>OY986439.1:123250807-123850807 GCA_963920525.1 Dichetophora obliterata
AGCTCACCCACTCCACATATAAGTTGCTCCATACAAGGAATCATTCATGCATTTATCAGTCCAGTTCACTTAACCTTGAAATGGCACACCACACCTGAACCATCTCAAATAGCATACTAGTGCGAACTTGCACCCACTGATTTCGATGGCTTACTTGCAGCTTAGACACAACAAAGAGAAAAATCGATTGTTTGTAGGATATAAACTAAGAAATTGGGCGAGAAGTCCATTGCTTAAATGAGTTTTTTTAAAGTAAATATTATTTTTTCCGAAAATTCTCTTAAAACTAAAGGAAAAAACAAAGAAAGGTATTTTTTGAAAATATTTCTTTTAATTCTGCATTGGAATAAATAAATAAAAAAAATTAATACATGAAATTTGTCGTTAAAACAGTTTTGTTTGTATATAAAAAAGGTAGTAACGAAAAAATACATACATTTTTTTTTTTGGAGATTTTATTTTTGTGGGCAGATTTTTGAGAACTCAGAGACGGAAATTCAAAGGTCCGGCATATTTGTCTTTCTTGAGCTAGACCTGTAGAGCAAATAGAAAACATGTCAACATTGAACATTTTTTGACTGTGTGATTTCGCACTAGTGAGCTATTTAAGGGTTAAGATGCATATAAAATTAACTTCGGAAATAGCCATTTTGTAAATTTAAATAAAGTTGTTCTCATGTGTTGCTCAAACGATTACTTCTCTTTTCTTTAAGTAGCTTCTGTTGGCTTATTTAAAAGTTGCCCAACCAAATGGCTTAGCTTACGAATGAAGTTGCCACTTTAGTAGACATATAAATTAAGTGTTGCAGCTACAGTTAACTCAACTGTGCCCAGCCATCAGGACTTGAATAATTTTGTTTGCATGAATGTTAATGATGTTACAACAACTCGTGTAGGGACTGAGAATGTAACTGAAGATGTTATGAAGAGCCCTTTTTAATGTATTCCATATAAATTTCAATTCAAGCATTTAAATCAAATCTTCACACTAACAAGCAGACCTGTCAACCGCAAAGCAAATGGCTTGCAACGGCCAGCAAATTAACTTTCGGTTCCTGTTCCTGCACAGACCGTCCATTAATCATTATCTTTTACATTGCTTTGAAATGGACATTCTCTTGAAATGCCATATCAGTAGAATTAGTTGCTTTCTTCTACTATTGTAGTTGATACAACAGTTCGCTGCATAAGCAAAGACTGTTTAATTTTATTATAATACTGGCTTTTACTCGCCGCAACGCCTGCGTACACTATCTAATTTTTTTAATTTTCGAACTTTAACAATTAGGTCGAAAAAATAATATAAAATATAGACGTGGATCCTAAAATTATATTAGAACGAACAATATTATAAAGGTAAAATATAGAGCAATTATTCAAATTTTTTGTTCAAACAGGCGCCAAAAAAAATGTGGTCTGATTGGTTGATAAAAGCTCTGTTTCCGTACTCGATTCAAGTAGCTTGAAGTTGCTTGAAAGCGTTATTTTACAATTTTTTAAGTTCGATAGAGAAGAATAACATAAAAAAGTCTGTTCCCGTACTAACTTCAAGTAATACCCAGCAGCGAAAGGAACTAGTACGAAGCTAGTTCCGAATTAGCTCTTAAGTGTCAGTAACTAGTTCCGCGCAAATCCCCAGGCAATGCTTTCTACTGTCGCATTTAACATGGTGATGTCCTAGGAGGGGGTCAATTGACTTCGTTCTTGGGTGGATAGAGTCGGAAAGGTAACTACTTTCTTTATTACCCACTGTGTGGCAGTCTTTATTCACTAGTTACCTAAACGGGTGCAAAGCGTCAGAAAGGTTACTACTTTCTCTATTATCCACTCTGTAGTGGAATTTCCCCTAGTTATCTAAACAAGAGTATATATATATATATAGCGCACGTAAAATGTAAGAAAAAGAAAATCAATTTTATTTCAGTTCATAAAAAAGGTTTAAGGTTATTTTGTTAAGCATTCATGGATTTATAATAAATAAACCGGAAAGGTTTTCATTTCAGGTTTTTACTAGGTTATAGTATTCTGGTTCTTGTTTTGCACGGATTTGTTTTTGAAAAAACTTTTTTCCAAGCGGAAAGCGTTGCGTAAGACAGTATCAGGCGATTGGTATTTTGCACCCAGTGGCATCACAATATAATCTGTTTTAAATAACGTTTTGTAAGTATTAAAAAGTGAATTTGAATATAATTTATTTTTTAACCTATGGAGCACCATAAAAATTCGTAATGTCTTTTTAAGACTTTTTTCATGTATGCCATACAGATTATAGGCCATAATGACATTTGCTGAAAGTCTGTGTTTTAAGTTTTTGGCGATGCCTCAATTTCTTATAATAGTTTTCATTGTATCGGTCTGAAAATAAAGGATTGTATTAACATTTATTAATTAGCAGCTTCATTTGCTTCCACTATAGCCTGGACTCCTTCGCGAGCATTTTCGTTTTAATTTTTTTCACTTTCATTTTTTTCCACTGCACATTCACTTTCAAATTCAAATCATTTATTTAAATGTTTTCCCCTTTTCTTCTTAATTTGTCTCCTAAGCTGCCATTTACCACTGTTTTTCATAGTGTACTATACCTTTAATTCTTTTATTAAAATATTTAATATCAATACAAAATAGTATGTCGAAATTATTTATATTATATTTATTTGCTTATTTAAATTAAATTATTTGTTTTTTTTTTTTGTGCACTCACGATGATATTAAAATGTCAACTAAGCAAAACAACCGGCGAAATGAAAATCCAACGAAAAAGCCAAAACGGTACTTTTTCGATGTCTCTGTTATGCAAGTGTTCAAGTACAGTGGTCAGAATAAGAATGTTGATAGCTATTTAGTACACATGACCTGAGTAGTTGTCAAAGTAATTATGTTCAACATTGTACTTGACAGCGGGCATAGCAGAGACAACGAAAAAGTCCCGTTTTGGGTTTAGCAGAAACGAGGAAAAATAAATCAACGATTGACAAACTATCGCTACTTACTTTCTGACTGCTTAGATACAGTAAAGTATATAGTTACTGCTCTACTTACTTACTCTTAATTGACAAAAATGTAACTACTTCTTTTAGAGTTAGAACTAGTTCAATGGGTACCAATTGTCTCTTTGGCCGCTGCTGGGTTGTAATAGAATAGAGAGTAACATTTTGCATGTTATTCTTCTCTCTCGAGCTCCGAAAATTTGTAAAATAACGCTTTCAAGCAACTTCAAGTTACTTGAATCGAGTACGGGAACAGACCTAAAATGTCACTCTCTAATCTATTACAATTACTTGAACTTAGTTTGGGAACAGACCAAATATGTAATCTTATAGTTTTTAGTGTTGCATTTATCTCTTTTAGAAGCTGAGAAATCGTTGGCACAGTTTTGGAGTTCGAGAATAAAGTCCAAACTGCGAAAGGCTTACAAAGGCAGAAAGAAAGGCAAAAACAATAAAAAAAAATTAAATGTATTTCTATATAGCTAACGGGAGAAAAGCACTCCGAAAGCCTTTTATAGTGCTCACAAGTCAGATGAAAGCGTGAAAGTGCTGACCCGACGTATGACTCACCATAGTAATTTTAGCATTGTATGTCATAGGAAAAGCACTCCAATTTAGCTTACTTTGAATTGCTTTAAAAGGCCTCTCGTGGAAAGCTTTGGGTCAGCAGTTCATTTTTGTTTTCAAGCTTTTTGCAATTTCGCTTTCACAACAAAAAACAAAGTGCTGACGTTTTGCTCCTGGAGGAAGCTGCTGACTTTCCAGCCTGTTAGGCATGGCGAGACATATATAAGCACTAAAAATACTATATACTATGACTTGTTACTTTCATATATACAATAGCCCAGTGTATAAATGGGAAATATAGATAAATAAATGCATACATTTTGATAAATTACATCAAATACACATTTTACGATCACATATAGAATTAAAAAAATACACAATCAATAAAAAAATAAAATATTAAAACATTAATATTACAGTCACGATAATCACTAATAAAATTCAGCTGTTCCGTTCAATCCAATTGCAGCGCCGAAACTAGTTTAAGGTGTCGTCAAGTAATCTTATTTTTATAAATAGATGCTGTACAAGCGATGTTTAGCATTAGCAACGGTAACAAAAATGGAACCATGAACCCAAAGTTCATACTGTAGCTCGCAACACTTTTGTTAATAAAACTTATTAAGTTTTCGTATAACTGTTATTTGTATGGGCGATTTATGTTAAAAATGACTGGTTGCACTTCACAACCTTACCGTTGAAATGATGCACAGTATAACGAGGTCTATGGGATAAGGGACAAATATATAAGGAATCAAGGTATTTGAAATTTAGCAGGTGTCATTATTTCAGACATATAAAATTTCACACAAATTTTCTTCAAGATCGTCCACGCCCTTCGCCCACCGCCTATAAAAAACACTAAAAGTGAAATATCTCGAGTTGTAGAAAGTGTAAAAACCATATTAACTAATTTTGTTATTGTCTGGATACACAAAATGACCATTTAAAAATTTCGTCAATATTTGCCACTTCACAAACCTCCCATACAAAATTAAAAATAAAAGTGCAATATTTCAAGTTGTAAAAAGTATTTAAAAAAAAAAATTAACTATGTTTTTATTAACTAGTACATTCACATTATTATCATATACAAGTTTCATCAAGATATGCCACACCTTTTTCTCACCTCCCATATAAAATTAAGAATAAAAGTGCAATATCTCGAGTTGTAAAAAGTATTAGAAAGGAAATAAACTATTTTCTCATTACCTACATTCACATAATTAACTTGTTTATTTTTAACTGGTTTCACTTAATTATTATATAATTATTTTATTCAGATTGATCACGTCTTTCGCCCGTCTCGCACACAATATTCAATGAAGTTTAATAATTAAAAAATATTTTTATTTAAATTCATGGGTTTGTTTAAATTTTACATAAATTTTAAGAATGAGAGAAAATAACAGAAAAAATGATTGACTGTTATCAGAATAGTCACTCGACACAAAGTCAGAGAAATCAAGAACAGAATTTAAATCAATTTTTTCATCATTCGTATTATAATCTTCATTTAAAATTAATTCATTGATTTCTTAATCATTCGTTGTTTTCAATATTTTTCTAAGAGAAGATATAAAGCATCTGATGAAAGCGGTAATCCACGGAATAGATCTACATTGCAAAGTTCTCAAAAGTTTTTACGGGTATGATTTAAGCTAATTTTTCTAAACTCTTTTTGACTACCTTCTAAAGCAAAAGAATTAATGAATTAAATAGTGAGCTTTAGATCAAGTAAGTTTTCAAGAAGGCAACAACAACAACAACAACTCTGTATAGAGTCAATCACTTAGCTGACTAGACAGTCTGTTTCGGAAATCGCTACATATTCCTCTTCAGTAGTCTTTGAGTGATTAAGCTGTGATCAACTCACTGTTTAAACTAGCATATGAATGTGCAGATTCTGGAATTCATTCTTATGAATTGTATGGCTGCTAATCATATGACATTTCAAAGCAGTAGGCTATTTATAGATCACCGCCATCAACTCTATCAAGTTGCCATCTGTTCTAGTTGCTTCTTTATTTATTTCAATATTCATTGGTGTTAGTTTGCCGAAATGCACCATAGAAATGAAACGAGATTTTTGCTTCGCCAGAAGCTAGTGTTCTAACTGAAAGGTGGCTATTTTCACAACCAAATGTTCAATTACACAGTGAGTTGATCAGAGCTTAATCACTCAAAGACTACTGAAGAGGAATATGTAGCGATTTCCGAAACAGACTGTCTAGTCAGCTAATTGATTGACTCTATACAGAGTTGTTGTTGTTGGCTTCTTTAAAAACTTACTTGATCTAAAAGCTCACAATTTAATTCATGTAAGAATTTCATAGATCATAAAACTAATCAAAAGAATTAATATTTTTACATATTTAAGCCTACAACCTTCACTATAATTCTTGCCCACGGAGATAATAAGCAGATAGCGTAAAATTAGGGAGAGTAAATTGTAACCAAACTTAATAATTCCAGTGAATGTCGTAGTCAAAGTCAACACCCTAAAAAACAATTTAAGATAAACTTCGATGAAATCAGACGCGTATAACTCGAGAAATCTTCGCCCTAGCAAGATGAAGATGCACGAATAAAAAAATTAAAAGTTTAGGATACTGATTTTTGTATTATTTGCGTAAAAAATTTCAAGTCTCTTTGTATTATTCTCTTTGCACAATAAAGCCTTCAATTGAGCCCTTTATTGTTTAAATGTGGAATTTCACCTTGTCATGTTTTTTTTGGTACACAATTGGTGCTCATTTTCGTCAAAACATGCTTTAGGAAAGTGGTCATTTAATCCTTATTTAAAAGTAGTCTGAGACCATATTTTGGGAATATGTTAAGAAAGACATATTTTAAGACATACCTACTTAAAAAAAAATAAAAAAATTAACAGGTCAGGGAACAGGTCATAAAATCCTTAGTTTTTATTTTTGGTTTCCCAAACTTTGAAAATGTGTTAAAAAGGAGTTCTTTTAGGACATACTTAAAAATATAAAAAAAATGTCCTTTATGAAAAAATTTGTTACTTTTTCATATAAATTTGGGTATTTTCGTCAAAACATGCTTTAGGAAAGTAATCATAAAATCCTTATTTTAATGTAGTCTTAGACCAAATTTTGAGAAAGTGTTAAGAAAAGCATGTTTTAAGACATACTTAAAAATAAAAAAATAAAACAAAAAGTTTTTCTTCTTTAATTGTATATAGCAAGGTGTAATTTTTTCAAAATTTTTGCGATAAGCATATAACTTTAAATTGATACTTATATAGAAGACCAATGCTTCAGTCACAATTTGTGATCTTTTTTTTTATTTAATAGTTTAGGGAATAAGGGGTTGTATATGGAGCTACCTTGGAAGGAATCACTCTCATTCAGTCGTCTTTTTCTGATAAAGTCTTTTCTTCAGATAAGCTTTCCTGATGGAATTCGATGTAAGTAATGAATCTTTACAAAATTTATATACGAATTTTTCGGATCATTCAGATATCATGTATATATAGCTCGAAAACAGCAAAAATGTGAAAAATTTAAATTTTTTTCAATTTGCGTCCACACCTCTAAAACTAAGTCGATTTTAGAATTATTAACCATTTTGAAAAGACATTTTAAGCAGCTATTCCAAACAGCGTCGATATGGAAAATAAAACAAATACCTTAAAAATATGAACGAAAAACTAAATCCTCCAGAAAAAAATACGGTGTTTTTGGGCATATTCAGAGCCTGGTGCACACCATACCCCTAAAACTGTTTCGAATTAAAATCCAAGTATAAGCCCAGCAGCGGATTTGCCAGTGGCTACCATAGAACTAATACAGAATAAATTACCAGGTAATTTTGAAAAAAGTAATGCGTCTGCATATAGAAGAAGTAATTAACTCATACCTCATTACCTGTAATGTAGCATACAAGGAAAAGTAATGCAGTGATTTTTATAACTTAATACAAGTAGTATGTTACTCCATAACTTCTAGGTAATGCTGAAGGGAGGCGATCACTTACCTCCTATCTCATTCAATGTTAAATGTAAGGCCTTTTATGCATAGTAAGGTAATATAGTCGGAAGTAGTGGTCATTACAAGGTAATTGATGCTTCATATATTCGGAATATATTCCATCCGCTACTGGGAGTATACTTGTATTTACAGTATTGTAAATTTATTGAAGGATCAACTTTAAGAAGCCGCCTCGATATCATGAATTCATTTGAAGAATCAACGTCAGTGCCTTAAGGTATGTGTCACTCTTTTACCCCAAAGACCCCTTCAGTTAAAGGGTTATTACTCCGGAAAGGCTTCTACTAGTTTACATTTTTTAGCGGTTTTTAAAAGCTAACAACATTTACTGAGAAATATATTATACTGGTTTTCTAGAACAGAGTTAGTGAAAAAAGTTAAAGCCATTTAAATGAAAAAATTTATGTATTGGGGGTTGGAATTAGTTTTAAAGGTTTTCTAAGAGATGGCGTAACTATCAATAGATCGCATCGGGCACACCTGTGACTATATTCATTTCAAAGCACATTGTCTAAGCTTCATTTTTCAGTATGTGTCATTCCACTGAAGTGAAAACAACATATATTTTTTTCTCTGTGAACATGTCGACTTTCGTTCCAATAAAATTCAATTTGCGGGAAGGTTTACTTTTGTGCTTCCATTTGAAGAAAAAAGCGGTTGAAGCACAACGCACGCTTACTGAGGCTTACGGGGACTATGCTCCATCGATTTCTGCTTGTGAGTACTGGTTCCGTCGGTTTAAAAGTGGTGATTTTGATACGGAAGACAAAGAGCGTCCGGGCCAGCCGAAAAAGTTTGAAGATGAGGAATTGGAGGCTTTGCTCGATGAAGACCCGTGTCAAACCCTTCAAGAATTGTCAAAATCATTGGGAGTCGACTTATCAACGGTCGGCAAACGCTTGAAGGCCATGGGAATGACTCAACAGCAAGGAAATTGGGTGCCGTACCAGTTGAAGCCGAGAGACGTTGAACGGCGATTTTGCATGTGCGAACAACTGCTTCAACGGCATAAAGGGAAGAGTTTTTTGCATCGTATTGTCACTGGCGATGAAAAGTGGATCCATTACGATAATCCTAAGCGAAAAAAATCGTGGGGACCACCCGGCCATGCATCAACATCGAGGGCCAAGCCGAATATTCATGGCGCCAAGCTTATGCTGTGTATTTGGTGGGATCAGAAGGGTGTCGTGTACTATGAGCTGCTAAAACCTAACGAAACCATCACTGGGGAACGCTACCAACAACAATTGATGCAATTGAGCCGAGCATTAAAGGTTAAACGGCCGGAATATGCCAAAAGACACGACAAAGTGGTTTTTCAACATGACAACGCACGGCCACATGTTGCAAGAACCGTCAAGGAAACGTTGGAGGCGCTGAATTGGGATGTGCTACCCCACCCGCCTTATAGCCCAGACATAGCCCCTTCCGACTACCACCTATTCAGATCGATGACGCATGGCTTGGCTGAGCAGCGCTTCACTTCTTACGAGGATACCAAAAAATGGGTCGATTCGTGGATTGCCTCAAAAGACGAATCGTTCTTCCGGCGCGGAATCCATATGCTGCCAGAAAGATGGGAAAATGTTGTAGCTAACGATGGACAATACTTTGAATAATATACATTGTACCGTTGTTTCTAAATAAATGCTCAAAAACCGAAAAAAAACCTTTAAAATTAATTCCAACCCCCATAATAAACTCCCTTTTTATCATTTATCGAGATTATTTTGAAATTATCCAACGAACATTTTTATTAATAATCTACGGGGCATTAATAAATTCTCTTACGATACCTTCCTCAATTTTATAATTAAAATTCATTCGAAAATAAGCTAATCTAATAAAAAAATAATATACAAGAAAACATTCACAGAAAGTAGCACATGCAGCACATTCAATTAAAACATTCATGAAGCACATTTACACCTCAAAAAAAAATATTGTAGTTGAAAGGCGCAACGTAGGCAAATCGTGTCTTTAAAAAATCTTTTTTTAATGTCTTTTTCAAGACAATAACAGAATATTCCGATGGAAAAATAATTTAAAGAACTCTGACGTTCTTGAACTCTTTTCATATTTCCGAACAGGGAGTTGTAAAAGATCAAATTATGATAGATCTGCTATTATTTCATTTTTGAAGGATGCCGAGGGTTCGAGTGGGAGACGGTTGGTTGCCAGAAAATAAGATTTATTTTTAAATCTGAAAAAAAAAATTACGATTATCTTTTTCAAGGAATCTTGGTGGAACCAAAACACTTCGAAGAAAAAAAATTACACTATTGAGCTCTATTTCAATGAAAAATAAAAAATTAAAAGGTTAGAAAACCCAAAACATTAGAGATGAAAGTGATGACTAAAAAGATATGCGTGTACAGAATGCTATAAATGCATGTTCATTGCAACAAAATAGTCGAAATTTTGAATTTGTTGAAATTAAGATTGTCGAAGAGTGCTGTTTGCAGGTATAAAGAAAAATTTTTGTATTTTGTGGAATTATCTACAGCGTGTCAACTAAATTATTTACTTCATCATGGGATATAAATCTGGAACGTGTTTTTGCGATGGCTCCAAACAAAGAAACTTATACAAGATTTCAGCAGGTAAAAGGTCGATGCAATCGCTCTATTTCTTACCTCACTGACAAACCAATTTTTCTGAGCAAATTAATTTCCGAGGTAAATGATACAGTTAAATTTTTAAAGTTTTTATTATGAAAATAAGTAGTGGAATTCTGAAGAAAGAGTAAAGAAATTAGAAAAACTAAAAATTGAGTGTGCTAGAAAAAAACGAAGAGGCTACTCTAAACTGTTATTTACTTTCCTAATGTGTCAAAAAACTGCGTAAACCTATATAAACCTCGAGGAATTGTCTGAACTGGAAATAAAAGCTGAGCGATGAAAGTTACAACGAGACAAATTGATTTATTGAAGAAATCCGGCATAACTTTTAAAGACCCAAATGAATGAAACGGGAAAGAAATAACTGCGGAAGATCAGCTTAGGTTAAAATTACAAAGTCTTCATTCAAATGCGACATTACTTTAGGGAAGCTCACTTATTTGAATAATTAATAAAATGTAAATATTTCAGAAAACTATTTCTGATATAAAAGTCGGGTCACGCCCCCTTGTTAAGAGTTTTTGAAAAATGTCAGAACAAAAGTTGTTGGCTAAAATTATATCTATCGTAATCTGAAATAAAATTAACATTACAAAAAAAATTATATAAAGGTAGGGCCACGCCCCTAACTTAAACTTTTTGAAAGTCATCAGAACAAAAATTGTTGGCTCAAGATCATATCAATCCTAAACCGCAATAAAATTATCATTTTTTAAAAAAATGTTATATAAAGACCGGGGGCAATTGCAAATATTTGCAAAATTCTTGAACAAAAGTTGCTGGCTATGATCATATCTATTATAAATCGCAAAAAATATACGTTTTTTAAAAAAAGCTATTTTTGACACCTTGCTAATTGTGTATAGAATTTTATTTTTTTTATTTCTAGGAGCTTTTTGTGGTATAAGAAAATTTTTGTTATTTATATTTTTGAAGTTTTTTGGTTTAGCAAGAACTTGTAAAATATATTTTTCCTAAAGTTTCGTATATGAATTTTACTAAAATTTTAGGGAGTTTGAAAATATTCAGTAAAAAACTATAAAAACCTAAAATTCCCAAAATATTCAAGGCAGCATATAAAGACTATAACTGCCACAAATGACAAGATATCAAATAATCCTTTTATATTCACATAGTTTAGACTACTAGCTATAAATTCGCATACTTTTACAAATTTATGACTTTTTTTCCATAACTACTTTTGTCCACCTCGTTACACTGTGCGATGCGAGTCGACTCCCCGAAACTTCTCATGCGGCTAGAAAAACACGCTTTATAACGAATTGAGAATTTGTAAGAAAAACCAAACAATTTTAGAAAATAAGAATGCAGAGTGACCTCGAGTAGAGGGGAAGGGCGGTCAAGATTTAGTGACAACGTGTGACATAAAGGAAAAGGGTCTTAAATTGACCAAAATCGTGCAAAAAAATATTTGGAATATTTGTTCTTTTGTCAAAAAAACGCAGCTTTGTTTCGATTATTCCAAAACAAAAACTATTATTTTGTTATCTTAACTGAAAAGTACGGAATGACTTAAAATTTACTTTACATTGACACCTGTTATTTTACTCTTTATACAGCAATAAGTTATTTTTGGATAAATTTTTTTAACAATGCAGATTAGTATAGTTCAATTGAAAACAGTCTTACATTATGTCAAATGTTCATAAAAAACTTTTTAAACCTATTCAATTTTTATTTGAAGAAAGATGAAAAAAATATTTTGGGAATAAACTTTGAGATAAAAATTTGTTTTTAGGGTACAGATGCAGGATGAGTGGTTTTAAATGAAATGTTGGCGGTAAAAAAATAATAGAATCAGTGCTTGTATTTGATCTATCGAGGTGTTATTTGAAAAAGAGGAACTATTTATATCAGTTAAGTTTTTTTATTGTTAATTGGGACTCCTACTTTACAATATATACACGCTCAGAAATCTTGGAATTAGTTTTAAGCCAAGCGTTGGAATCATGCATTTTTTAATATATTTTTGATTAAAACTTATAATTTCAAGTATATTAAAAAATTGATTTAATGTTATCTGTATTAAAGTATAATAAAAATTGTATTATATACAAGTTATAATACAAATTGTCTTAAAATATAATACAAATATCAAGCATCTGTCAAATTGTCATTCTGATTCTGAAATCTGACATTGTCAAAATAAAACCTAAAGAAATAGTTTTTGTTAACGTATTTTATAAAAGAAACTTTAAATGAATAAATATTTTGTTATTGGTTGACCAAATATTTTCTTTTTATTTCACTTGGAATTTTAAAAGCAAGTAAACATATAAAAGATTTATAGCTTTATTCCATAAATGTTCCATAAATTTATTCCATAAATGTTGATTTTTCCTTTCACCTTTTCAGGACAATATTTATTAAATGTTGTACATCTTGTATTACTGTTTAATACAATCTGTTTTACTATTTAATACAATTTGATACAATTTGTATTACTATTTAATACAAATTGTAGTAGCAATAATAATAAAAAAATTTGTATTAAATAGTATTTTAATAACTGAAGTATTACACTTGATTACAAATGTATTAAAATATAAACCAGAATAGTATTGTTCTAAACTTAGTTTCTATTCCAATTCTGTATTAGAATTTATTATTATGGGATTAGAATTCAATTTCAATATTTGAAATATATTACATTCTAATGCAATTCTGGTGTGGTCATATATACAAAACAGTTTTTATTAGAATTTAATCCAAGATTTCTAAGCGTGTATTACTATTTTTTGTATAAGTCGTGGTATTTTCAAAAGAATTGTTAGAGATGAAAAATTAATAGAACCTAGTTTTATATTTGGCATCTCTAGAGGTCACACCGGCTTGCCACGTGAAAGTTTTGTGAAATTAGAGCTATTTTCGGCCTGTATCAGCGAGTGCAAAAATTGTAATGGAATGAGGAAATGAGCTTGTTACCATTGCAAAATCTTCGTAAAGAGAAAAATTAATAAGAGTGAAAAACAGAAATACAGAAAGTATTGTTCAACTTAGTTTATTTGAGGAGCTAAACTTAAAGCGATAACTATTCAAGAGGGATGAAAAACGTTTGATACAAAAGAGCGCTCATGTTTTTTATCTTCAGGAGTTAAGGTGAATCGTACGTCAAATGAATAATATTGATCCGAAGTAGTTTAAGCAAACCCCGTATTAAGTCATGTAGTTGTTACATGCAACTTATTTGGTCAGTTACAGTTCTCTAGCGCGGCTGTACAATGGGTTAAAGTTTTATCACTTTCAAATTGCAATATGAGGTTAATTTTATATTAATTGATGAAAGTTATTTAAGTTAGATTGTTGAACAGAAACCACGCTTTAGACTCTTAAAATAAGTATATCGAAAGGTTTTTATTCAAACCAGTCATTATACTAACAATAATATCTCTAAAGCTTATATCCAGCCCACCCGACAGTCGGGGGACAAACACTAGTATTCTTTATTCAAGTCTTCTTTAAAGTGATTTTAAAATGTTTGTTTTTATATAACAGAATTCTTGCATAGACAAAAAAATTGAGCATTCAATGATTGATTTAAGTAAGAAGGCTATCAAATTTCACTCATGAATACATTTCTCAATATCAGAATGCAATTTTAAATTTAAGTTAATAAAGTCTATGTTCTAGTTAATAAAAATTTAACATTAGAAAATAATACTCGTTGCAAGAATTTTTTTGTAATAATTTTTTTAATATATAAGGAATATGATATGACATGTTCTTGAATAAAGCAAAATAATTTCTCATGCAATCAATTTTCTCTCCGTGTAAGATGTCCTGCGCACAACGCAGTGAATCTCTGAGAACAGGTGGTGAAGCTTTTTTCTGAATGTAAAGCTTCGGCAGCTTTTTGTCCGAAATGTTAAAATTCGGAGTACAAGTATTCGGAGTATACAAATAAATGAATAAAACTGTCAACTTTTCGAAATGGAAGTTAAACTTTTTCGAAGTCCTAGCATTCGCTTACAACGTTTATAAAAAATAGTAATAGTAAATTTAGAACGCTTAAAAATGCGAATAAAAAATACATGAAAAATTACTGGTGGCATCTAAATAATTAAAGCAAAGCAGCGATAATGCATGCAAGCTACTAAATACAATTCGACAAAACTTATAAAGCGTAGCAGAAAATTTTTACATTAATCTTTTTAAATATTATGGAAATAATTAGGTTGATAAAGAATTTAAATAAAAAAAATATTAGTTTTTACAATATACATATATATATATATATATGCTGCTGTGTGAAAAATAATAGTATTGTGTGTTTATATTCAGACATGCTTGTATAAATATTACTAGTCTACAAATTTCGGATCCTGTTAGCCCATTATTTCTCCTTTATTTATTTTTAACACTGGTTCCAAATCGGTACTCATCATCCCTCTATAGAATATTAATTTTTCTAAATGCATTTGACCTCGCGCTTGAGTGCACCTTTGTTGTTGCTCCACTCGTAACACAAGCTCTGTCTGGGTGGTGAAATTAGCTTGTAGGTGCATTTCACGCATTCCCTTTTGAGCGGTATCCGGATGGATCGCTTGCTTAAACGACCCCACTGCTGGGCGGCTCGGATGAGTTCTTTTGTGCATGCGTTGGTATTGTTGGTGAAAATGTGTTGGCCAATCGTGGGTGTTATTGGATCGCGGTGAAATTCGTCAATGTTTATGTTGTTGTTGCTCCTCGCGCCTCCATACAGGTACTCAAAACAAAATAAATATACAACTTATATAAATTGCAATAAGTGAAAAAATAGCAGATATGTATTTTATCACAAATTAATTAAACGAAGATTGTGTGCGGTAAAATTTATCTTAAGATTTTGCATCGCCACAACCTATCATAGATCATTGTTTAAGTTTAAGTACGCTTAAACAGGTTAGCACATATTAATATTGCAGCGTTTTAATAAGCTTTACCTACGACCTAAGCAAGCGTCTGGTACCACGATCAGTGCGACACGCATAAAAATAAATTCATTTATCTCTTAAAGTGACGCAGATCCCACTCTGAAATTTTTATTGTGTTATTTATACACTTCAACAAATATTTTAAAATTAAAATAAAAAAAAATAAACCGGCTAAATTAATAAAAATTGAATTTTTAATCTTAACTTCCGGTCTTCTAAGAGAAAAAAAATTCAAGTTTCAAATTTGATTTCATAATAAAAAAGAACCGTTAAATTTCAATATAAATCACTATGTTTAATATTTTTTTAATTATTTTTTTTTTCGAAAAAGTGCTTCAAAAAAATTCGTTTTTCATATTTTCCAATTCTGTTAAAGCCCATAACTTAACAACCAGGCCTCATAAAAAAAATTTTGTGTGATTACAATCACACTTTCTAAAAGTACACTTAGGCGAAACGTGAACGAATTTCAGAATACAAATTTTTTTTTGTCCGCTTCTCATGAAATGCCCCATATCGTAAAATTTTCAAGATAAAGGGTGTTTTACGGTTTTGGCACGTGCCTATTATTATTGATCGAGAATCTAAACTACTAGCCATAAGATAAAAAATAATATTTTGTATTTTAGAATAATTATCAACTTTTCCATCAATATATCAATAACTGTAGTGCCATCTGCTGCAGCGGAGCTAAAATTTTTAGATTATCCAACGAAATATAAACTAGTTTTTTTCGTTTATTTTATTTTAGCGAAGCTGTTATCATCCAAAGTTAGAATTTATACAAAAACTGTTGATCAAGTGTATGTTTACATGAAAAACAGACGTTTTAAATTAAGACGTAAGAAAAACTTTCATAACCACCAGGTTATTCAATCTAATCGCATAATTTTTTCTGCCAATATTTGTCATAGTTTAAAAAAATATTTCCACTGCTTTTTATTGAAATACTAACATATTTCCATATTTGCATAATTGCGATTTTTTTTTAAATACAAAAAAATTATTTATTTCGTATATTCCACCCACTTGAGCGATCTCTAAATCATTTCGGATTGATCTGAAATTTTATATTTCATCGTTTCTCATCTATTCAAATATTTTAAGTAGGATCGACTCAAAAAAAAGGCACTTTTAAAAATAAGAGTTAACAATTAGAAAATGACAACTACTTTAGTAAAACTTTACTTAGTACGGCTGCAAAAAAAGAGTTTAAAAAATAATGAAAATATTAACATTTATAATTTGTTTTTGACTTCAATTCAATTTTTTTCTCTTTGTGATAACCTCAAACCAAAGACTTTATAACTGTTTCTTATCAAATTGTTGCGCAAACTAACAATTTGACAAAAAAACATGTTTTCAAAACTTAAAATGCTCATAACTTCAGTTAAAAAACAAGATTAAATAACTTTTTTTTCATTAATTACTAAAGATAGAATCTTGTTTAAAACTGAATACTTAGATTTTATATTATGTGCAAAAATTTAAAAAGTTTAATGTTAAGAACAACACGGAATAATTTAAAAAACTCCCTTTTTTGACCCTCCTGTCCAGAAAACCCGTAGGAACCTCTCTTGAAGGCCTACGAAAATACAATTTGAACATTTTTCTTTCCAAATAAGATCGTGTAACATTATCTTTCTTGCAGTCTTTCTTGGTACAAAGTACAAGTAATATTTGGAAGAACTCCTTTTTTGGAAAAAACGACCTTGAGCGACCTCTAAACGTTTTTCAAAAATTATGAAAAAATTCTCAAAACTTTTTTTTTTGACGAACTTCCGCATTCCGGTTCAGCCCCCCAAAATTTTGACAAAAAGAAAAAGTGTACATCTTAAAGGACAGTTTTATGTTTGCTTTTCAAGCGCGACTTCTAAACAAAATCTGTTTGTGTTATCGCACGAAAAAAAAGTCGAAAACATTGTTTACAGAGAAATTCTTTAGGACGTGTTTAACACAATACAAAACAATACATTACATTTTAAACAATAACAAAAATTTCAGAAATGGTTATGTTTACTTTGAATCTAATTTTGGCATTACAAAAACTCACTATCAAGTTTATATGCAGTTGGGGTTCTTGAAAATAGAAAACGTCCTACGAAGCCTGGAATCACTGCAGCCTGCTAGTTTTTTAAATAAATTGCAAAGTTTTTTCTAATTTAATTGGAAAAACGTTTTATTGTATTTGGAAAATCAAGATTTGGCGAGATTATATTTCTCGTTTCATAACAGAAAGTATGATGGCAATAAAAACATTTCATTTAAATTAAACTAATTTGGTAGAAAACTAGGACTAGGACTTGTCCCGAATCCCGGTTTTTTATAGTCTCAATCAAACTGTTCTCTTTTTATCTCTCTATACACTTTGAAAGTCTATTTTTTAGTTTGTTTTGGCTGTGATCTTAGAAGGGTATGCTTAGTAGGTTGTTCAACTTTCATGGAATTTTGAGAGTAGCAATAGTTTTATTACAACACTAAAGTTTTTTTACTATAAAAGGAACATTTTATTCACATCATAGTTTTTACTAACAGCTAACTAATTTATTTTAAAAAAAAAAATTTCTTTTTTTTAATTTTTTTTTTTTATAGATAAATTTGTGTTGCTTGTTTTGTTTAACTTATTTATGCTTATATTTTTATGTTTATAATAAAGTGGAGGGAGTATTTTTTGATATTTTTAAATATTTTTGGTTTTCATTTTGAAATAAATGTTGAACTTTTCTGAAATATAAAATAACAAAAGGTTTTTTATTAAAAACACTTATTATAAAATTTAAATATTTAAGAATTTAGCACATATGTTAAATTAAGGATCAAAAAACTTATGATTTTTTGAGAAAAATCATCATACCATAGTCGCTATTTTGTAATTATTTTTTTCGATCCGTTTTAATCAGGTGATGTATATTTTTTTAATAATAAAATTTACAAGTGTAAAATACAAAATAGGATTTCAAAACTCAACTTTTTCTTCCAATTATTGTTGAAATTTTTCCTTATATTCTTCTCTGTACATTACAATTGTTTTGTAACCCTTGTTAGTATGGGAAAGGATTGGGTTGTCAACCGGGTTGTGTTTTTGGGCTCTAACTTTTCACAGAATAAGGATATTGAATAATCCAAGACACCGTTGGAAATATGAACATAAAACGCAACTTTTATGCTCAGACAGATTAGCGTTCTGATAAAAAAAAAAAATTTAGCACTCTACGGCCAATTTTCTAAGGACGTGATTTTTGCCTCTTCCAAAAAAGTGACTGCTTTATGAACCATATGGCAAATCCCAACGAAAGTACGAAGTAAAGCACTCATTATTTTATAATAAGTTGAGGTTTTATTTATTCAGAAGGACTCAAGAAGAAAAACAAGTTAATTTACAATTTTCTTTATCTCCATCTAAATCGGTGTCGCATTGTTTGTATGTGAAACACGGACGCGTTCAAATATTGGTGCACTTCAATTGAACAGGCCAACCACATACGTTGCATTCGATTAAGTTTTTGGGGGTCGGTTCTTTATGCAAAAACCTCAAACAAAAGGTGTTAAAATCAAAGCCCTCATCAGATGGTTTTGATGGTACTTTTTCCTTGGGTACTGCTGGTTGTGCCTCCTTTAGTTCTGCTTTTGCTGGTGTTTTCTTCGGTTTTTTTGTTTTGCTTGAGATCATCAATTTTGTCTGGAGAAGTCAGCTCGCAGCTCCATTGCCTTTCAGCTACGTTTCGATGGTTTCTTTGAGGTGGCTGCTTGTTATAGCCCAATTTTTTCCAGAAGTAACAAAATACTGGTGCTTCATGATGCTATGTGACAGTTCGAATACAAATCTAATCTAATCACCACAGTGGTTCACAACCCAGTCATGAAAAATCAATAACAACGAGACCTTAGACCCCATTTCGACAAAACCATATATTAGATAGTAAAATTTAATCAAAACACTACAAAAATATGTAGTACACTCATCTTTTGGAATAACTTCAACCACATGGATAGCACTTTAAAAAAATCAAAAAGGTTTTGCAATCGATTTTCAAACTCGATGTCCGTACACTTCGGCGGAACTGCAAAAACTGAGTCATGTCAAAAGACAAACATGGAAAATGAGAGATTGGCTATATGTCAATTAGAGAAAGAAAAATAAGTAATGATTCCCAACCCAGCCTAGTTCACAAGCTAGCCCTTTTCACGGAGATAATTATTTTGCTTGAATCAAGCAAATGTTTTGCTTAAAAGCAAATTAGCAAAACTTTGCTCAATAACGGCGTGATTTTAGAAAAAGATTGCTAATATGAAATAACTCCTCATGTATTTAGGAAAAAGCAAAATTTTAATTAAATTCAAGCAAAATTTAGCTTAGTTATTACAAACTGCAAAGGCAAATTTCTACTTAATTCAAGCAAATATTTGCTTAGTTATTATAAGCTCAAATAGCAAATTTTTACTACACTCATGCAAATATTTGCGAAGTTATTATAAACACAAATAGCAAATTTTTACTAAATTCAATCAAATTTATTCTAAACACATGAGCACAAGTTTATTCTTAATGAAGAAAATTAGGCGACGACTGGTTAACAACTGCGATGATCGAATGGATGGCCGAGGTTCAAGTTTTGAATAGTGATAATTTTTCAATTTAATTTAATATTAATAATTATTTCACTTCAAAAATATGCTTTATTTCAGCAAAAACTAATCAAAGTTTGCTGTTCCAATTTATAATAATTGAGCAAATATTTGCTTAAATTAAGTAGAAATTTTTTTTTTGCAGTATATAATAACTTAGCAAAATTTTGATTAAGTTTAAGCATTAAGTTTATAATTAAGTTTTAAATTAAAGAATATGTGTAGGGCTTTCATTCTCGAAGTGTGATGGTCGATTTCGGGATTTGATATAGTATAATTGATACACATTTAGATGTATTAAAAGCAGGGAAAGACAACACTAAGACACGGAGAAAACTATTTAGTAAATTTGTATTGTGGTTAAGCAAAACTTGAGCTTCAATCTCAGTCACATCAAAAAAAAGAAGAAACTAGTAAAAATTTACTATTCCAGGTTATAATAATCAGGGAAGACAGAAATATGCACGAAAAAATCTAAAATAAGTATGCTAATAAGCTCTAAAAAATGGCAAAATATGCCATCAAATAAGCACGAAAAATGTCGAAGTCGGAGTTTTATTATTCAAAATTTTATTCAATAGTTCATAAAAAAAAACAAAACAATAGCTCTTAGAAGGCGTAAAACTAAATATTTCAGTTTAAATAAATTATAATTTTAATTATAAAGTAAAAATTTATCTCTATTTTAATCATTTAATGAATATTTTGTTTGGTGCTCGAAGCCAATGCCAAAAGTCTCCTTCCGGACGAAGTCCATTATTTTATATGGTGCTTATAGCAAAAACAGTGTATTGCATTCAGCGATTACACTGAACAATTAAATGCATTTTTATATTATCAAAAAGAAATTTTCTACGATTTTCAGCCAACAATGTTTTGTATTGTGAGAAAGACCGCTCGACATCGCAGGATGTAGTTGGGCACCATTTAAAATAAGGGACTTCGTTCGGAAGGAGACTTTCGGCGTATGGATCCATTGTCTGTGAGTTGTTCAACAAAATATTTTTTATACATATATAATATAATATCTCTTTATATATATTTATAATATCAAAGAAATTACAATGTTGCCAGATGTGAAGGAAGTATCAAAATTTACCCGATTGCAAGCTAAAATCTGTATCAACATTTTGCTAAGTTAAATTTTGCTTAAAATTAATCAAAATTTTGCTAAGTATTATAATCTGGAATAGTAAATTTTTACTAGTTTCTTATTTTTTTTTTAAGTGCCTGAGACTGAAGCGCAAGTTTTGCTTAACCACAATACAAATTGTCCAAATAGTTTTCTCCGTGTCTTAGTGTTGTCTTTCCCTGCTTTTAATACATCTAAATGTATATCCATTATACTATATCAAATCCCGAAATCGACCAAAACCCTTCGAGAATGAAAGCCCTATACATATTCTTTAATTTAACAGTAACGTATAGACTTTAAAAACTGTATAACAAAAACAATAAAAAACATGAACAAAATTCTCTTATTAAATTATTAAAAAAGTTACTATAAATCGTACGCCGTATTTGATTTTGCTCTTTACCGATCATCACGCTGAAGGCCATGTAAATATGTTAATAGGGATTCACTGCATAGTAGGGCTTTCAGCCCAAAATCCTGGGATCCTGAACCAATTTCTAGTCACGGAATCCCGGAATTCTAATATCTAAGTCCCGGGATTTTATTTACAAGGCAATATAAAATTTTTTAGCAACTCTAAATGCAACTGCAATGTAAACGATGGTTTTTTTATAATCGAAATAACCCTGTTCCTCATTTTGAAAGCCTATTTCTTGGTTTGTTTTGTTTGTGATCTTAAAAGACTTTGTTTACTAGGCTGTTCAAATTTTATGGAATTTTGAAAGGAGCAAAAGTTTTATTATTTACTATAGTTTTTTTACCATAAAAAGAATATTTTATTTTAATAATAAGATTTGTTTTAATTTAAAAAAAATTTTTAAAGATAAACTCATTTGTTTTTGTAATTATTTGTATTGTTTGTTTTGTTTAATTTATTCTGTTATTATTTTTATGTTTATAATTAATTTGAAATAATATTTGATATTTTTAAATATTTTTTATTTTCATTCTGAAAAAAATGTTAAACTTTTGTAACATATAAAAATTTATAATTTTTTTTGTTGACTTATTATATAATTCAAATATTTAAAAATTTAGCAAATATCTCTTATTAAGGACCGTAAAGGTCATGACTTTTATTAAAAAAGTTATTGTTTAATCGATAAATTCTAATTTAATTTTTGTTTTCGATCTGGGGTGGAATCGGCTAAGGTGATAGTTGATTGTCACTTTTTGATATTCGTTTTAAACTGTCGTGTTTTTGATTATCAACTTTTCGTTGCACTTTCCATTCTCTCACAAATTAAATGTGAT
Organism: Dichetophora obliterata; assembly: GCA_963920525.1. NCBI lineage: Eukaryota > Metazoa > Arthropoda > Insecta > Diptera > Sciomyzidae > Dichetophora > Dichetophora obliterata. The sequence continues at coordinate 123,272,945 of OY986439.1, forward strand.
TTTGGTAAGCTGTGAATTATTTTTATTGTTTTCCTTTTTCGAAAATTTTTCAAAAAACTTAACAAAAATACTTAGCAATTTAATAAACAATCTAATTAGACTTATTTCTTAAATTTATTCTAATTCGAATTTGTTTATGATTATTATTTTGTTCATATCTATCTCTAGGTTTTTAACACACTTTTTCACTTTGAACTGTTAATTTAAAGGAGTTTGCAATTATCTGTCAGAAATATATGAAAACGACACCTAAATAGCTGTCGCTTAAAATTGATACCTCAAAGCGATAGTCAATTTGATAATCACCTTACGTAGAGCAAAATTGAAGATTTTGATCATCAACTATCACTTTAGTCGATACCACCCCTGGTTTCGAACGACATGACGAGACAAGTGCCGCTAAATTTAGACGATTTTTCTCGATCACGGATGCTGTAATTCGGCCCTTGGTTTAATCAGGTGGTATGTATTTTTTTAATCATAAGATTTACAAGTGTTTCTCTTTAAAATACAAAATGGGATTTAAGAATTCGACTTTTCCCATCATTGTTTAATTTTTTCCTTTTATATTTTTTTCTTTATACATTACAACAATTTTGTAACCCTTGTCTGCATTTGTAATAATGATTTCTTTTTGGTGTTGTCTTATACATTGTTGAGTGTTTTTGAATATTTTATTTACACTGTGCGGCACAAAAATCTGTATTAAATAATTTCAACGTTTTTCATTTAATTTAAATATGAGGAATCTCGTGGTAACATCCGTTTTGCCACTTTACCGAAGACTTTAGTGCAAAATTTTTTTTTTTTTTAATTAGTTCAGTAATGCACTCATTTGCATGTTGAGAACTCTTGAAGCATTAGGATTTTTATTTTGGTTTCTTCAGCAAAGTTCTTTCTATTATGCTTGCCAACAACTTTGTTGAACAAATATATAACGAAAAATTATTTGAAATTGTCTTTAAACCCTTAATAAGCGACATATGTCTTGCCCGCTTTTAACACTTCAAAGCAAAAAATGTTACTCATACGCAATGTTGTTCGATTCTTTTTTGTTTGAGTTTTTGTAAGAATCACTCGATAAGACCCACTGGAAGCGATTTTTCATATTCACTTATTCAGCAAAGTTGTTGGCCAGAATTATAGAAAGAACTTTGCCAAATAAACCAAAATGAAAATCCTAATGGTTCAAGAGTTATCAACATAAAAATGAGTGCATATCTTGAGTAATTTTTGCTATATCATAGAAAAAATTTTCTTCTATAATGCTAGGTAAAGTGGTAAAACAAATGTCACCACGAGATTCCTCATACCTAATTGAAGTGAAAAACGTTTAAATTATCAAATACAGAGAAAAAAGGTAAAAAAGGCACAGTGCTATGAATAACGATTACGTTTAGATTTAAAAAAACCCATATGCAATTCTTTTTGCCAAAGCGCTGATATTAAGAGAAAGAGTTATTAAAGGTCCCTGCTTTTAATACAGCTTAACACTAAAATTACCAACATTTTATGTACATAAATTTCTACCGATGCTGGTCAAATGGCCGCTTTTCAAATACCCGTTATATTGCTTCAAATTGAATTTAAATAGTACTGAATTTAGCATAGGCAATGAAACACAAAAAATATTATCATTTAATTATTATAAAACATTACTTCTTTCGAGCTTTAAAAAATTTATTCACCGTCACAATTTTTACAGATGGAAGGTCACTCCCGTAAACATTTTCCACAAACATATTTCTAACATGTAAAACAAATGTTTATTATTTAAATTTTTTTTTGCAATATCCAATTTGACAGGTTTTTTATCTTTCAGAAATTTGAGTTGATCTGCTTAAGTTTTCTCCATACTCTTTGTTTCTTGCTCCTGTAGATCTCAGTATTCGGTGACAAGTTATTCTGCCAACTGAAATCGAAATTCTTGTCGAGATATCCTTTCTTCAGGTTTTTGCTTATATAAAACACAAACATTCATAGCAGTTTAATTCAAAATTTTTAAAACTGGCAATGCAAAATAAAATGCAATGCAAATAACTTATCCTATGCAAATAACTTATTCAATGCAAATAACTTATAAACTTATGTATATACATTCATATTTTTTCCAGCAGCCAAAAGACCTCTTGTGGTAGATAACAGCAGTGTACATATGATAATCAGGAAAAGCAAAAGAAGATCAGATATAGAGATTGAAAAATTAAAATAGCTATAACCTTTATATATAGCTGAATTATAATAGCTGAAAACCTTTAATTTAGCAATGTTAATTAAAAATTTTAAAAGCGGTCATTTAACCGCTACCAGAGCGAGGTTAGAGAGAGAGGTTAGTGTTAATGCCATTATTTTAAAATTTTAGCATTTCGGGATCTCGAAAAAATCCCGGGATCCTAGGATCACGAATTTCTAATTCCGAAATCAAGGGAAAGCCCTACTGCACAGTATAAGTTTGGCCGCATTCAGCGCAGTCAACTGTTGTGAACTGTAATGGTAGCGCTACCTTAGGGCCACTTTTTTAGTGCGAGGTTAAACTCTAGTCAAATTAAACTGAGGTTAGCTCACCAAAATTGGACGTTTAAACTCGGTTTACGCAAAAAAGAAACTCATATGATAATTTAAGTGAATTTAGCTTAGTTTGGTGTATATTTAGTATATTTAAGTATATTTAATTTAGCTTAGAGTTAAGCTAGGTTTAATTTGACTAAAGCTTAAACTCGTGCTGAAAAACTGGCCCATAGTGAGTGATGTTTTTCTCTGAATGTGTTGCTACTCTAAGCTAATTTTTATGTAAATAATTCATTTGCAAAGGTTTCTCACTTAAATCTTGTGTTCTTTCTTGTGTTCTTCTGTGTTGATTAATTTAATAGCATCAGTAGCAGCACCTGACAGTTAACTCAACAGTTGTGTCATGTAGCATAGAATTTTTTCGCTCTATTAAATGGTGTCTGCTACCTGATCAGTTTTAGTAAACGCTGCCAAAATTGTGCCATTCAGCGAATTTTTACACAACAGCTGCCAACTGCTGTCTGCGTTGAATGCGCCCATTGTTATCTTTTATCGTGCATTTAAGGCCATTAGCTCATTGAGACTAAACAGATTCAAAACAGTTTGGTTCAGAAACAGATTGGAAACCTATTGTTTCGCGACAAATGGCGTTTTTATGATTCATTCGTAAAAATTAATATGAAAAAGAAAATAGAATTTTGTGTTCTAATTGAATGAATAAAAAAAAATACGTAAAAGGTATTGGATTTATCCCATTTGGAGGTATAGAATTAAAAGAAATAAGTTCTGCAGTGCTTTTGATAACTTGCAATTGTATCCAGAGAAGTTTTTTTATAACTTTCGAAAAGCTTTGATGAGTTGCTAGATTAAGTGACGGGATTACTTACCAGAATACACAATTCTGACAATCACACTTCGGTAAATAATTAAAACAACCTTTTTGTTATAATTTACTTTTTATTTTATAGCTAAATATTAAAAATAATATATTTAAGCAAAACTTGAAAACAATTTGAACACTTATTTAAATTGATACTCAAATGATACTCAATGAAATACAAAAATTAAATTTTCAATTCATAAACACAACTTAAAATATAACTTTAGTTGTTTTTATTATTTTTTTAATTAATTTTAATTATTTTAAATTAAACTCATGAAGAGCTATTTAACCAGATACATCTTCTTATTTATGAAGCAGTTCGTGATACTAACGAGTGATTTATTGTTTGCGAGATTTTTTGTCTCTGTGTCTCAAGTATGTATACCAGCTAGGGATCTCAATCTCGAGATCCCGATCTCTTTAAGACCCGAATATTCCGGGATTATTCGATTCGAATCCCGGGATTGTTGAAAACAATTTGTTTAATAGCTAATATATTTTTTCAAACTACCATCACAAATATCCCGCTTTCAATGATCAACGACCGAACTAACAAGCGTTGAGGCGGAGCGGTGCTTCTACTCTGCGGGTCTTATACGCAATATATTCAGGTCTAAGTAAGGGGATAACACCATTAATGCTTTAATTTCTTAAAGATCGTATTTTGATTAAAAGAAGAAATAATTTTGCTGAGCTCTAAATAGAAAGGGTGTTGCAATTATTTTTTTACTTAAATGTATTGACATTTTTATTTTTATTTAAATGTACTATAGCATATGATTAAAGGGAGGTTTTAGGAAAAAGCGGTTAAAATGAAGGCATATTTTAGAAGATGTTTTCTATAATATTTTACTAAACACAAAAAATTTAATTTACATGTTAATATCACATCATCCAGCGTCTCCATAACGTCTAAAATTAAAATGTTTTCGAAAAAAGACTCTTGAATGCACATCTTTTACCAAAATGGAAAATTAAGAAAATTACGAAACGTGGAAAAATGCGGAAAAAATTTACATTACTTTTAACCATATCGTTGTGTGTAAAACCTAGACAAATTTTCCAAAACGCTCATTTTGGTAATAGATGTGTAGAATTACAATACAAACAGATTAAAAAAGTTTTATTAGTTGATTAGTTTGCTTGCAGTAGTGTAGCCAGTATTGAAAAAGTATGTTTTGAGAAAAACGTACTTAAAGTTACACAGCTTAGTTAAATTTACTCTGCCGCACCAGGTTTTAAGGGCTGTAGATTCTGCATTATAAGCGGAATTGATTTATTAAAGGATAATTGAACAATAAACAATCTAAACAAAATTTAATTTTCAAAAAATTGTTTAAATAGTGATTTAAATTCATTTTATGTAGGCAGTTTCTGCTAAACTAATTATATGTATTTGTGCATGTATAACAAAAACATTGTTATAAATTACCGAGGCTCGAGGATTGTCAAATTTTATGTTTGTTTTTTTTTTTGTTGAATTGATACAAATTGTACTTCTTTGTTATATCAATTTGATACAGAATATGTACTATAATAGAATAGAAGTAAATGTGTTGCACTTTTTGGCAAAAAAAAAGAACGAAATAAAAACTTATTGAATTTCGAGACGATCCCGGGATTGTAAATTCAGATCCTGAAAAGCTCGGAATCGAAAAAACTCCAAAAATGTACATCTCTAATACCAGCGCAACTTGGTTTGAGTTTTAATGCTGTTTCGGTCATCATTCGTAACTAAATAATTGAATATGTATTTTTTTAACTATAAAATAACGTGATCACGAACACCATTTAAAAGAACGGTAATTTTAAAACCACGTTCACTTAGAAAGACGTTCCTGCAAAATCATCCCATTGCTCATCTCTAGCTAGGATCTCTGCCTATCGAGAGGTCGTAGTTTGAAGCCTACTTTTTATTTAAAAGATTCATTTTCTGACAATAAAATCTTTTTTTGGTATTACCATTATATAATCGCATTTGTTTACGCAAAGCTGAGCCGGCGAAATTGAGTAATATATGACATTCCAGTAGTTATTTTTATATTTCAACATGTTTTGCATGATTTCTTTATGCATTGGCAGATTTGTTCATTGCAGCAGTTGAAAAATTTGACAATTGCCTGTTTTCTTTATTAATTAAAGAAATTTTTAGATAATAAATACACTTGCTTTTTTCATTTTACTCTTGTTATTTTTATTGGAATTTAAAAAAAGTTTTAAAAGCATAAAATGGTTTTCGGCACTAGTTATAATACTGATAACTAGTCAAAATAATGATAATTATTACAAAAGAATTATCTACTGAATGTATTATTATAATGTGTGATGTATAATAAAACGGATCGAAATTTAGATTTCGCAGACACCGACTCAAAAGCTAGAATGACTCTTAAAAACTACTTCTGCATCATTTTTTTATCGGAGAAATCCCCATTCAGTGGCGCAACCAAAGGGGAGTTTGGGGGTTTAAACCTCTCCCAAATTATTGTACTATGGCAAAAAGAAAATAGGATAAAATAAAAAAACAAAGGTGCGTCGTTAGGCACACGAGAGAAGCGAAGTTTTTCGCAGTTTCATAGGTTTGATAATTTTATGGTTTTTTTTAAAGACCATACGTTAATCTTCACACAAGAACATTTTATTACACTTTCATAATATAAAATAAATCAGTTAAAAAAAAACAACACACAACTGCATTCGAAAAAAACGCTAATACAAAGGTGACGGCCAAAAAAAATTATTATTTCAATTGCAAAAAGTTTTATACTAGAGATCTCTAACCAAGGCAATTTGCTGAATTCTGCCTTACAAAAAACAGAATTTCTTATTTCATTGCAGTGTATTAACCAAGTATGCGGTTGTTTATATGGTTTATGCAAATTTCTTCAAGCTCGAAACATTGATTTGACAGAAGCAGTCGATTTAGCTAAAAGAAGTTTGCAAGAAACAAAAAATTTAAGGGATAGTGCTGAAATAGAATTAAAAAAATTGTATGTGAATGCTGCAAAACAATCAGAAACCAATGGCTTCATTTTAACGAGACCATGAGTTGCATCTTTCTACACAGACACACAAAGTGCTGCATCTTTTTTTCGGATCTCGGCTTACATACCTTTCTTGAATGCATTTATCTCGAGCCTAAGTGATAGATTTTTAAAACATAGAGGCATTCTTGTTGGATTTCAAACACTTTTTCCTGATGATATGAAATCGCTAGATACTGACACTTAAGGAGCTTTTGAAAAACTAGTTCGATTTTATCAAGACGACTTAGAAGGAGATTTTGATGATTTAAAAATGAAACTGAAGTTTTGGTATAAATTACGTAATAAAAAAATAGCGATGGAAATATTCAGTGTTTCAAATTCAATAAAGATTATTCCCTAATAATTTAATTTACTACAAATCCTTGCAACTCTTCCAGTCACTTCATGTGAAAACGAACGACGGTTTTCAGTTTTTCGCCGACTCAAAACGTATTTAAGAAGCATGATGCTACAAGATAGATTTAACGGTCTCACATTACTTTATCTTAACAAAGATATGACACCATCAGTGGATAATATTTTAGATAAACTCGATGAAAGTAAGCGCAAACTGAATTTAAAAATATAGTTTTGGCTTGTGTTGTTATTATTTTTTAATACTAATAAAACTTTAATAAACAATTAACCTGAATTTTGCGAAACTTGAAACTTTGCTTTCATAAGCAAATATAACTGCCAAATTTGTTGCTGTGAAGTGAAGCCGTTGGAAATTAAAATGTTCTTTGTCCTGGCTGAGGTTCGGATCAGTGCAACAATCCGAATCACTAACCACTACACCACAGCCGCTATAGTTACTTAATTTTTCTTTTCTATAAAAGCCCGAAATTTTACAAAACCCTCCCCAAAAAATATTTCTGGTTGCGCCCCTGTCTCTGGTTCTCCAGAACCTCTTTTTTACCAAAAAATAAGGTTTTTTACATGTAACTTTTTTTTTCTTCAGAATGCATACCCAAGGAAGGAAAAAAATAAAGATTTTGATTGATCACTAATCTTGGATAAAAAAATTATTTACCTTTTTTTCTTTACAAACTATTTAGAGACCTTGAATAATCGATATATCGTCATTTTCGAAACATGTTTTTTTAAAACGCCTCTAAAATATGTATCAAGTTCTTTTTCCATTGATATATCGTATAGTGTGGTTTAACCAATACTGAGTGAAACAACTATATAAAATATGTGAAATCGATATTCAAAGGGCTTTTTTTTAACTTAATTATTATTTAATCGCCAAAATTACTGTTCGATTTTGACAAATCTTGGTATGTGTATTTATAAGAGTTAACGGTTGCCAGAAAATCGAAATCTTGTGTCTTGCACAAAAAAAATAATAATATCAAAAAAGTTAACAACAACGAATGTGCGAATGATGGCTTTTTAATGTCATTCAATGTAATATTAAATTTGTTTTATATTTTTATTTTTGGCTCCAGTTTTAATTGATATTAATTCCATATTTTTCCATTTTCTGTTAAAACTAAAGTTAATTTTGTTTTCTACGGAGATTTATTTTGTAAGTAAACATTGCGGCGACTCAAATTTTAAATATTTTTGTCTTGATTGAAAGGAGCTAAAAATATGTCCAAGAAAACTTCTAATGAAAAAAAAATAATGAAAATTGTTTATCAAATATATGAACTTCATATGTATTACATACCATTGGACAGGTTATTAAAGCACCTTTCCAAGGTGCTTCTATCATTCACTTCTACACTCTTTTATTATTACTCAACTTTTCAAAAAAAAAATCCACACTAAGTCCAAAATCCTTAGAGTGCACTAATGAAACATGTATTCGTTAGAAAAGTGCTTGAGTTATGTGTCTTATGGTATGCAACAGATATCAAGTTCATATTTTTGATAAAAGAAATTGTTTCATTAGATGTTGGTACCATGACTTTAATTCATACTAACTCTTGGTCACGGTGTGCAGGAAGCAACTTTTATTCAACCTGAAATGTCGACGCAATCTGAGTATGCAGATGTTTGAAGAACAGTATATAGACGCAGAATTTATTGTTTTTAAAATCCTATGAGTTCGTTTAAGGAGGTGAATCGATTTTTTGTAGTAAACAAATCGATTTTTTTTATATCATAGTAAAACAATTAAAAAATATGTCCTCAAAGTTTAAAAAACGATTTAATTTCAAATATTTGCAATTTAAGCTATGAAAAAATTCCATTTAGTAATAGATCCGGTAAGCATTTGTCTCTTGTTATAAATCCAAAAGAGCAAAAAAGCATAATTTTTAAAAAAAATATATTAAGATAATATTATGAAAAATTCAGGCACAAGCGTCAGACAAACGAGAAATCCTGCTAATTTTATTCGAAGTAAAAAAAGTTAAAATTCGATTTCACAAAATTACGCCTCACATGTTACTTAAAAAGTTAACACTCTGAAAAATGTTTGCAAAACTTATAATTTACGGTTTGACGTAGTTTCAAACAAATCAAAAGAAATTCAATCCATGGTATGGGCTGATGCATCTGAGTTATAAGAAGCGGTTTTGGAGGCTCGCAATTTAATAAGAAACTATGATGAAAGTAATGGCTGACAAATGGCCGAAATGAAGATGAAAACGATGAACATTTTAATTAAAATCTATACAATAAATAAGGCAATGCAAACAAAGAATCAAAGTTGACAGTTGTAAAACAGTTAAAAATGCTATGTATTGTCCCAAGCATACAGAATCATAAAGTAATATTTTTACTTTGTTCGATTTAACACAAATCAATGAAAGACCCTGCAGATTAACTGCTGACTTTAAATTAATTTTAATTGTCAATGGTCTAATGCTTCATGTCTATGCTCATATTGCTTTGCTAGCTTACAAAATTTAAAAGAACTAAATCAAAACGAATAATCTCTTAAACTTTAATAAATTTTCTTCTCTTGATTCGGATAAAAAAAGAGGTAAAGAGTGTCATAGCACTACGAATCCACCATTGCTAAAAAAAGTGATAATGTTTGCTTTATCCAAAAGTGTATTTTTCTGGAATTACATGTAATGCTGGGATTCGTCAATCACTTGTTTTGAGATGGACTAGTTCCAATCCTCAGTAGACAAAAGGCACTGATTTGGCCAATAAAACTTTATTTAACACAATTAAACTATCATTGCGAAACATTTGAAAGCAATGCCTGCCGTACCCTTTTGAAAAACGCAGATAAGTTAAATGATCCTGACATATATCAAAACATTGGAAATTTACAGTTAGTTCTATTCATTAACGCTCTCAAAGCTATGAACAACATAATTAACTGCGGCTTTTCTACTCAAAAGGGTGATAATCTTTAAGAGTATATTGAAAAATTAAAAAAACATTTAAGTTACAGAAATTTCCAATACATTGAAAGCTAATGTAACACCTTACTCATTGTCTGGAGTATCTAAATAGAGATGGACTCGATATCCGGTCTGAACAAGCAGGGGAATCCATTCACAAGGAATTTTTAAAACATTGGAATCGAAGAAAAGTTAATTCAATGAATAATGCAGCATATTTTACAAAAGTTGCAGGAAGCAGTTGTTGCTTTTTCATCTCTAAATATGTAAGTATTAAAGTCATTACACAATGAAGAAAATAGTATCACAGGTAATAAAGACAAACATTTTATAACTAGTTTTCTTCACAATTTATAATTATTTGCTATTTTGGATTTTTAATAACACACGTTTTCTTACCGGATCCTTTACTAGATTGAATTTTTTCATTTATTAAATTGTAAATATTTGAAGTTATATCCTTTTTTAAACATTGAGTACATATTCTTTAATTGTTTTACTACCTACTTATGATATAAAATAAAAACGATTTTCTTACTATAAAAAATCGATTCACGCCCTTTAACGAACTCATAGGATTTTAAAAACACTGAATTCTGCATCTGTAGATAGTTCTTCAAACATCTGCATACTCAGATTGCGTCGACATTTCAGGTTGAATAAAAGTTGCTTCCTGCACACCGTGTGGTACTTTCTTTTTTTGCAATACTACGAATTTAAAGTTAATGCCAAAATTTAAATTTGAATCAAAAGTCAAATGCATGCATTGCAAACAGAACGAATTAAATTTCCTCTTAAAAATAAAATAAGGTAATTTCCTCCCAAAAGTTATATTCGTACTTTTCCAAATGCACGAATTTAACTTTTTGCGAATAAAAAGTATTGGTTTGAGTCTCCGTTAGCGTCGGATTGACGAATTTATCTTTACGCACTTGCTCAATTGAATCATAAGGTTGCGGACAGAGTGAACGCCGATTTAGACAGGCAGGCAGACAGGCGCAGGCAGTAACCTGCGAAGAAACGAGATAGAATTAAAGCCAAGCTAACTTTTGTCTCGCGTGATCACATAGTTTTCCTGCGACTGTCTGCCTGCCTGTCCGTTACCTAGGACGTTAAGAGGGCGAAGTTCTAATTTGATTTTGACTCATTTTAAACTCAGATCGAAGTTTTTTCATCAAGACCCATTTGCAAAAATTCATTGCTTTTTTACCTCCCAACAAAAACAGTACGAAAGTAATTTAAAAAAGTCAAAAAATCGACTTTTAATAGTTAAAAAATTCCATGAGTCGAATTTTACATTTTCAACGGCTGGGAGCTGCACATCCCTACTCTTTGCAGACAATTGAAAAACTGAGTAGAAACTGCCACGTAAAGCTTCTTGAGAACATGAGCCGTTCGAAGTCAGCATAAGACTCGAAGATCCAGCTCTCGATCATTTATGTTCAAACATTTATTAACGCACACACGCACAACACAATTGATCAATAGAAGCTCGGTCAAAGTCCTTTCAAGGGCTGAAATGGTCATTTCGTTTTTTTTCACTTTGTTTTCCACAGGTAGAAGTGGTTTTTATCTTGGATTGGTTAATTTAAAAATTTGATGTTTTTTTTTTGAGATCATATTTTCTATTCATGTCATATATAAAAATTTTTCTTTCTTTCTTATCTCATCAAGGAAAGAACTTAGCATTCGGTAGTTAAAAAATTAAAATAAACATAAAAAAAAGTAAAATTGTAATTCTTTTTAATACAATTAACATATCAAATCTATAAAATCAGGAAGAGTTTCACCTCTGTCGCGTGTCAAAAAAAGACACACTTCTTTTTGTTTCTTTACTAGCTTTCTCTTCTCGAATCCTTTTTTTATGACTGTAATTTTCCTTAAAATATGGCACCTCTTATGAATGTAAATTAAAATATTTTTAGTTTTTAATAGTTGGCATTATACTATAATAAGTTATGGTAACTTTTAGTAAATTGTTATGTTAATATCGCTAAGCCTAAGGATTTGTATTCTAACCAAACGTGGTTATTATTATACTAATGTTATCAATTAATAAATAAACAGATAAACTTTTGTATGCTCAGATATTCACTTTGAAAAGTTTAAAAACTTTAGAAATCTGTCAATGAATTAAAAAGAGTTAGGAAAATTATAAGATATATAATCTTTTTTTCAGACTGAACCAACGCTCTGGGAATGCCCCCTGTAAATGTGTTAGCATTGTGTTGATTCGGAAGATGGGAGAAAGTTAGTTGGAAGATAGATAGATGGAGTAGTATCAGTGAAGAAACAACCTAATTTTGTTAACGCTTTTGCTTATTATTGTTAACTTCTAAGCTAGTAGATAATAGAATTTATTAATGCATAGTGATTTGTATAGCTTAGTAATGATTGCATTCAACGTAACCTGATAGGATAATTTTTGGCAAAGTTAAAGCATAAATATTACGTTGTTTTTTCGGATTCTTCTAAACAAAGTTATGGTGGAAGTATGAAAGTTTCATGTCCATATTCAATTCACTAAGTTTTTCTAATGTACAATATACAATAGATATATTTGTGCAAATTTGGTGTATTTATAAACATGAATTTAATATGATTTTGACAGTTTTATTATATATTTGCAATCTAATTATATTTCGGTTATGTTGAACTTCAGCAGCTTATTTATTGAATTAATAGTTCAACAAACTCAGCTAAATTTGCATTTCATGCATAATTTATTAAACACACATTGACATATTTCGAATAATTGGGGAGAAAGCAAATAAAATGTTAATCTATAAATAATTATAAGTAGATTTGCATCTCTATATCCTTTTTAAAGCGTATTTCCCGCAACAAAAACGGATGCAACACCATTTTGCATAATTTGCATAATAAATTCAGTTTATCCGGTTAGATTTGACTTGAAACAAAAACACAAGCAACACAAAAACAACAACAAAAAAATAGATGTGATAACTTCATCGCCACATTGACACCGCATATTATATGAATTTCATATCCTACATTTCCATTGCACAGATGCATATGTTCACAATTATTGCTATATTGATACATAAAAAAATTTGTAAAATAAATAACAAGTGTAAATTGAAAAGTCTTGTTTTTTGTTTATTGAATACTTTTTTTGAACAAACTTTAATTAAAATTTGTTTATTGCCAGAAATTAAATAAATCTATTTAAAAAAGCATAACAATTCATACGGTGGATAAACTTGTCGTTTGCCATTATTTCCAATTTGTTTAGGCAATCATTTTTATAGCAATAATATCTTTAGGAAAAATTTCTGTAGTATAGGAGACATGAATTAAGCTTTCTATATAGAAAAAAAAAACCAAATTTTTCATTTCAGCACCTTGAACAGCTCATGTTCTTTAGAAGCTTTACAAACAAGGTTTTTCTTTTAAAGGCTTATCTTTGCATAGAGCCGACGCAAAGTGGGGTATTGTAAATCCTCAAAATGGTTATCAATTCACCCAGAAGATGGAGGGAACTTTTTTTGTAGTTGGAATGCGTCCAAATAAGTAAAAACTGTCTGTCCGTCCAGCTGCTTCTAAATCTGCATTCGGTATTAAGCTGATATCTAAAAAATAAAGATCAAGTTAGAAAAACAACTTGAACAAAATCGGATGAAACCACGCCTACCTCTCATACAAAGTGACTTTATCAAAACGGTAAAATTTCACAAAACTTAATGTATGTATTTCCAATATTGCATGTGAGCTTTGATATTTATTATGTACTCTGAGTATGAAATGCAAACAAATCGAGTGAAAACCACACCTACCTCCCATACAAAGTTACTATATATATATGAAAACTGTAAAATCGTTTCAAATTCAACAAAAATTAACATATGGACTTGAAATTCTGCTCATAAGTTATTTTTTTTAATATTAACTGAGTCTTAAATTTAATACAATTAAATAAACATTCCGCCTACCTCCCCATACAAAATGGCGTCATCCAAATAGTAAAACCTTCATAAATAACACAAAAATCAATATTCTCAAATATTATACATATGTTCAAATATTACAGCACAAACATTATTACAAATAATAATTAAATTCACACAAGCATTTTTAAAATAAAATGTAAGTTCACCATCCTATAAATTATCATCGAAACTTTTAAGCAACAAGATTATGCGCTCATCGGTATAGTTCAATAAAGCTTGCAAATCTACTTGGGTCCGCCATCTAACGTTTTTTTTTAACTAGTGCTTATTTCGTGAATGGTAACACTTAGCTCATGTCTGATTTGACAGATAATTAGTTTTATCCTTCCGCTGAACGAATATGGTTGTGTATACGCTTGAACAACGCTGGGAAATATTGCGACATTACTTTGAAAATCATGGTAATGTTGCAGAATGTGTGCGAAAATTGCGTACTGATTTTGGAAGAAGAGAAGCACCGTCAGCTCCGTATGTTCGTTATCTTGTGAAAAAAGTGAAAAAAACTGGCATCCTCATCGATAAACCAAAGCGTGAAAAGCCAAAAGCAGTGCGTACACCCGAGAATATTGCTGCTGTGGCAGAAAGTGTGCGTGAAGCGCCATCAACATTAATTCACCGTCGTTCTCAGCAATTGAACATTTCGGAGACATCATTGAGACGAATTTTGCATAAAGACCTTGGTATGACACCATACAAAGTCCAATTGGTTCAGGAGTTGAAGCCAACTGACCATCCAATGCGTTTTCGCTTCGCTAAGTGGAACTGCGATCGACTTACAGAAGATACCGATTTTGCCAAAAAAATCATCGTTACAGATGAAGCTCATTTTGATCTTGGCGGGTATAAAAACAAGCAAAATTGTCGCATTTGGGGCACAGAAAACCCGCACGCATACATTGAAAAGCCGCTGCACCCAAAACGAGTCACTGTTTAGTGCGGATTTTGGTCCAGAGGCATAATTGGGCCATTTTTCTTCGAAAATGAGCAAGGAGTGGCCGTTACAGTCAATGGCGATCGTTATCGGGCCATGTTGAAAGAATTTTTGTTCACAAAAATTGAAGAGGAGGATATTAGCAACATTTGGTTTCAAAGGACGGCGCTACGTGCCACACGGCCGAAGCTACACTCGATGTTTTTCGCCCTGTTTTTGAAGATAGCATTATCAGCCGCAGAGCTGATGTCGTTTGGCCACCTCGGAGCTGCGATTTGACACCGTTGGACTATTATTTGTGGGGTGCCCTCAAAGATAAGTGTTACGCCGACAAGCCAGAGACAATTGACGCTTTAAAGGACAATATTCGTGAAGCCATTGGTGAAATACAGCTGCACACAATCGATAATGTGCTTAAAAATTGGACCGATCGTGTAGGCTACTGCATGGCCAGCTGAGGCAGCCATTTGAATGAAATTATTTTCCATTTTTAACCGGGAAGATTGTACTTTCAAATAAAAAAAGGAATTTGAGAAAATATCCAGTAGTTTTTTTATAGAATTTTCAAAAAAAAAAGTTATTTAGCGGACCCCTTTAGCTACATTATTATATATTTACTGTTTTAAAATGTTTAAAAACTTTGCTTTGTTAGTGGAAGACTTCCAGCAGGCAAGATTTCAATGAAGCCTTTAGCACGGCCGAAATTGCAATAAAATCAGCTAGTTATTTTTTCCTTTTCATATTGAAAAAAAAAACAAAAAAACTTTGTTGTTTATGTTGTTCCTTTGGAAAGATTCGTTAGAACAATTAATTGTTCTAACTTTGACCTTAAGCTCAATAAACGATTTTAAACTATCAAACAACTAGAATTTGTATTTAAAATCAAGTATGATTTAAAATATCAAACATATAGAATTTGTATTTAAATCATATAAAGTCAACATAATGTTTAAAAACTATTATAAAACTCACCAACATACAATTTGACTTATTAAAAAAGAAGGAAACTTCTTGAACAAATTTAAATAAATTTTAATAGTTAGCAAAGTGCAGTTTATTTTCTGCCCCCGATTCGGTTCATCCGTGCATCCGGTTCATCATTAATACACATTATTTTATTCTTTTATCCTTTCATTATATTTTAAATTATGGGTATTAATATAAAAAACAGAGTAACATATAAACAAAACTATAAATTAAAGTTATTTATATATATTTATATAATTAATATACACATAAAATACGTATACATAGAATTTGTATTCACATAAATTTCATTGAATTTCATTTACATTATTTTCACTGTTTGCGTTAATAACTAAATTATATTTAAAAAAAGATAATATAGGCGTATGGTAGCTGAAATAAGAAACAAAAAATTTTTGGACGATGCAGTCCCAGTCATGATAAAATTATTATAAGGATGCTTTGACAACTACTTATTTTCTCACGAGCTGCGACCATCGAATTTCACACAAAAGAAAACAATATAGAGTGCGTGTGTCACATACATTGGCAGCTTTCAGCGGAGTCAATAGTTGGCAACTGTTTTTTTTAAATTTGAGTGAGAAACCTTTGCAATTAAATGATCCATTCACAGCAGATGACTCCTCTGAATGCGGCCAATGTGTGTGACACACGTTCTCTATTTTGTTTTCTTTTGTTTGACATTCGATGGTTGAAACACGAAATGTCACTCCTACCTATTACTTATTATACCATGGTCCCAGTCAGAGAATGTGCTGGCGACAGTTTTAAAACTACAAATGTTTTTATGTTGGTCATGAAACTCAAACACACGCTCTTTGACATGATTTTGACAGAATTGTAGGTATTGTCGAAAAGGAATCAAAACAAACACAGAATATATGGGGTACTTTTTAAAGTCTCTCCGTATCGAGCCTACCTGGGGCCGAAATACAGCATCCGTGATCGAGCAAAATTACGAAGAGCACGACGAGACAAGTGCCTATCAATCTTGTGCAATTTTGCTCGATCACGGATGCTGTAATTCGGCCCCTGGTTAATATGCTTTGCTAAGCACCTGGTAGTCTAGATCCAAAAGCGTCATTTAAAAACCTACTCGCTGTCATGGCGGAATAACCAGGTAGGGCTGGCTCGCTTAGTGCCTTCACGCGTTAAGGGCTGTTTGCGCAAACAAGACTTTTTTCTCGTCATAGCGACGACCATACACTACACAGAGTTTGTTTGCGCAGACTTGACTTTTTAGTTAAAATTCTATTAAATTTTTCTTTTCTGCTTCCATTTTTATATATTTTCCTTCACGCACGTCTTCACTCTATAAAACTTTCGGAATTATGGCAAATCGGTGTGATTTTCACTACACACTATACAGACGGTTTGAGCAAACATCGCAAACATTTTTGCGCAGACATCTGCACAAACCTAAAACAGCCAAATACACTGTCGAGCAGTCTGTTTGGCCTTTTAACGAAGAGTGGAAAATGAAAAGGTTGAAATAAGAATATTATGTTTTCAAATTGTAAATAGTGCGGACATGTGTGTTAAGTTTGTGTTTATTTGAATGAAAATATTATGAAAATAGTGTATATAGAACTATAAAATGCCGAGGAAGTGGTCAATTTGCAAAAAAACAAGTTTAACCAAAAATCAACTGCAAAACATGAACATAAAGAAACTCGAGATGAACAGCTGATTTTGACAACTAGCTCGTTTTTCTCTGCTTTCTACTTCATTCCTCTCCGAATTAATCAAAGAAATGTGAAAAAATAAGCAACGACTTTAAACATAGCTAGTCAATCGCAGCAAACTAAAAACATTCCAATAAATTTCGCGAACAAATTTAATGAATCAAAGAAAAGTTAAAAATAAGCACATAGCTAGTCCACAGCAGCAAACTACAACTCCTTTAGCTGTTTTTGATAACTACCAATCGCCAAAAAACTGTCACGGCTACCTTGTCAAATAATTATATAATGCTCGCTGTCTGTATTGATGACGAGAGTTACTCGGAAACTCACGATGACGCAAACCAAAGATTTACCCTCTACCAAAATCGTTCAACGCGCCTTAAGAAGTTTTCACTTCAAAAATTTTCAATTTACACGTACTTTTGCCTGTGCGCATTTAACTGTATTTAAAATTAAATTTGCAAAAAAAATATTGCTTAGCCGTTGATTTCCAACCAATAAAGAAATGCATGATAAAAATGCTCACAACAAATTTCGTCACAATATTACATTTGTTCGCAGCCATGTTTTAAAATATTTTTCTACAAATAATAAAACGTTAAAAATGGTAAATTTTAAAAATGATTCTAATAAATGTTAAAAAAACTATCATTCAAATTACGTGAAAAACAAAGAATATAAAAAATTAAATGTTCCAAATGATATTGTTTTACTCGGATTATTTACAGTAAGTAATGTTTATAACGACATCGCTTATCGCAAACTATAACGAACCAAAATTGAATCCCGGCTGAAGTTCATACAAAATAGTAAAATTTTAATTGCTTATCTATTTGTTGACTTTTTATATAAAACTAAGAAAAAAATTAATAAATAGCCAAAAATGCAATATAGCTTATAACGATCTATCGCTTATAACGAACAAAGTTATCGGTCCCTTGAAGTTTGTTATAAACATTACTTACTGTATATACATTTAACCCATGCTAGAAGAATACAGGTAGATGCACTAGATGAGAGCATACTGCCGGAAATATCAAAACGAAGCAAAACTTTTTATTTATTTTCTTTTGTTTCCATTCGCCACACACCTGAATTTGACAAACATGGCCGTATGGAAAGAGAGCACAGTCAGCGCTGCAGCTACCTCTGTCCTTATACCATGATTTAAACATAAAATTTATCTGAAATAAAACTCTTAATATAACCAAATGGGATACTTAAATATTTTCCAATTGAATCAAGATCTACTTTGAGTATGCTTGCAGGGTTTTCTAATTGGGCAGGTAGGTATACTTTTGTTGGTGGTTTTCACAAAGTTAAATAAGAATAACCTAATATGATAACCTAATAAGAATACTAATAAAATTTTAAGTATATAATAATCAATTTTAATCTATATCTATACTATTCTATACTATGTAAGTTAACGTAACAAAGATTTATTTTCAACCACAACAAGAACAAGCAATAAAAATGCTGACACCATGTCTACAAATGCACGTGCATCCGCTGCAGTTCGCCAATCCATGGGAACCAACGTGTCAGCAAGTTTTATTAGAACGAATACATCAACTACAGAACGACAATAGAAGCAACAACAAAACACAAAGGCAGCAGCGCAGCTTAAGTTAATATTAAGATATTTTAAATTCTGTTAAGTTAGTTCTAGTTTTGAATTCATACAATAAAGACCGCAATAGCGGTAAAATATTTTTTTTTAAACAAATTAAACTTTGTTTAATTTAATTGGCGCCCGAGCAGGGACCAGTGTTAGTATTCGTGAGTTTTCGAAAGTTGAAATTAAAAGTGAGAAAATTTAAAAATATCACAAAGTACTTTATGGTTTAAAAATAATAAAAGTGAGAAAATCAAAAAGTATCACAAAGAGCCTAACGTAAATTAAAAGTGAGAAAAATAAAAAGTATCGCAAAAACTTTACGGGTAAAAAGGAAAAAAAACTACAACTGGAAAACTTCGAATTACATTGTGCAGAAAAAAACCTGAACTAAGTAGCAGGAACGAGGCCAATGAAAAGACATCGTCGGAAAAGGAGTTTTTTAAAATAAAACAGCCGCCTGCCCATTCTTCAAGGAAAGACGCACCACTGGATAATATAATAAGTCTAATATTAAGATTTTTGATGTAAGTTTTTAAGACTTTCATAATTTAAAAGAATCATAAAAAATTTTCTAAGAAAAGAGAAGTGAAAAAACATAATAATTTTAAGCGAATTCCAAGAGAAATCTAAGTTGAAACAAAATTAAAGTTATTGAAACGTGATTAATTAAAGTGATAAATTATCATTGGAAAAATTAAAAACGAAAATTTACTAAGAAAAGATTTTAAGATATAAAAATCAATATTAAAAAAAATTCTAAAAAAATATTAAGAAGAAATTAATGTTATAAACTTTAAAGAAATTTAAAAAATTTTTTCTTATTAAAAGAAAAATAATTTAATAATATAAAATTTTGAAGAAAAATTTATTTTAACCTATGACAAAATTAGTTAATTAAGAAAATCTTTTATAAACAAATATTTTAATAATTCTTTCTTACAAGTTAAAAAAAATTGTTCCAAAAAATTTTTTGAGCAACTAAATTTTAATTCAAATTATTTAAAAAGAAAGGAAAAAATGGCAGATCCAGAAACTCTCGCTGCCCGCCTCAATAATCTGAGCTTACAGCGAAACCCTACTCCTAACACACTACAAAATCCACCATCAGCCACACTTAGTCCCGAATTAGCCAAACAAATAACAGACTTAGTGACAAGAACAATAGCAAGTCTAAATAATCCATTTTTAGAGAACGAGGACTACGACGAACCAGCCAGCTTTTCTGGTAATGCAAATGATTTAGATAGAGTTCCCGACGTAGTTAAATGCCTTAGGGAATTTTCCGGTAGACCAGGTGAATTCAATTCATGGAAAAAGACGGTCGAAAGAATTTTAAACATGTTCGAACACACTAGAGGGACGTCTAAGTATTTTATAATTCTACATATGATTCGCCATAAAATCGTGGGTGAAGCTGATGCAGCTTTAGAATCGTATAGAACGCCGCTGGACTGGAAAAAAATTCAAAAATGCCTTATGATGCATTATTCGGATAAAAGAGATATTGGTACATTAGAGTACCAGATGATGTCTTTGACTCAAAGACAAAATACTATAACTGAATTTTACCAAAAAATATACCAAAACCTATCACTTATACTTGACAAGATAGCTTGCCTAGATATAAGTGACGACGCCATTAACGCCATGACGAACTCGTATAGAGACAAAGCTCTGGACACATTCATCAGAGGTTTGAACGGTGACCTTCCTCGACTGCTAAGCATACGCGAACCAACAACACTACCACAAGCACTTAACATGTGTTTGAAACTAGATAACATGATGTTCAGAATGCATCATGCTCAGAGCAATTACAAGAGAATCAATAACCCCATACCACCTCCGAGACTACCACTTCCTAGACTTCCACCTCGACCAATTTATCACCATGAACCAGTTCAAAGAAATTTTTATCCAGAATAGACGCAATCACGTCAATTTAAATATAGTCATAATTCATACCGACCTCATTATAACTATCAGAATCATTCAAATAATCCATACAGATTTCAATCAAACAATCAACATTTTATGAATAACAGCTCATTTGTTCCACAAAAACCCCAATTTGGTCAATGGAATCCTCCAGGATTCAATAATAGACCACAATTTCCACCCAAACCTCCAGTACCGATGGAAATAGATCCGTCGATACAATCTCGACACGTAGATATTCCAAAAGAAACCGAAATAAATTCACAAGGATCAAATCCAGATCCAAACCAAATTTACTCAGACCATGCAGATAATCATCAAGACGAATATGACAGCAACCAAATTTTTGAGCCCCAGTCTGAAGAAGTAGATGAAATTGATAACATTTATTTTTAAGACTAGAAACCTCTTCGCTCCCATATTTCGAATTTTTGGCTAGGAGTGGAGATACTCTTAAATTTCTAATAGACACAGGTTCTAACAAGAACTATATCCAATCCACACGAATAAGAAATCCAATCCTCAATAAAAACCCATTTTTCGTAAATTCAGTTGCTGGAAATATTCCGATCACCCATCACACCTTCGTCAACATTTTCGGCCCAGAAACCGAAAAACTTAAATTTTTCATTTTACCTTCATTAAAAACTTTTCACGGTATCATAGGCAACGATACTTTAAAGGAACTTAGATCAGTCATTCATACAGACAAAAGTTATATGACAATCCTGTCAAATATCAAAATTCCTCTCAAACAACAAATTACACAAGACATCAATAGTATCGAATTACGCACACCACATCTACTACCTGAACAAGAAATGAAACTAATTCATATAATACGAAAACGCCCAAATTTATTTTCTGATCCAGATAAAAAATTAACATTTACAACTATTCTAAGTCTTACCCTTACCCAATGGCATTAAAGCAGGAAGTAGAAAAGCAAGTCGAAGAACTCCTTGCAGACGGTATAATAAGACCATCGAAATATCCATATAACGCACCAGTTTGGATCGTGCCAAAAAAATCAGACGCATCCGGCGAAAAGAAATTCCGAATGGTAATTGACTACCGCAAACTTAACTCCGTTACAATAGCAGACAGGTACCCAATACCTGAAATCAATGAAGTTCTATACAACCTCGGAAAAAATTTAAACCGCATTTTCCATTAATAATGGAAAATATGAATTCAATAGAATCCCTTTCGGATTAAAAAATGCCCCCTCTATTTTCCAACGGGCTCTTGATGATGTTTTGCAACAGCATATTGGCGTTCGCTGCCACGTCTACATAAACGACATTATAATATTTGGAAAGACTGAGGAAGAACATTTTTCACTTTAAGGTTCAAATAGATAAATGCGAATTCCTTAAAAAAGAAGTCGAGTTTTTAGGTTTTGTTGTTTCAAAAGACGGATTAAGAACTAACCCAAAAAAGGTGCAAGCAATCGTAGAACTCCTTCAACCAAAAACCTTAAAAGATTTAAGATCGTTCTTAGGTATGACAGGTTATTATAGAAGATTCATCCAAGACTATGCCAGTTTAGTTAAACCTTTAACCTCACTCTTAAGAGGACAGAATGGACGTTTGTCCAAAAACCAATCAAAAAATACCTCAATAGTTATGAACAAACAAGCAATAGAAGCATGGCAAAAAGCTAAAAGCTGTTTAGTGTCACAAGAAGTTATGCTTTCATATCCTGATTTTCAAAAACCATTCGAACTCACAACAGATGCTTCCAATCAAGCATTAGGAGCAGTTCTTTTGCAGGACTTTAAGCCAATTACATTTTTATCAAGAAGCCTTTCTCAAACTAAGGAATCATATGCAACAACGAGAAAGAAATGCTTGCCATTATATGGGCACTTACATCGCTACGCAGTTTTCTCTATGGTTCAAGAAAAGTCAAGATTTACACCGACCACCAACCTCTCACCTATGCTCTCAGTACCAAAAACGCAAATTTTAAGATGAAAGCTGGAAAGCTATCTTAGAAGAGTATAATTACGAATTACTCTATAAGCCAGGTACTAGCAATGTAGTTGCAGATTCTCTGTCTCGCCCACCAAAAAACGAAATAAATTCATTGACACACTCAGTTCATAGCGCCGATAGTTCTCCTGAAAATTTAGTTCCATTTGTTGAAGCTCCAATAAACGTTTTTAAAAATCAATTATTTTTAAATTGCGATGACAACTCTTCTTATCAATTTAAAATAATTTTTCCAGGCTACCATAGACATATCATATCAGAAACGTCTTATACACCTAGCAAACTTATATCTCTCCTTAAACGATACCTCAACCCTTCAGTAATAAGCGGAATAAAAACACCAGAAAACGTAATGTGTATTATTCAAGAAATCGTTCCTCTACACTTTAAAAATTATAAAATTAGATTCACTCAAGCAGAAGTACAGGATATTAATAGCGAACAAGATCAAGAAAATATTATTATAGAAACACACAATAGGGCACATAGAAATAAACAAGAAAACCGAATGCAGATAATAGAAAAATATTATTTCCCAGGCATGACTAACAAAATCGATCGAATCCTGAAATTATGTTCTGTTTGTAAAGAAAATAAATACGAACGTCATCCAAATCAACCTTTGCTTAACGATACACCATTACCAACTTATCCAGGACAGATAATCCACATCGACATCTATAATACGGAAGGTAAACTGATTCTCTCTGCTCTTGACAAATTTACAAAGTACGCATAGACGAAAATACTTGACGGAAAATCAATAGAAAACGTTAGAAGACCCCTTAGAGACACAATTTTCTTCTTTGGTGTTCCAAAGTCAATAGTTATGGATAATGAAGCATCTTTTAACTCTGCTTCAATCCTATTTATGATGAAAAACGAGCTCAAAATAGACGTGTACACTACACCACCCTACAGAAGTGAAGCGAACGGCCAAGTCGAACGCTTCCATTCAACTCTAACCGAAATTATGAGGTGTTTGAAATGTGATGGTACAAGTAGGAATTTCGAGGAACTGCTCGAAAGAGCGGTCAACGAATACAACCACACAATTCATTCCACAACCGGGAAAAAACCAGCAGACCTATATTACGGACGCACAGTTGCTTTCGGACCTAATGACTACGAGAAAACAAAAAGAAATAATTTACAAAAACTTCAGGAAAAACAACAGACTGACCTCGCAAGACATAATAAAAAGAGACACCAAATTAAAAATTACTTAGTAGGACAGGAAATATTTGTAAAACAGAATAAAAGACTTGGTTCAAAACTTTAAAAAAGATTTAAAAAGGAAATAGTTAAAGAGGACAGAGACACTACTATAGTAACAGAAAGCGGAAAAATTGTTCACAAGAGCAACATACGAAATTGAATTTGTTTTTCTTAAAATTATTTTATTTTATGCTTTCAGAGCGCAACTATCACTTTGGCTTGTATCATGCGAGATACAAATATTGGACTATACGAATGCGCAAATTGCTACTATTGAAACAGGAACGGCTAAATTAGAGATAGGAAGCTTTAAAATTATACACGTTATCAACTTGACAAACTATCAGGAAATTTTACATAATTTAGAGGACCAAATCATACATAACATACCAAAACATGACAATGCAAGACTTTTTCTATTACATGAAACAGATCAGATTACCGCAATACTTAATGGATTAAAATTAAATAGAAATAAAAGATCATTGAATTTCTTAGGTACTGCTTGGAAATGGCTAGCAGGTTCCCCGGATCATGACGATTTTGAGATAATTAGCAATAAAATTAATAATGTGCTCGTAAATAATAATAATCAATTTATTATAAATAAAAATAATCTAGAAAAAATTAATGAGATAACTCATGTAACGAATGCAATTCTTAAAACTGTAAACTCAAGTATTATTTTAAAAAACGAAGTAATTCAGAATATTGAAAGAAAAATAAAAATCATTAAAGATGATTTAATCAATATAGATTATGCCATCCAATGGGCAAAAGTAGGAGTAATAAACTCTTTTATTTTTTCAACTCTCGAAATGAAAATAACACAAGAATTTTTTAAAGGGCAAGATATGCCATATATTAATTTAATAGAAGCTATCGAATTTGGAGAGGTAAGAATAGCCTCAGATTTTTCAGCAATTATTTACATTGTAAGTTTACCTAAGACAGATAAGGAAAATTGTCAAAAATTGTTAATTAAACCTATTAAACACGAAAACATTACTTTAAAAATTCCTTTCGAAAATATTATAGTTTGTAAGAATTATATTTTAGAAATAAGAAAACAATGTAAAACATTGAATAACGTAGCTATTTGTAAAAGAGAAAACTATTCTAATATTACTGATACCCGCTGTTTACCGAAAATACTAAAAGGACAACCATCAGTCTGTACAACAATTAACAACCAACACATTGCCTCAGCAGAAGAGATTTTACCTGTAATCTTACTTCTCAACCAGTTTCAAGGTGTTATAATAACGGAAAATAAAGAAATTAACTTGCAAGGATCATTTTTAATTAAATACCACAACACTACAATAACAATTGCGAATCAAACCTACGCTAATGAAGAAATTTCAATTGTCAACCCGCAACCAGTTATAGCACAATCCGTAAATGCAACTACTGATTTTGAAGAAATTATTTCACTCGAGAATTACATATGAAAAACACACAAAAAATTGACTTATTGCAAACAGAACACAAAACTAAATTTATTACAAGTTTAGGAATCTCAACCTTCGGAATTGTTTTGCTAATCATAATCATCGCTTGGATTTGGCTCCTTAAAAGACCCACTCCGATCAAAATAGTTTCCAACATACAAAATTGTCATCCCGAAGAACAACAAAACATCCCACAAGATAAGCATAGTCAAACAATAGAATCGGAAAAGAAGGTTAAAAGGATAAATCAGATCCCACTCTTTTAAAAATAAAAGATCAAACGAGGACGTTTGAATTTAAAGGGGGAGGAGTTAACGTAACAAAGATTTATTTTCAACCACAACAAGAACAAGCAATAAAAATGCTGACACCATGTCTACAAATCCACGTGCATCCGCTGCAGTTCGCCAATCCATGGGAACCAACGTGTCAGCAAGTTTTATTAGAACGAATACATCAACTACAGAACGACAATAGAAGCAACAACAAAACACAAAGGCAGCAGCGCAGCTTATGTTAATATTTAGATATTTTAAATTCTGTTAAGTTAGTTCTAATTTTGAATTCATACAATAAAGACCGCAATAGCGGAAAAATATTTTTTTAAACAAATTAAACTTTGTTTGATTTAATTTGTATACTATATATAGTATGCATCTACGATCAACGGTTTTGTCGTAAAATTGACATTTTAATAAAAAATTAAATAATTTTCTTGCTAGCAGTTCGTTTGTTGATTGACTTTTAAGCCATCACTGCTTGCAGCTTTGGTTTCGTTTAATAAAATACCTACTTTAAAAACAATTTTAACAACATTAGAGCAAATAGTTAAAAACCAATTTTATTTGTATTTTCTTTATTTCTTTATATTCTAATATAACAGAGAAAGAAATTTTTTAAATGCATTGTTTTCTTTTGTTCATGAAAAAAAATTAGCCGAATCAGAATTGCTGTTCTCATTGCTGAGCGTCAATAACTCAGACCAACGAGTACATAAACTCGTTGGTTGTCATTGTTTTGGTTTTTCTGTCTATGGATGGCTGATAGTCTAGAACGAAGTTTGGAGAATGGATAAAGAATTCTCTTGGTATATATACTCGTTGCAAAGTCTGCATAAGAATCGCTAAAACAACACTTGTTGTGCACATCCTAGCTTTAGCTAGGCGATTTGAAACTGGAAAACGCATTTTAGCGAAATCGCTAATGAACGGAACGAAGATTTGTTTTAGCATTTTAGCGATAGAGATTTAGCTTTAGATGGCCGATTTTATGAAACCGGCCTCAGGAAACCATTTTGCATTAATTATGAGCTGCAAACAGTTATTTAAAGGATTTAAACAACATAAATAAATATAACAATTCAATATTTTCTACACAAAACTTCCTGTGACTATGTCACAATAAAAAGTCCAGACATAGCTAATCCGACTGTGCTGCGTGTATGTACTATAATGTACCTGCATGTTTTATATACTTGATTATAAAAGATCATGCACTGAATATAAATCGAAAAAAATCATCAAATTGAAAAGCCTCAAAGGCTTTTTGAGCTTCTTTCAATTTTTACTTTAAAAGTCATCTGCTAAACAATTCCTTCATTATACCGGAACCTGAGTGCGAAAGTAAGGAAAGTATTTTAATTTTGATGTTGACGCAAAATAAACATTAAGAAGCACTTTTCTTGCTTTGCATAATAAGATTTGGCAAAATAAAGACACACGAGAACCTGTTTCTTGAAATTTAATTATTCGAGTTATACAACAAAAGACACAATTATGACACAACCTTGTGTGTGCACCTGCTTGCATTACAGCTTTCAAGAAATGTTTGTAAGATCTTATTAAATTTACTGTGATATAATTCATTCAATTAATCAAAATTTAAAGAGTTTTCAGATTGATTTATTTAAATGTTTATAAAAAAGTAACTGAACGGTTAAGTTACAATTTCGATACTGTTGTTTGTTTGAAAAGTCAGATATTTTCTGCTGGGTACTTCAAAGTCTTAACATTTGTTGAACTCTACAAATAATTCTCTTTAAGATTTCTTTCATTAAGGTTGTATCTGAGAGTATGTGGATGTATTATAAATGGATGTATTGTGTGTGTAATTGTACGCCTTTTCATTCTATCGCACAGTAAGTACATCATAAAGAAACTCTTTGAATGTCATGAAAAAGAGAATTTTGTTTAAAGATTATTTCATTTGTGTGTATAGAACATATTCACATACAAGAGTTTACAAAATACAATGTAGTGCAAAAGTCTGCCAACAAGATTTACTTTTGTTTCAAATTTATGTTTTAAAAATTAATCGCGTTCAAAAGAAAATTTCACTTTTGATGGGAATATACTAAAAGTGTTAAAACATTCAATTGAGAACAGATAACATCAAGGAAAGAGCAATTTTTACCGTGTGTAAATGTTACCCGTGATCAGGAAAAGTAAGACAAAGTTTCACCTAAAATTGTGCTATAAAAATCATTGGTATTAGGATTAGTAGAATATCATATTTTGCCATTTGATTGTATCTGTCCTACTAATGTCAAAGTTCAACTCTCTGTAGCAGGCTTATTTTGCAATTCATGAAGCCCTTAATACAACGATATCATAAAATTCGATTCACCGCTTTGTTATTACTATTTTATTTATTTTAGTTTATTTAAAGTAATGTTTACATGTAAGAGACAGTCTTTTAAATGCAATAACTTGGGCTAGGAATCTCATGCAAATGCATGTTTTTACTGAGCATCTTAAAATGGAAATGGTTAAGTTATCTTTACGAATCATGAAATAATATTAACTATAAAATGACTTTCAATCGTCAGTTCATATTTTTGCATATTCTGCAATAAATGCATGGTTTTGCATATTTTACAAGAAATTCCGGTTTTTGCATATTTTTTGCGCATATTTTTGTATATTTTACAATAAATGCATGTGGCTTTTGTTTTTTTTATTTGCAACCATCTAAATTTAGTGCGTCATATTATGGGAAAAGATAACTAAGAATTATTTCTTTGATGTTCACTTCATTTTGTTGTTTTTTATAAATGAATTTTATATCACGCATTCCTTGAAAAAGTAAACCGCAAAGTTAAAAAATCAACTTTATGCAAACTAAATATTTTTTTACCATACTTCAGCACTTACAATGTCCAGTAATATATAAAAGAAAAAAACACTTTTGAGCCTTCACACTCGCTAAGAACGGCGAAGGAATGAAAATACGGTCTATTCTATAATTTTCATGTGTGAATTAAAGCATAGTTAATGCATTTTTCTATGTGAAACCTTTGTTTTTTTATTTTTATAGTTAAAATAACAATACATTATATAAAATTAAAGTCCCTGTAATTAACGGATAGGTATATTTACTGAGATATGATATAAAACATCAAACGGAAATTTTTTGTCCACCGTGCGCAACCAAAGAGACAATTTGTTTAAATGTGTAAAGACTCCTAAAAGCAAATAAAGAAAAATACTTGCGAATGAAACTTTCAGAGTTGCTTTACCTGATTCAATCGAAGTTTTTACATAAAAGTATGTTTTTTGACTTTTATAGTTGCGTACTGGGGACACTTCAATGAACTTTGATGGAATGTCCAAGTACGAAACTCTTCAAAATTAACATTTTTGCTTTTATCAGTTAAATTTTCGATAATATGAGTCATAAAAGCCTAAAAACATATAAAAACGTTTCAAATCGACAAACAAAAAATTAGAGACACTCGAAACAAATTTGCAGCTGAATACCAAACTAAAAAAAATACCTTACTAAAAGATTACCTATCCTACAAAATCAGCACCACTTCGACGTATAGAGTGATGGCAACATATTGTCATCACCTACAATACATAAATACATAAATAAAATTCTAAATACATAAAAAAATTTTTGTAATCAAACAGTGCGAAAAATTATGAAATTTTTTTTCGTACATGTCCAAATACGCAACCACTGTGGACATCGTACGCAACCGAATTTTTCATTATTAATATTTTAGTTTATAGCTGTCAATTAATTTAAAATACCATATTGAATTCTGTGCTATTTACTCTTTTCATACAAATAAAATATTTCTTCAAATTTCAACACATTTCGCTGGCTTATTGGTTCAGTTCACTTAAGCTAAAACAGTGGTATTTTTGATGTCCCCCGTACGCAACCTACTTGATACTTTATATTTAGGTTAATGTTTTAATACATCGTTTAAACCAAATTTTATATTTAAATATACACATATACTGGACAATACTGGATGTAAGAAAAAAATATTAAATTAATTTTACCATTGAAAAATGGTACGCAACACGGAATGCGTGATATGTATTTTAAAATTAACTGTTTTTAATTTTTTTGTAAAATTACATGCAGTATTTGTTTTTGAAACGATAATTATATATTAAAAAATATTTTTAGTTACATATTTTACCTGTTTGTACTGAATATTTGACTGTTTTATGTGTATGTTATATGTGAATATTTTCGATTTTTTAGCCCTGGTAATAAGTAATAATAAATTTTAAACAAGTTATAGATAGACAAGAGAAAAAAGTACAATTTAAATCTAACCATTTAATAAGTTAAAAAGAAATGAGTTGAATAAGCAATTTATAATAACAACAAATAAGAAGTAAGTAAAAAATCAGGACTTAAAAATTAATTATATGTATGTTGATTAAAAATATATCTACAGAGACAGTGCAAGGAAAAGTATACACAAATTGCATGGTTAAAGACGTGTTTATTAGATATATGTACTTTGATTTCTACAGG
This sequence comes from Dichetophora obliterata, assembly GCA_963920525.1. Taxonomy (NCBI): domain Eukaryota; kingdom Metazoa; phylum Arthropoda; class Insecta; order Diptera; family Sciomyzidae; genus Dichetophora; species Dichetophora obliterata. Next base: position 123,303,261 of record OY986439.1, read on the forward strand.
CAACGTACTGTGAGCGTCAAAAGAAAGTAAAAACCAATTTTTCATCTTGAAATTGTCTTATTACAAAGTTATTATTGACTTACGATAAAAAGTAATATTACAGAGTTTACTACCATACCTTTTAGAGATTTACTACTATAAAACGTGAAATGAAAACAATTGGCAACATTACTCAAATCTCTCGAATGTCAAAATGCATCAAATTTTACGCGTCAAAAAAAGGTAAACAGTGGCAAAACTTCACTTTTTTTCTATATTTTAGCGAAGAACATACACTTTTTGTGAAAAATTTGCACTGATCCCATGTTTTAATACACTAAAAATAATTTTAAGTTGATTTGTACCAATTAATAACAACTTAAAAGGTATAAAGGAAAATAATCTCACAATGGAAAAGCTGATACTCGGAAAATTATATTAGATTAAAAAAAAAAGTATAGCTGTGAGGGGACTGCCGACCGAAGCGAAAACCTATATATAAAATATTAATATTCCCTGGAAGACGTTGTCCTGCCACGACCTCCTTACTGCTATATAAGAATTTTCATGCTACTATAGGGTTTCGGACTATCCTACATGTAGGATGGATTTGACAGGTCGGATGGACATGTAGGAATGTGCGCAAGCTCATACTGCAGCTCATACTACATGTAGGATGAAAATCAAAAAGTTCTAAAAGTTCCGCCATGATCTTGTTCTTCTCTGCGCGTCCTTGTTTGTAGATTTCCTTGGTAATTGTTGTTGGCGCACTTAGCTGGAAATTTTTTGTAGACGTTGTAAATTCTAATTGTGTAGCTACAGTCGGCATATGAAATTAGAATTATTTTTGTTAAGAGCTTATAGCAATTTATTAAATTTTTTATATATTACTTAAACTATTTCTTTTAAGCAATAGTATTACCATATCAAAAATACATATAATTTAAGTAATGTAATTAATGTAATAATCATTATTGAATTAATATAAAAATTAAGGCTTATTTATATCAATTTATATCATGACACTAACACAATATACATGTTCACCATTTCTATATTGCGTTGTGTATTAAAAATAGAATATAATAAAATTAAGAAATATCTATAGCATATTTTTTTTTTTATTTTCAGTAAAATATATTTGCAATCTGTCGCAGTAACAATAAGCAAATTTCATAATACAGTAAAGTTAACATTATTACTGAGTTTCAACAGACTCAGCTAAAAGAAAATATGTACATTTCACAATTCATATTAATATAATATTTTACATTAGATTATTCATTTATATAATATAAGTTTTAATTTAATAATTAAATTAAATTTGACATTATTTTCGTTTAATTACTTATCCTAATATCTTAATGGCAGGTCTAGGATATGAATTCTTTTAAGTCTTCGTATGTCTTCGCTGTTGTCTAGAAGGTTTATTGCCAAAGGATTTGGGTGGTGGTCCAAACGTTCAATATATTTTTCGCTGAATCTTTTGATTTCGTCCTTAATGAAAGCAGTATTGGAGTCTCTGTGCAACGTTTTATTAGAAACATACCACGGTGCATTAAAAATCATGCGAAGTGTCTTGGATTGGAATCACTGTAGTATTTCTATATTTGATGTACTAGCTGTGCCCCAAAGTTGAATGCCGTATGTCCATACAGGTTTTAAAATACTCTTGTATAAAAGCAATTTATTTTGAATACTTAGTTTCGAGTTCCTACCAAGCAGCCAATACATTTTTTTAACTTTGATATATAGATGTGTGCGTTTGGCTTTTATATGATTTTTCCATGTTAGCTTCTTATCAAGATGAAGTCCTAGATACTTTACGCAGTTAGCTATCGGAATGTCTTCCTGATTTAAAGTTAGTCTTGGACATTCATTTTTTCTCAGTGTAAACGTAGCATTTACTGATTTGCTGGGATTAACTCTTATATTCCATTTACATAGCCAGGCTTCTAGTCGATTTAATTGTTGCTGCACCAAACTTGATGCTGTGTCGGGAGATTCCGAAGAAGCTAGTATGGCTATGTCATCAGCATATGTTGCGAAAAGCACATCATTATTTGTAGGCGTATCTGACGTGAAAAGTGTATAAAGTATAGGGCCTAGTACACTGCCTTGTGGTACTCCTGCTCGAGCTTCGTATATCTGTAAGCTTTCGTCTTTGATTTTAACATAGAAGTATCGTGGAGTTAAATACGTTTTTAAAAGGTGGTAGTAAGGAGTAGGAAGAATACTTTTTATTTTATATAATAGACCTGCGTGCCAAACGCGATCAAACGCTTGTTGAACGTCTAGGAACACTGCAGCGCAATATTGTTTATTTTCCATTGTATTAACTATAGTATTTACAATACGATGGCATTGCTCTGGGGTTCCATGTTCTTTCCTGAAGCCAAATTGGTGATTTGGGATGATATTACGCTCTTCTAGTTCCGGCTGCATTCGTCTCAAGAATATTCTTTCAAATATTTTGGAGAACACAGTAAGGAGACTAATTGGCCTGTATATAGTTACATTATTTTCGGGTTTGCTCGGTTTTGGAAGCATGATTACTTCTGCGCACTTCCATTGGGTGGGAAAATAGTTTAACCGAAGTATTGCATTAAAAACAAGTGTGAGAAATAATATTCCTTTTTTTTGTAAGAGTTTGGCCGTTTTACCGTCTATGTTATCATACCCTGGTGATTTGTTTGTATGTAGCGTTGCAATTTCGGCTTGAACTTCTTCTGGTGTCACGTGCTTGATGGGAAGATCCATCTGACAAGGGCTGTCAAGATAATCCATAATACTTTTTGTATTTAAGTTAAGGTTAAGTGGCTGAAAAGTATTGTAAAGATGAACTGCAAAGGCTTCTGCTTTGCTTTTGCTTGATCTACACCAGAGATCATTCGCATCTTTTATTGGGACATTTCTATCAGACGGCCTTTTAAGATACTTTGTGGCTCTCCATAGAGAATGCTCATTGTTATTTGTGGCATCTAAGTTTTCCAGAAAGTCACTTATGCTTTTATTTTTGTGTTCAGCTAGTTTTTGTTTGAGCTCTTTTGTGGTATTATTCAAAACAGCTTTGTCGAACGGACTTCTAGTCTGTTTCCATCTTCTTCTAAGGGATCTCTTATGCTGGATTAGCTGTCTTATTTCAACTGAATTAAAATATTTTGTAGTTCTCGGTCTGTTAGGTGCTTGTTGTTGCCTGCTTGAAATAAAAGCCGCATCGTGTATAAGGCGCGAAAAATTTTCGACGGCTGCATCTAAATCAGCACCTGATTCAATAACAACATTGAGATCCGTGTGAACATCTATCCAGTTTTGAAATGATGATATATTTGTGTATTTAAATAAAGTACGTTTGCAGGCTAAAGTCATTTGTGGTATTGCAGCTAAGTTGAGTATAAGATCAGAATGATCTGAGCTTAAGTCTTCGCATTCGGTTATAGCTATTGACTGGCTTGAAATTCCATTACATATGGCAAAGTCCATTAGGTCAGGAATTTTTCTAGGGTCAGTAGGCCAATATGTTGGGCTGCCAGTGGAGATTGCGTCGTAATTTTTTTCAGATAAGCACGCATAAAGCTCTTTTCCTTTGGGGTTGGACAGCCTAGAGCCCCGCCAAGGATGTTTGGCATTAAAGTCTCCTCCTGCAATAAATTTTGAACCAAGCTTATTAAAGAATTCAATGTAGTCCTGCTTCTTAAAGCTGAACCGTGGCGGGAAATATATGGCACTTATTATTAAATCTCTATTTGAGCATCTAAGTTTAACTAAAGTGGCCTGTAAGCTAGGCTGCCTGATGGCTTCGAGGGTTTCATACTTAAACTTAGATTTAATAAGAATTGCTGAACCAGCATGAGCTCTGTTGTTTGGTTGGTTTGCTGTTATAAGATCGTAACCCTTTATTTTAAAGTACGAACTATCAGTAAAGTGAGTTTATGATACTAGCAGTATGTCAATGAATTGGTTTTGTAAAAAATTTTCCACTTCGTTTTTATGATTGGAAAGCCCGTTGGCATTCCATATTCCTATGCGTAAATTTAATTGCATATTTTTGCCATTAATGCTGACATCATATTCATCAAGGTAGTAGTAAGCTCAATTTGCTTGTTTAGCATTATTTCTATTCTTGACATAATACTATTTTCGTTTGCGCTGCCTAACGTATTGTCTGCGCTGAATGCGGCCTTTGTCTTTTATTTGACAGCTCTTTAAAGTTCTCTCTAAAAATATTGCCATATTTTAACAAAATTTGAAGAATCTGTCAACCAATGTAGCGCGTAAACAGTGTTCCTACTTGCTCTAATAATGGCCGCATTCAGCGCAGACAACAGTTGGCAACTGTTGTGTAAAAATTCGCTGAATGGTACAAATTTAATAGCGCTAACTAAAACTGATAAAGTAGCGAACGCCTTTTAATCGAGCGAACAAATTCTATGCTACATGAACACAACTGTTTGTTTAACTGTCACATGCTGTTACTGACTCTGTTAAATTAATAAACGCAGAAAGAACGCAGCAAATTTAAGTGAGAAACCTTTGCAATTGAATTAAATTTACATAAAAATTAAATTGAATCTAACTTCTGACGTGTAGAGTAGCACCACATTCAGAGAAAAACATCGTGAACTAAGGTAGCGCTACCATTACAGTTCACAACAGTTGTCTGCGCTGAATGCGGCCAATGATAGGAGTAGCCTTCAGTTGAAAATGCAGTAAATTTATATGAAGATTATTGCAAAAAGTAGTGAAATAAATTGAAGTGAAGTAATTGTTAGTTCAATCGGAGTATGATGAGAACACTGAAGCAAGTTTAAGAAAATCAACAATGGCAGATTGAATAAAAGCAAAACGACAAAGCCAACGCTACAATTCTGGGCCAACTCTTAACGATTCTCTCTCACCGACACGATAACAACATGATTCTGGTCAGACAGTTAATGTTTACATTGAGTTTCGTTATTATTAAATAATTTTTGAATTCCTTACATATACTTTTGATTTTTTGTTACTTACTTAATTTTAATAAAACTTTTAATATGAGTAATTGACGCTCACAATATATCTGCGTTCAAAAAAAATAGTCTGTTGGAGTTTAAATAATTATATGATAAGCATTATGAGCTGCTGTACTAACTTTTTTCTAGATCATATAGGAACAAATGACGCAGTAAATTTCAAGTTCAGCAGGACATAGTAGATCTTATATACAGCAGAATTGATACGGTTTAAGCAAGAAAGTAAGGAGTGAATGTGGTAACCAAGATTTTCCACTTGATCAACAAAGTTCATGAACCGTGTATCGAAGCGTCAGCAGAAAATTGAAAAATGTGCGTAAATTAGAGCGTGAAAATAGTGTTGTACGTGAAATGTGCACAAACGACACAAAAATAACTAAGAAAAAGTTGCATATGTGCGCTTCTCCGAACACATTCTAGAAAATCACAGAAAATTTCTATAGTCTAAGGCCAGTCGCCCACTGTGGGAAAACAAAAGCAATCGATGAATTCGATTAATTATTGTGCATAAATGCCGCGAAAACGTAGTGTAAATGTGTTCAACGAAAAATTGCGTGAAGAATTTGCATTCTTAAAGCGGCCAAAGTTCGAAAGTCCCTTCATTGTGAAGTGTGCAACACGGGTTTTAGTATTGTGCAAAGTGGCCGCCAAGATATTGAGTCGCATTTAAGGTCGAAAAATTACCAAGATGCATTGCGATTTGCTTCGTCCAGTCACACACTTACGAGATATTTGAAGCGTTGCACTTTGACAGAACATTCCCTGCAAACATTTGGAAGACGATTGGGAGAGAAGTTGATTTGGTGAAGCATTTGCCATTCGCCCTAGGGTTCTTTGGAAGATGGATCGCTTTTCGATCTCCCGAGCGATGAATGCGCAATATAAGAAAAATCTTCATTAGCTCATTCCAGCGATCGCTGGAAGATGAATCGCTTTTCAATTGTCCAAGCGATGAATGCGGGATTCAAGAAAAATCTTCAAAATCTTCCTTCGCTCCGACGATACCCGGAGAATTTCCAAATGAGCTCCCCGGCGATTGTCTCATCCTCCAAGCGATTCGCTGGCAATTCTAAAGCGATTGAAAATGTTTGCAGGGATTATGCCCATATCGCAGCGTGTGAAGGTGTTTGGGTGTTTCATGTGATCACTTTCAATCACAGTTTTCGCTCGGCTGATTGCAATGGTCAAATTCACTTGTGCGCGTAGGACATGTGAAGCCATCGCAAACGAACTGTTCAAGACTTCAACGAGTGCCATTTCTTCACCATATCGACGGACGAGTCTAATCACGGAAGCACAAAATTGTGTCCCATATTAGTTAACTTTATTCGCAAAAGAAAGGCGTGAATGTAAAATTAGCGTGAATGTAAATTTCTATTCCACTTAACGTTTTATGACAATTCGACAGCTGTGGGAAAAGCGAAAAATTTTATTTAACTCTTTTGTTTGTTATAAAAAATTGTAACATTTTAAACAATATTTAATTGACTATGCAATTAGTATGCAGTCTTTATTGACGAGGAAAAGTTAATAAGCCTCTTAGAAAAAAACGAGTTCCTCTACAACAAATTATCTGCGGGCTACAAATCGAAGCCTGCAAAAGATGCAAAATATCACTTCATGAGTACGATATGGTGGCCATTACAGAAACTTGACTCCATAAAGATACATTATCTTCAGAGATCTTCGACAATTCATACTGTGCTTATCGTTTTGATCGATGCTCAATATCAACAGGCCGAGAGCGAGGTGAAGGCGCTCTATTGGCTGTAAGAAAATCTCTTACCAGTAAACAGTAGCTCGTTCCTGTAACAAAATCGACAAGTTACCGATTTGTGTGACGTCAGCCGTTATCGATCCCTAGTTACCGATTTCGTGACAACTAATGTTTCTGAACGTTTAAATCGGTAAAAACTCGGACCGTGATGAAAAAGAACACAAATCGAGAAGAAAAGTTGCGAAATTGAGTCAAATGACAAGCAGCTGTTTACTCGAATATATTATTTTAGTATTATATATTATTTTTTTTTACTTTATAACAAATAGGTGGTTGTCTTGTTAATAAAAAGTAAATATTTGCAGTTTAAGAAAATTAATTATGTTATAATGATGTGTATTAATGGTTGCTGTTGCAAATAATGTAAATAATTTTACACTTAGTGCTGTGCTGCAAAAACTTAGCAAATATATGCAACCGGTTACTTTTTCATAGCTCAAACAAATACTGTTTTGCTAAAATTTTTAACTTTTATGTAAGTAGCAGAGATCTGCAACAAGTAAATTGAAAATCAAGCTACTTGAAAAAATATCAAGCTTTGAGTTGATATGCAGGAACTTGATTTATTTTTTTCCTTACAATTCGCGACTGGCTTCTGAAAAACGAATCATATGTCTAACGTGATTCCATTTTGTTTCTACCCCATATGAGTTGGTGAAAAAAAGTCAAGTTTTCTACTTTTCAACTCTGGTTTCGACTCTATGCGACTGACGATCGTTTGTTTCGTTGCTCGTTTCATTTATTATGCGGAGTTCGTGTAACTTTTTTTCTGTTGTTATTGCCATAATATTAAGTGGCAACCCTATTTCAAAATTTCATAATTTGGAAATTTTGACAACGGATTCGGATTCAGCGACCCATTTTTGGTGTATCATTTTTTTCCAGCCCTGAATTCATAAAACTACAAAAAATTAAGGTGGCAACCCTATCCACCATCTTGAATTTTAAAATTCTGACTTTAGATTCCAAATCAGCGACCCCTTAACACTGATAAATGACGTTTAAAACTCTTAGAAAGACATATTATTAGGTGGCAACCCTATTATTTCAAAATTTTATAATTTTGAAATTCTGACAATGGATTCGGATTCAGCGACCCATTTTTATTTTACCATTTTTTTGCCAGCCCCGAATTCATAAAACTACAAAAAATTAAGGTGGCAACCCTATCCACCATCTTGAATTTTAAAATTCTGACTTTAGATTAGAAATCAGCGACCCCTTAACACTGATAAATGACGTTTAAAGCTCTTGAAAAGACATATTATTAGGTGTCAACCCTATTATTTCAATATTTTATAATTTGGAAATTCTGACAACGGATTCGGATTCAACGACCCATTTTTGGTGTACTATTTTTTTTGCCAGCCCCGAATTTATAAAACTACAAAAAATTAAGGTGGCAACCCTATCCACCATCTTGAATTTTAAAATTCTGACTTAAGATTCGAAATCAGTGACCCCTTAACACTGATAAATGATGTTTAAAACTCTTAAAAATACATATTATTAAGTGGCAATACTGTGATAAAAATTTATATGGCAACCCTAACCTCCATCTTAAATTTTAAGACTGTGAAATTATATTCGAAATCAAATCAGTTGTCAGAATTTCAAAATTACAAGAATTCGCAAAAATAAAAAATATATAGGTGGCAACTCTATCCGCCATCTTAAATTTTAAAATTTGACATCATCTTCGAAATAAGTTGCCCCTAAAACTTCCAACCACTGAGTCAGCAGAATCATTAAAAGTCCTATTACGTCTAAGCTCTCTCTAAACAAGCTCATTGAATTCTTTGGATACTTGCTTTAATTGGATACTTGCCTTCAATTTTAAGCTTTTCAAGCCTTTTGCCGAAGGCATCAAGCTTTCCTTTACTTGAAACTTCGTGCCGTTTGCTTGTAAGCTAGCATACTTGCAAGTCGCAAGCTGTCGTGGGCTTATTTATATTCAATTACAAGCTATACTTGATTCAAAATTATCAAGCTCAAGCTAGCTTGAACTTGTATTTTAAGCAAGTACTCGAAATAGAGTTTCAAGTAGGCTTGTGAAGTTCTCTGGTAAGTAGGCATTATTTATAAATTGTATTACCTTTAAAACTAAAACTTTTTTAAGAATAATAAAATATTTCAATCAGAAAAATTTCGACTTATATGAAAGTAACCATTTTTAAAGGTATATTTAGAGTATATATAACTTAATAATACACAACATTACTGACATTTGATAAATCGGTAGAATTCTCACTTGCCGCAAAGCCAGTGAGAAAAGAGACACATTGTTAACGATTCACTTTACGTACAGAAACACTTTTTTTAAAAGGTTCCATTGAAATGAAATCGGAACATGTCATCATAGCTTATCGATTTGGAACGAACGAATCGAACAAAAATCGATTCAGTTACGTACAGAAACATTGCAGGTGAGAGTGACATCAGAGTGACGTCAAATCGGTAATATGAATCGGTAACTACGATCGCTACGAGTTACAGGAACGAGCTACAGATTAAACTTCCAGTTATAGATAAAAATATTGAACAAATATGTATTGAAATTAATTTTTCTTTAGGTCCTGTAATTTATTTGTTCTTATCATACATACCACCTAATAGTATTACCAAAAATATATAACAAAAACATATTGACAACATTGACTTTATAACCGAGAACCTAAATTCAAGTCACTCTGTGTTTGCCATGGGTGACTTTAATTTAGGAGAAATTTCTTGGATTTTCGATGATAAAAATCTACTACCTGTCAATACCAAATCAGATATCGAAACTTTAGTCATGAGTTATTTTTTATCAAACGATTTCCGTCAACTAAATTGTTGCACAAATAATCTAAATAGAATATTTGATCTAATATTCGTCACCGTTGATGTAAAAGTAACTAGTGAAAAAAGCTTAACACTATCGTCAGTAACAGCATTCACCACATTGCATTAGTCATTAACTTCGAATTTTATAAATTTGACTCATATGTAGATGATTTGACTTCTAAATTAGATTTTAGGATAGGTAACTTTGCTTTAATTAATGAATTTTTAAGCTTGATTAACTGGCCCGAAATCAAAAACTAGAATCCTTAGCATTTGAATTAATTTTTGAAAAATTTTCGCAATCTATTTCTTTGTTTGTACCTAAAAAAGCGACAGCTCTTAGAAATAAGCCGCCATGGTTTAATCAAAGATTATCTAATTAAAAAAAATCTTAAAAATAAAGCATTCAATCAGGGACCCGTACCGGTTATGGTTTTTATCAAAAAAGTCAGATATTAACAGTTATCATTTAACTTTTATTTTTTTCGACAAAAATACTAGTTATTTAATGCCTTTTATTTTTTCGGGCAAAAATAACTGTTACTTTTGACTTTTATTTTTTGGTCAAAAATAACAGTTATTTTGTGCCTTTTATTTTTTCGGTCAAAAATATCAGGCAAATTGAATTTTTTAAAGGCCACTTGAACGGCAAAAAAGTTTTATGCAATTTTTATCGTACATCAGCGCGCACATTATGAGCTATAAAACTTTTTAGTTTTTAAATTTTTTTATTCGGCCTTTGAAAAAATACAAATTGCCTGATATTTTTGACCGAAAAAATAAAAGACACAAAATAACTGTTATTTTTTACCTAAAGACCTTTCCAAAGCGTTTGATAAAGTTGACCATACTATTCTTTTATCTAAGTTAAGAAAATTTGCTAAGTTAAGTCTAACATGTTAATGTTGTTTTTAAAAGCTTTTTGAATGATAAAAAGTTATACGTAAAAATCGGTTCCATTGTTTCTGATATAACTATCAGTGCAACTTCAGGTATTCCACAAGATACTTATTATGGGTCTCTACTATTTTTAATTTTCATTAACGATTTACCACAGCATCTAAGATTCTTTAAATGTTTAATGTTTGCTGATGATGTAGAACTCTTTTTAAAAATTAATAGCATTTCTGAATGCATTAATCTAAAAAATGACTTGTTCAAGTTACTTGATTGGTGTGTTTCTAATAGTTTGCGTTTAAATTGTCGTGCACGTTTATAGATTGATAATTATTTAAACATGCAAACCCTTTAAACCAAGCATAATTTACGCGACAAGTACTAAATTTATGTTTTTATTTTAGAAGATCAATGTCGAAGAAGGTGGACAACCTTGAGAGAGTGCCGACGTCTTGATATGCCGTCCGGTAGTGGAACGGCTGCAGTCGATCCTTGGCCTTAATTTGAATCAATGCGCTTTTTTAGGATGCACGTTAAACCCCGAACGTAATAAATTAAAAAATATTTGGGTCACCATTTCTTTAAAAAGTTTAATTTTACAATTTGCAGAGCTCGCTGCACCTTTAATATTTGCAAGGACCGTTTAAGCTCACCATCACCGCAGTCGGAGCTACATTCCTCGCCAGCACCAACGCACTTAAGATTAATAACTGACATTTTTAATATAGAATCTTCACAGTCATTTGAATCACTTTCAAGCAGTTTGTCATCAACTTTGGAAGAATCTCAGCATTCGCAAAACATTCAACTTTGCGGAAGAAACTCGCCAATTTCAGGAACCTTCGAAAGAATATTCGAAATACTCAGAATATTCGAAAGCCGAATGAAAAAAGAGGAAAGCTGGTGCTTTGAAAATTTATGATACCTTTGAAGGTGCAATGGATGCCTTCACAAAACTTTTTAAAAAGCTAGGGAGGCTCGAAAAGGCAACGGGTGGTCCAAGGTTTTGGACAGATGATGTGCGATTTAATTTCTGACATGTCAGCTTAAAAACAGCTTAGAGCAATGCAACGCGTAACGGAAATTGTAACGGAGATTAGGCTTGAGCCTGAGGGTGATTTATTTATAATTTTGAACTAATTGCCAATGTTAATGCTTCAACGCCCCGCAAATTAGTTTCAACATACAAACAATGCAATTTATTAAAGGTCCAGAACACTGAAAATAATTTACACACATTTAATTTTTCGTACATATCGTCACCTAAAATGCAAGAAGGCGTAACAACACTTTTTATGATTATACAGGAGAAGCAAACAACTTTTTAAATTTCTCAAGCGCTTGCACTGAGGGCTTTTAAAATTTTGTTAATAAAAATGTAATTTTTAGTTGTAGGAACGGTACATCATAATCAATCAAAACGCCGATTTTGAATTTTTTGTTGTTACGCCTTCTTGCATTTTAGGTGACGATATGTACATTGGTTTATTTAAAACATACATTAAATAATTGAAAAATATAATATTTTGTGCACATATATAATTTTATGTCAATTGTTATGAATTATTATTTTATATTAATTTTTTATGAATGTTTTAGTTTGTGTTCTTTTAATATATTATTTTTTATAAAATACTTAAAAAAGTTATAATTGTAGAGATGTAAAACGGGTGTTTTTTGCAAAAAACTTGTTTAGTAAATAATAAATTTTTTTATTTACTTATTCACAAAAATTAAACGCAATTTCATTAACTGTGAGGCGAAGCAACGCAGGCCGGGTGCTCCAAAAAATACAAGGATTTAATAAATCTATAGGCGAGTTTATATAATCTCAAAAAAGCCTAATAAATCATATATTATATAATTATATTCAGCCCAATTCTGAAGTATTTTGACCTGGGAATCGGAATAGGGCGTTTTCATTTTAAAGATAGCAGATAAAGATATAACATTTTTTTAACTGATGAATATTTACGGTTGATGAAAATTTCGGCATTAAAAATTTCCAAAATGTTTTTGAACTGTATCTTAAAAATTACAACTCGCTTTTCAGATTCCCCGGGAAGAATCATTCAGAATTGGGCTGAATATAATTCATGATTTTTTGAGATTATATAAACTCGCCTATAGATTTATTACATCCTTGCACTTGTATTTTTTATTAATTCTTTTACTTTCCATACATTTCATCAACTATTTTACCTTGGAAAGGAACAATACCCTCATTTACAAAATAATTGGCTAATCTGTCTTGATTTTTAATGTATTTACGGCTGCATTTCTTCCAAATGTTTAAAAGGACCACAACGCTCCAACAACTTCGTTCAAATCACTTTTCCAAGCACCATTGTGTGCAACATGATCTGGTCCCTCCCAATCAACGTATTTTTCCGGCAAGTACCATCGCTGGTGGTCATTCATCACAATAAAATTATGCAGTGCAATACAGCCAAGAATTATCTTTTCACAATTTTCTGGATTGCATTCGATTGTATTACGTAGCACTCGCCACCAAGCCGTCAATATGCCGAATACATTATCAATAACTCGCCGTACTCTAGATAGGCGGCAATTGAAAATCTTTCTGGTCCTAGTCATGTTTCCGCCAGGATATACCGCTGCTGGAGCGTTTTGAGGACTATATAGGAAAAGTAGAGATATATACATATTTTAAGACTCTCTGAGCGAAAACACTATCAAATAGCGTGAATAGTAGAGTAAATATAAAAGACTTTGCAAAAAGACACTGATTTTCAGACAACATTGAAAAAACTCGCTGCATAGCGTGGTTTTTTTACAAAATCGAAAATAAATGTCGTGAAATTTCACAACATTTACTGTAGAGATTTTTCAATCAGTTTTTAGAGTGCAGTTAAAGAAGGTTTTGGGCAAAAGTGGTTTAAAGTAAAGCATATTTTAAAAGATGTTTTCCAAAAAAATTTATTACATACACAAAAAATCTTGAAACCAAAATTTTGAAAAAATATTGAAAAAATTTTGTTTTAAAAAATCATAATAATAAACATGCAAAAATTGAATGAAAATATAGAAAATTATTGGGATCGGGCCGAATACTACAATGTCAAAATCTTAAAACCAAAGTCTTGAAAAAAAAATCTTGAAAAAAAATCTTGAAAAAAATCTAGAAAACAAATGGAGTGAAAATTATGACGCGTGGAAAAAAGGCAAAATATTTATGTCATTTTTCTCTATATTTTTGCGTTTAAAAACTAGGAAAATTTTCCAAAGATGCTAATTATTGAAAAGATATTACGAATTACAATGCAACAATATTAAAAAAATTATAATCGGTCGATTAGTTTGTTTGCAGAAGTGTGGCCCGTTTTGAAAAAGTACTTTTTGGTTAAAACGAGCTTAAAGTTACTCTGGTGCACTGGAATTTAAGCGCTGTAGAATCTGTCTTGTAAGCGGGATTTATTTCAATTTTTGAAGTGAAAACTTCTTTAGGCGCGTTGAACGATTTTGGCAGAGGGTAAATCTTTGGTTTGCGTCATTGTCTTTTTCCGAGTAACTCTCGTCATCAATACAGACAGCAAAGATAACAAGATAGGAAACTTAGAAAACATAATCAAGCAACCATCAATAAGTTCCTCTGCAGACGCATCGTTCTTTCCCTCCCTTTGCTCCGCTGCGAAACATTAGCTGCATTCCAGTGGCACTAGAACAGATCAAATCTCAGTAAAACAACGTTAGTTCAACTTTATATCAATTTGTCATCAGAGTCTTGAAACAGCTGTTTTAAGAATAACAAAAGAAAACAACAATACCAAAACGCCCATTGAGCGGTAAAACGTCAAAATAGGAAAATGAATAGTTATTTAGATTGCCACCTATGCACAGTGGGCGAAAAGGCTCATCTAGCGGTGTTTAATTAATAGCGCTTAGGGAAAAATTTTTTTTGCTTGTGTAATATTTTTTTTAGTTCCAAATAGATTAAGCTACAATGTTGAGGAAAAAAATGTTTTTTAAAAATATATTTATATTTTTTTTTTAAAGTTTCAACTTGTTTTCATATTTTAGAATTTTTTATTTCATTCAGGAAAACATGATAAAGTTAAAATATTTAATGTTTCACATTCCTTTGGGTTAAAAATAGATTAAACTTCAGTATTATAAACCTTTTTTTTAAACATCTTTATTAATTTTTTTAAATTTTTTTTTTCTGTTCTTCATATATTTAAGTTGTTTTCATAACAAAAATTTAATTATACATAATACAAAAAAAAAAAAACCATTCTATTAACAGTTTTTTATTCCGATTCAGAACTACTAGATGAATCTAAAATGGAAGGTACACAATGTTGTGACAAAAGTTGTAAGATATCATTATCGACATCCTTCTTTTTTGAGTTGCCTTGTGGTTTGCGCAAATTTGAAATCAAGGGGTCTGATGAACACAAAAGCGCATGCATAAGGTCTTCCATTGTATTTAATCGGGATGTCTTTCGCGTATGGTGCTCACGGAAATTCCGGTAATCTTTGTTCCGGGCTTCTAACGCTTCTTCCGACATTTTTCCTATTGGAAGTGGTGATACTTTTATTATATCGGCGCCATGTATTAAGATTTTATGTATGGAAAACGGCATATAAAACCAAGGATACTGTGTGACAAAAAGTTCTGCGGTGTGTAAAGCATATTGCCTAAAGGATTCAATATCGATTTTGTGCCCGCAAGCAATCGAGCGTAAAATGACACTGAATCTGTAAATTAGCTCCTCATTCACTCCGGTTATTTCGGATGCTAATTTTGGTTCTTTGAAAAAACGCCTGGCTGTATTGCCGTTATTGGTGTTGCCGCAACCAGCCATTGGGATATCAGCTAGCAAAGACATTTTTCTTTTTAAGCCTTCTTGAACAAACAATTTCCTTTCTTTTACAGCATGTTTATCGGCATCGCGAACTTGCCATTTTTTAATATGTAGCCTATAAGATATATGTAGGACACATTCAAAGCACCGAATCCATGCGTGAAGTGTTGATAGTCCAAATTCGTATAAATGCGCCTTGGGTTTCAATGATCTAACAGCATCAATGTCATTCATTAACTTGGGGGAGACTTTGCAAATTCCACACACTTGGGAAGATGATTCTGCCAGAGCACTAAAAGCTTTCCCATCTATCATCGTTAAATGAAATTGATGGTGTATCTTGAAATTACCAATGCTTGTTGGCATAATTTTTGATATTTCAGCATTACAAGTAGCAACTTCTGATCTAATCAACTCTGCAGATTCTTTGGAACAAAGTATTTTTAAGGGTCTACATAATCGCGGTGAGGAAGGTTGCGGATTTTCCCAAATTGTCACGGATGCCTTTTGCACTTGTAATGGGACAATGCAAACTGCAAACAAGTATTCATCGCTAAGAATTTTGTTGTCGCAATTTGTTTTAGCAATACGCAAAGTGTCGTACGTTGGAAATATGTTGGCATTCCGACTTTTTGTACCTGCTTGCAGCAACTTGTATGAATGCTTGGTATAATTACCATCTAAAAATAATGTCAGAGCTTCGTCTGCTGTATATGGAATCGGCAAGCTTGCATTTGATCCCAAAAATGATTTAATTTTTTTTGCATACCTTCGTCATTAGCTATTGAAACAAGTTTCGACGCACTTCGTTTTCCAGCTTTGTATAAACTGCTCGTTGTAGCTACTACGAGCTCACTGTGAGGAATTTCCTTAACAATTTGGGAAACTTTACTTAATTTCGTTTTGTTAGAACATTCATCGAACATCTTATCGGGTCTTCCACGATTAGTCAGTGGATCAACTAATAAAAGTTGTCCGTTTAACCACTCCGTGTTGTTTTCTTCAAATTTGTGGCTGATTCTACGGTTGAGTTTCCATTTCTGAACCAATTGTGCTACAAAATTTCTAATTTTTTTGCTTATTAGAAGGATTACATTATCATTATACATGTTGATATTAATTATATTATGAAATATATGACTCTCAACTGCAGAAAATTTTTTAGTAGGCACAGGCTCGTCGCGCCATAGTAAATAAACTTCTCGTCTGAGCACCGACATTGTTCCTAAAAAATGCAATACCATGTAAAGTAGCAAAAAGTAGCAGATGGCTGAGAAATTCTACAATCACAAGACAACATAGTAATTTAAAAAAAATTCTAGCCCCAATCCCCACCAATATCAGAAGTTCTGGTCCACGGAAGTCTTATTTTGGCTTTTTTCAAGCAGTTAGTGGTATAGTCAACTTTAACTCTATTTTTTTCTACAACACTTAGGCACAGGTCACAAACAACAATTTTTTAAGCTAATACATACCTCTTACTATAAATAAAACCACTTTTCTTCCACTTAATTGAGACAGATGTAAATTTAGAGAAAATTTGGCAATGCAAAGAAAACACGTGCTAAAGCTTAGTGATGCACCGGCTGAAACATATGTTGTGTTTGACAGCTCACAGCTGTTCAACTAGAACATGGCAATCAAAAAAGAATCGATATATAAGTTCAGTGGTATATTAGTAATCGATTGAGACACAATTTTGGCGCAATTAAACACTTTGAAATTTGAATTAAACGACGCTAGATCGACCATTTTGCCCACAGTGCTATGTTCGTTTTGATAAAAAATGCTTGAAACTTGGCAGCATTTTAAGATTAGAAATAAAGCTAGAAATCGAGCTGTTTTTAATTTTTGTTTTTGTTTTGTGAATAAAATAGAGCCGCGCTCTAGATCAGACCACGGGAATGCAGTTATTGAATGTTACTGTTTTTTTCAATGTATATGTAGAGATAGATGTAAATAAAATAAAATAAATTTAAAATTTTTGATATTTGCTTTTTGTTTGACTAGCGGTAAGACTCATTAATGCCTCCACTTGAGATCTTGCTACCAGGCAAACAAAAAACATAGCAAGCAAATTGCTGTTTAGAAAATAAACCCCCAATTCAGTTCATCCCCTCTAACGTTGCGCAACCGATGTGATACTGCTCTTCTCTGTTCATCGTTGTAGTAGATTTACTTGGTAATTGTTGTTGTAAATGTATTTTAGTTTAGCTACAGATCTACATATCCATTGACAGAAAAACAATAAATATCTTTCATGATTTCTTTATGAAGGAAAGATTTTTCAGCAGATAGACTTATTGATGGTTGCTTGCTGCCATAGTAGAATTAGACAAGGTAGTGTTAAGGCTGAATGTGTTCTCTTTCTTAGTGACCATAACTGTCAAACTCACACATATTGATATATTTGCCAATTCTTGCTTTTATATTACATTCTCATTTGTTGTAGATTTTGTATGAAATGTCAACTTCGTTTTGACAATTTCGGTCACCGGCTCTCCGCCTAACACTACCTTGTTTAATTTTGCCATGCTTTCTGCATTTGCTGAGCGCCTGGTAAACTATATTTAAGAGCGTGTATTTGAGTTTCATGACCAACATAAAAACATTTCTAGTTTTATAAATGTCGCCAGCATATTCTCTGACTGGTATAATAAGTAATAGGTAGGAGTGACATTTCGTGTTTCGACCATCGAATGTCAAGCAAAAAAAAACAAAATAGAGAACGTGTGTCACACACATTGGCCGCATTCAGAGGAGTCATCTGTTGTGAATGGATCATATAATTGCAAAGGTTTCTCACTCAAATTTAAAAAAAAACAGTTGCCAACTATTGACTCCGCTGAAAACTGCCAATGTGTGTGATACACGCACTTTATATTGTTTTCTTTTGTTTGAAATTGCAGCTCGTGAAAAAATAAATAGTTGTCAAGGCTACCTAATAATAATTTTTTAGTATCTTTTTTAAAAATATAATACAATGATTAATGACGCAAACAGTGAAAATAATAAGGGTTCTCATCTAAGCATGTAAACATGTATAGCATTTAAGCTTTTGATGAGCGATAAAGTGTTAATAGCGTAAATGTCGACAAAATGGCGGCTGCGGCTGCGACAACATTATGACTTTTTTATATTTGAAACCTTTTAAAGACCTTCATTAACATACAAAAATAAATAAAACGTGTTCATACAGAGAGTATAAATTATATAGAGGTTTTAATTCGAAGTATGCTCAACCCTGATTGTACACGCGTCCGGAGAACAGAGGAAACAGAAAATTGTAAAATTCAGCTTTTCACTCAGCGTATTAGTCAGCGTTGGTTATGACGCTGCCTATACTTTTCTATATGCGCGAATGAAACAATAATGCACAATAATTTATGTTATGTTGAAAGCGTTAAACGAAGCGAGCTAGTAATAGCTGTCGCGCAATGTTATGCTTTTTAATATGCAGGTGGTTTAAGATAAAGGGAGCTAGGAATAGTTTTTATTTGATCAGCTGTTATATTGTTCTTATGTCAATGCGAACGCAATGTTTACATTTTTATTCGCTATACTTTGATTCGAAATTAAGCAAATCATGATTTTCAAATGTAATTATTTGAAAATTTAAAAGATGTCCCTGTTTAAGATATGTTTATAATATTTTAAACCAAAAAATGTTATGTTGCATATATTTTAAATATTAAACTTAATATTTTTTTTAAGTTTAGGATTATTCATGTAAATTTAGTATTTTATGCAAATAGTTACAATTTGTATATTTAAACGTATTGCTATATATTCATAAACATTATTAAAATTGTTTTTTCAACATCATAAATAAAACACTGTATAAAATTAACTGACTTCATAATTTATTTAAAAAAAATTAACATTTTTTTGTTTGTCAAATTATAATTTTCAATATTGTGACGACGTTCGCTTTGTTAAACGTAAAAAAAATAATTTAATATTTTTAAATCGTAAATATATTTAAATAAATACAATGTCGAGTTTACATTTCGTGGTAAAAGGTTGTTCGGGAGTGACCGGAACCATAAAAAATTGCCTCTTCAAGTTCCCGGAAGGCGATGAAAACCTGCTGGCCAAATGGTGCAGCAATGTGGATTTAAAAGCTATATTATTGACCCGATACAGCCGAGTGTGTTCGCGTCACTTCGACACCTCCTGTATTGGGTCCAAAAAATTAAGACTAGGCGCAGTGCCTACGCTCTATTTAGGTAAGTAAATCAATTACATTAAAAAATTGAAAAAGTTAAAAAATTAGCTTAAAACAAAATTGCTATATCTTTGCTATATATAAACAAAATTAAGCTAAATGGGTATTAAAATAAAGGCTATTCTATTACCTATTCAATAAGCTATTAACCATAAAATTCCAATCATAACTTTGTAAGATATTTTTTATGTACCAACTATTTTGCATAAAAATTTTAGATCCATTTCAGATTCAAATAAAAACGATTCGAATTAATTCCACGAATTCTAATGCAAAAGTACAAAAATTTATTCCATGATTTTTAATGTAAAAATCAATTTTTAATAATTTTTCGACTGCGGCTCTTTATTTATTCACCGTTTATTTAACAGTTCCTAAATATTTCAAAATTTCTTAATAAATTTATAATATTTAATGGCTTTTAACTGTATAACTTACTCTATAAATGTTTTACAAATTTCTCAAGTGTGGCCCTTTCTTCTTCAATCGTTCATGTAACTATTTAACTTACTTTGTAAATATTCCTCCATCATATATATTACATCATATATGTAACTAGTTATACCTTAGTTAATTAAATTGCAATTTTTCCTTATTTTTATATAATTTGAACTTCCAACTTAATAGTATTTTCCTCTTGTACGGAATATTGTTTTTAAAAGTACAAAACGAAAATATTTAAGTATAAAATAAGTTATATTTTAAAAAGGTATGCATGGATTTTAATGTTTGATACCTCATTGAATAGATGCTCGTAGTACCTTTATTTTGATATCCATAATGCTTACTTTTCTAGGAAAATATAGCACCCCTATAACTTTTAAACGTCTTGATAGCGACCTCCAATTTTTTTTTACTATTACATTTTTAGCTGCAAATACTCATTTAGAAAAAATAATTCAAATAGTACATTTTAGCTTAAGGTAAAATGTTCCTTAATTTTAACCAATATAAAATTTAGGAGTCCATGTATCCACATAATTAGCAAATACGAATTTACGAAAACAGATTTGTCGCGTTTTTTAAGAAAACTGGATGAGTTCCTAAATGCATTTATGCAATGCGTCAGTGTGTTTCATTTTCAATTGGTGCTAATTTTATGCACGAAAACTGCGCAAATCTATTATTATTAAAAATAGTATAGTTGCGCTGTTTTGGTTAATTATATTCGACCAATTCAAAATAAAACACACGATACATAAATGCATAAATGGCGGACAAGCTTTTTGATGCACTTTTTAATATTAATACATTTTCTTTCATTTGCTAAAAGTTCACACTTTTGTGCTTGTTTAACAAACTATGAGCATGAAAATCCTGCAAGACAAGTACTGGTTAAATAACCAGTTATTGAACTCGTAGTGCTGACGGAAATTTCGGTTAGTTTGCAGAACAAAGTTTCTATCAGTTTATGAAGGGCAATGTGAAAAATCTGATTGAAACTCACATATACGTGTGATTTCCTGTTACCTTCTTACGCAAGTATTTTAAAACCTACCGACCATATACTGTTCTCTCTTGCTCGTGTTAGCTATAACGAAAATGTCAGTTAGATCTAACTAAGAGCCTGAAGAGAATCAAAAATCGTTGCGGCCGACGATTTGTTGTTGCTGGAAAATACATGCAAAATGTAGAAAAAACCGCAGCTCGTTTTCCGCAACGATAAATCGCAGCCTTAGAATCTATTCTATTTCAATTGTTGGTCGCAACGATTTTTGATTCTGTTCAGGCTCTAAGTTCTTAGTAAGTTAATAACGAGAATATCGGTTTTACCTAAATGAAATTCCAGTTAGCTTTAACGAAAATGTCAGTTAGATCTAACTAAGTTATTAGTAATTTAATGACGAGAATCTTGGTTGCACCTAATTAAAATTCCAGTCAGTCGTCAGTCATAATAGAAACAAAAATATTTTATATATTGTAAAATTATTTGTAATTTTTATTTCACTATTAAAAAATTATCAAAAAGAAATATTTTTTTAAAAATTAATTTAAACTGAAAGAACAATTTTTATTTTTATTTAAGTTATAATAAAAAGGAACATATCGTTAGAATTATTGTTTAAAGCACGGTTGCCACCTCAAATTCCCATAAAAATACCTTTTTCCAACGAGAAAAAAAATTACAACAATTCCCATACCAAAATACTAAAAAAAATCCCGCGGCTATTGAAAAAATACCACAAAAATACCGCAAGTATTTAAAATTACCACAAAAATAGCACGCATTAAAAAATACCACAGAAAATACCATACGAATTAAAAAATACCAAAAAATTTATTAAAAAGTAAATATTGCATACTTTTTTTTACATTGAAACGCAAACAAATATTACAAGTTAAATAAATAAAACATGTACAATTGTGCTCCAAAATAGCAGTAAGACAAACAAATTAAAATTATAGCGTTTTTAAGAAAGTCCGTACATGTTTTTATTTTCAAAATATGCCAAATTTAATTCAAAAAAGATTTCTTAAAACAAAACTATTATTCTGACTGATTGAATTCAAAGGTTGAACAGAACAGAACCGTTATTTCATTCAAAGTTGTGCGACTCAAGTAGCATTTCTCAATTAACCGTGCTTAGCAGCAAATATATGAATAAATAATAATAAAAGAATAGGTACATAAGAAAAAATGTTCTGCATGCCACTTCCGAGTGGAATTTAAAAAAAATTATAATTGAATTCGATATTTGGTATTCTATTGAACATATATAACTTTTTTGGTTATGCAATGGATTATATTAATATATTAAATCAAATACAAAAATAAAAAAGTGATATGTAGAACACCAAATATCAAATGCAACTATGATTTATTTTCACTTTCACTCGGAAGTGGAATGCAGAACAAGCCTGATAATTGTTTTTGTTTCTGATTTTAATTTTTATGAATTAGTTGTACGCACTATTTTGACTGCAGTTGTATTTACATTTAGCTGTCGATTTCTTGGGTGGACCACCAACAAACAACAGCAATGTAGGATTTGTTAGAATCACCAACAAGCGTATTAAAACATCGGCAAACTCATCGTCGGCAATAAAGTCTGGCAACACGTAGACCATATCTGTTTGCAAAACTTTGGAGCGCCCGAAGATGAGGAAGATACTCATGGTGGTCCATATTGCGTCAAGAATCCAAATTAGGTTCTGAAAAGAAGAAAAATATTAATGACTTGAAGCATTACGGCCAGCAGCCGAAAATTCACTACCGATTGATTTACACACTTTCAGTCCCTGAATTGCATCGGGTTCCGCCTGATACTTTTGTCCATCGTTGTAGCCAAGCACGGCACAAGTGGCATCGATATCAGCCAGAAAGATGGACATA
The DNA here is from genome assembly GCA_963920525.1 of Dichetophora obliterata. Taxonomy (NCBI): domain Eukaryota; kingdom Metazoa; phylum Arthropoda; class Insecta; order Diptera; family Sciomyzidae; genus Dichetophora; species Dichetophora obliterata. The sequence goes on from OY986439.1 coordinate 123,326,143, forward strand.
TTATGTTCTTATTTTCTCCAATACACACTAATAATGTCTTTAAATTAGGTTTATAACAACTCAACTTAGGATATCTTAACTTTTGCGTTCGCGCTTTGCTTTGCTCATTTTCAGCGTTGTAAACTTTTTTAATTGCCAGATGGCGCGTTCAAATGTGTGTATGGATTATCTCTTTCTCACATACACAACAAAGACTATATCGCTAAGTTTGTTGAATCTTCACTTTCTTACATGCTACAGGTTACGCTACGCAAATATTTTTGGTTTTCATTTTTGTTAATTTCTTATCTTCGCTAAAATTTGTAAAATACAATATTTTTGCCAAACCCCCTTTCACCGCCCACAAATAAATATAAAATTAATATTTAAGACATTTTTGGTTGTTTAAGATAAAAATTTGGTCATTTATTTTGTATTATTATTGTCGTAAACTGTAATAAAAATTAATTATTACGCCCCATTTTACCGCCCAAAAATCAATTAAAATTATATCTTTCAAGGTCATTTTGTTCACAGAGAGATAAATTTATCCCCGAGTTAATTCCATGATTTTTCCAGTTTTTCATTTGTTCACAGTGAGTTAAGCATTTAACTCTTCAAGCTGGAGATAAAAATTATGGCGAGATAGCTTAAACCCAGAAATATTTAACTCGTGAAGATTGGTGATTGGAAGATTTTTAATTCGCTCTCATCACTCTCATTTTAATATTTCTTATATACTTGTTGTCAAAATATGTAAGCAGACACAGCTCTTTTAATTTTTAATTTTTAATTAATGAGCAACACTCTAACATTCCAATGGAAATCGATATAAACTGAGAGCAAATTTATGCTCTAAGCTTAAAGCCGGGATAAAATGTAAAGAAAACCACCTTTTTATCTCCCGATTTATATGCTTGGTATAAAATTAACTTAGAGATAATTATCCCGAGTTAAGTCATATTTATGCCCTTTGTGAACAAAATGGCCCTCAGACGGTTTCGGTCGTCTTGAAATCTAATTGAAATTTGTTTAAATAGTTCGTATGGTTAATCGTCAGCAAATATTATACTTGCAGGATGTCTTTTTTAAAGGATAATTTTTCATATTGTACGATACTTGCTTTATCGTTAATATTCTTTCTTGTTCAAATTAAAGAATGGTACTTTTTTTCCTTATATTTTTTTTTTAGAAAACACAGATGAGCGAACGCTACAAAAGCCAGTCCTGTACGCACAACAAACGCCAAGGCAGCGAGTAAGAAAGTGCATCGTGCAGGACTGTGCCAGCACTTCTAAAAACATGCCCATATATTCATTCCCATGTGATCCAGAGAGAAGGAAAGCTTGTATGAAAGCCTGCAGCTTAGAAAATTTAAATACAAAATATATTTTTATTTGTGGCAAGCATTTTGAAAAATCTGCTGTTGGTCCACAAAAATTGACAGATTTTGCATTTCCAAAATTTCATTTAAATAACTTTGAAGAGTCCGAGGTTGTTGATTTCTTCATTAATTTAGATGACACTATAAAAAAAGATGAAGTTTGTGAGCAATGCCGCAAGTTCTGCAAGCTTGCAGATAATGAAAGAAAAAAAATTTTTAAATTGGAGGAAGAACTTAAGGAAAAAACTGTTAGTAGTGAAGAAGCTATAAAGCAACTCAAAGAAGAAAATTTACTTCTTAAAAATAAGATAAAAGAGCTTGAGATTCGAATAAATGCTTGTGCTACCAAGAGCGAACCTGCAACTGCTGCCGCAACCTTTTCCGATATAATAACGGGACGTAGTTCACAGCACTACAGTGCATTTAAAAAAGAAATTGTACAATGCGTGAACTACGTCTCCACAAAGTGTTATGAGTTTATGCGGCAGCAATTGGGTTTTAACCTCCCCAGCCGGTCTTCTCTGTATAGGTGGCGGCCTATAAAAATCATCCTCCCAGCCTTCAATAACTCCGTCATTGAAAATTTAAAAAGGACTGCAGCCAACATGCGACCAGAAGCCAGAAACTGTGTTCTTCTGATGGATGAAATAATTCAAAGAAGAGAACTTGAATATAATCCATCAGAAGACCAGGTTGATGGCTTCGAAGACCTGGGGGGGGGGGGGAAACGTACTAAAGCCCATGCCAAATATTGTATGGTATTTATGGTCAAGGGCTTAGTGGATAGGTGGATGTATGTGCATAGTTTCTACTTCACAGAGAAGCCAATGCATGGGGAGGATTTAGTTAAAAAGTTGCTCGGGGTGTTGCCAAGCATTTTCAAATGTGGCTTAAGGTTAAGGGCGGTGATCGGAGATCAAGGTGCGTCGAACCGATATTGCTTTAGTAAATTAACTAATAATTTTGATAATTGCTCATTTTCTTTTCTAAATCAAAATATATATGTTATGTATGACTATTGTCATATTTTTAAGAGTATTAGGAATACTTTACCAGCCCAAAATATAAAAACAGAAGATGGGGTTGCAAGTTGGGCAGTTATTAGGGAGGTTTACGATATAGACCAATCGGGCACTTTAAAACTTATGCCTAAGTTGACGGACAACCATATTAACCCGAAAATTTTCGAGAAAATGAGGGTTAGTTTGGCTGTCCAAGTCCTAAGCCACTCAGTAGCTTCAGGCATTCGCTATTGCATTGACAATGATCTTTTCAAGAATCTTGTCAATAAAGCGAATGCCGAAGCTACTTTAGCGTTTGTCAAACGTTGCAATGATGGCTTCGATTTTTGTGATGCGAAAACCTTTGATGACCCTAATCCTAACAGACTTCCCATTACAAAGGACTCTAATAAAGTCGAAAAGATAAAAGACTTTATAGATTTCGTTGCCGAATGGGAAACTAATCAAGGAAATAAGAACTTCTGTATCCAGGGTTTATGTTTTACATTGAGCTCTATTCTCTTTTTGTGTGAAGAGATGTTTAAAGAGCCAAACATTTCTTTTGTTATACTTGGACGATTAAACCAAGACCCACTCGGTAATTTTGATTTCGCAGCTGTTCGATCTCAATTGGGAAAGAATGTAAATCCATCGGTTAGGGAAATGCAATATCTTTCAGCAAGGTTCTTTTCCATGAAAATTTTAACACGTCGTTATGAGGCTCGCAATTCCAATTGCGAGTCTGATAACGACTTAATGTTAGATTGGAATTTTAAATATAGGGATGAATGTGAACGAATGAGTTCTTCGGATGAGCAATTGGCTTCGGGGGTATTAGAGGAGGAAGCATTTGTTGGATCCGAAGAGTGTGTGGATGAAGAGCCATTAACCGACGTTGAAGCGGCTGTTGGTCGTTACTTCGTCGGTTATGGCTTAAAAGAGAAGATATTGCGCAAAATAAAATGCAAGACTTGTGAAGTGCATCTCATCAAGTTTGAAAATGAGCATTTTATTTCGGTCAGAAATTATAGCGACGGTAAACTCGCTCTCAAAAATTTATCCGATGAATTCTTTAAAATATGCGAGCAGCATTTGGCCATATATAAAAATATATTTCAGAAGACTTGCCACCTTCCAAATCTTAAAGTTAGGATTATGGAAGCTTGCATAGATCAAACTCACCTTTCTTATCCCGATTGGTTTGATGTTGAAGGTGATTGCATTGATCATAGAATGTGCATTTTAGAATTTCTTATAACAGTTTTAATAAGGAAAAATTCACGATGGCTATGCCAAAAAATTGTTAATGACGATTTTCAAAGTTTAAAAACTAAAAGAGATTTAAATTCTAGTCGAAATCATGACAAAATTAACAAAATGCAAAAGTTTTCGGTTTAACAATTTTTTTTTAATTCCTAAATTTCTATGTTTAAATTTTTATCTCAATTGCTAAGACTTTCTGTAATGCACATTATACGATGAATGGAATTATTTCATGAACAGTTCGTAATCAGTCTTTTCAAGTATATTTTTTCAAAATTGTGTATACCCTTGCTGTAATTTCTGGCTGAATATCTCTCAGTATGCATGGCTGTATGTCTATGTGTGTGTATGTGTGTATGCGTTTCTGTATTTATGTCTGATTGTCTGTATGTGTGTGTATATATATGTGAGCATGCCTATCTCTACCCACCAGGAAATGTGAGCATTCCCGGATGTTACCAGGAAACATTCCATGGAATGTAAGAAGCATTCCCCTTTGTTGCACACTCCATTGCTTTTTTAACATAGCATGTCATTAGAGGGAAACATTCCTCCCCGCTGTGTTAAAAAGTCATGTGGAAACATTTCTCTCCGCTGTCCATAAAGTGAATTGGAAGCAGTCCTCTCCCCAGTTTTAAGAATTAATGTGGAAACATTCCTCTCCCTTGTTATGAAAGTGGATTCGGCCAGGATTCGAACCCGGGACCCCTGAGCGAGAGTCGAGCGCGCTACTACTAGACTATCGAATTCTACAATAAGTGGCTAGAAAACAATGATATTAATATTTGCTATTGTCATTGCTTGACAATAAATAAAAGTGTCCACATGCATTCTTAAAGAAGTGGTTTGGAAACAAAATAAATACAAAACTACCCTTAAGCTTCCAAAAGAAGCGGTGGGGAAACAATATAAATACAAAACTACCCTTAAGCTTTCAAAAGATACGGTGGGGAATGTTTATTTATCACTTTATGATGAAAGCTTTCCGATTTTTCCTGGAGGGTAAGTATGGCTGCATGTTTGTGTGTGGGTATGTATATCTTTCTGTCCTATCTAAGCTTTGCTGGAAGATATTGCAGTAACCTATCTAATGCGAACCTTACACGGTCAATCATTTGAAATCAAGCATGTGTACGTGTGATTTATAGAATACTTTACACACATCAATCTTTTCGTCTAAATTTCTTGTGTAATATAGATGTGATACGGACGATCTGCATTAGCAATTTTTATAAAAAAGCGCAAAAATTAAATAAAAATATTTGACAAACTCTGTCGAAAATTGTTACTCCTATTAATTTTATTTTTTAAAGTTTTTTTTCAGCAGAGAAGTTTACCGCACGACGAACACAACCGAACTGACGAAAGATTGTCAATAAAGTCCTTACACACATCCAGCTGCTTGAACAGCAATGCAAAATATCACGTGTCTGTGTGATGCATACAAACAAATATTTACAAATCTCATAAATGATTGATTCACCGTGTAAGGTTCGCATAAGTCGATACTTTTCAAACTCGCCTAGGTCACATATAAAGCGTATTTTGGAAAATTAAGAGCTTATATCTCTGCAAATTCGGTAAATTTTTGTGTTGAAAAATTGTTAAATTATTATGTACATATCGCTGTAAGATAAACTTAGAAAAAAGGTTTAAGTTTCTTTGGTGTTTTTTTATTTAAACACAATAAAGACAATTTCCTTTTTTCCATAATATTTATATTTTAAACATCTCACATTTTTTTTTAAACTTAGGCGACTTTGATAAGTAACGACTTATCTGATGGATCTACATTCTGCAATAGGCCGCGTTCATAGTGATCGATTTTTGCTTATCCGAGAGGCTTAGCTGGAAAACGCTTTGTTAATAATCATGGTTGGCTTACACACAGCGGACTATAAACACCGATAAGCTGAATAGTCTACTGCGTGAAGCGTTGAATAAGCGTTCACTATGATCCTAAAATATGCGACAAAGCAGCTTTATGAATCAGCTTTTAACCAAAACGTCCACTTTGAACGCGGCCTTAGGCGTTTTGTTTATTCGATTAGAGCAGTGCTGTAAAAATTCAATGCAATTGCGCTTTGTGATTGCAAAGAATTGAGACTTCACGCACTGTTCTAACCGAATAAATAAAATCGTCTTTTATTGACCATTGATGTGAAAACAACTACGAAATATCTTTCGATTGATCTTGGTATTGTTCAATCATACAATTGAAATTTTTTGATCTTTAAGCAATCTTTAAGCAAAAAGAGCATTGAGTTCAAAGTAAATACTAACCAACTAATAAGGTGCTTATTTCCTTGTGAAGTTTTTCATTTGGTCCCGATCCCTATTGAGTCTTTTGTCTTTTTTATTTCTTAGAGTTCTTGTTTTTGGAAGTTTGTTAGTATTATTGTTATTGGGTTTTAGTGTCACAACATGAAGCTTCATTGCAATGTTTGACATCCGCCAAGATGGTGGATATCTTTCCGACTGTCCATCCGTTCAACCACTAGGGTGCTCGATATATTTCCAACTGACCGTCCGTTCAATTTCCATGGTCCCCAATATCCTTCCGACTGTCCGTCCGCTCATCCGTTAGAACCTCCCAAAACAAACGCAAACTTACCCCAAAACTGTAAATCTGCATGCATGTATGTATGTTTGATCGAATGAATGAACGTATGACTGAATGTATGTATGTTAGCTTTTAAAGTATTCCTAATACTCTTATTAAGTCAAAATTATTTTTTCCAAATTTTTTTTTAAAATTTTTTTCCAAATTTAAGTTCGACTGGCCTTTCCCATGATACAAAGAGCTATAGATAAAGTGTTGTGCATGCCTGCCATCTTTGCTGTGACGTAGGTAGTGCTCGTTGTTGCAACCTTAGTCACAATTTATTCATAGGTAAATGTAAAGATGTTAAAATGTCGAAATTTTCTTATAAAATATTTTTTTACAGAAATGAAATACATATATTTCAATAAAACACTTGTCCAAAATAAAGTAGATATATTTTTTAATACTGTTTGTGAAATACATTATATTATGTAATATAATTATTATTATGTTAATTATATTACATTAAATATATTATGTAATTATGTATGGGGTAGGAGTGTTTTCTCCCCTTTTTATCCCTTTACATAAAAAGCAGCTACAGTGATTTATATATTTGACAGTATTTTTAATGTTTCCTTATTTTTATTTTGCTATCTTCTTTCTCTCATTTCTCTTTTTGACATTTTATTTTTTTATATATTTATCAAGTGTCACCTTTGACGAGCACCGATGATAAGGTGCGCAGTAAATATTTTTCGTTGCACTGGTAATACATTATCTATAGCTCTTTGTATCATGGGCCTTTCCCACCTTCGCCTTTCCACATTCTGTTTCGATCTTAAGCTCTTTATGTTATAAGTACAATTAGGGCTACGGGCGTGCGACGTGTAAGTTCCACTGACGTGTAGAACTTATGATGTCATGTCGAATACGTTCTTTGGCTATGTTCAGACGAAAATCAAATAGTTAAGTTAATTCGTTTTATGTTCTCTATTACTCTCTTCGACTTTTTCATTCAGGCCTTGAGCGTCATCAACGTTTTGATGACGTTCAAAGTTCATTTTTACTCTCGCAGATTTAATTTTTTATAGTTGGAAAAACAACAATGAATTTGGATTCAGTCAATCATTTGATGCTCGTCTGAACATAGCCATTAATTTTATTTTTCAATAAGTAATAAATAAGGGCCGAATTACAGCATCCGTGATCGAGCAAAATTGCACAAGAGTGATAGGCACTTGTCTCGTCGTGCCCTTCGTAATGTTGCTCGACAAGCGCGTCGGAAGCGAATTTCATCTGGGGGGGGCAGTACAAATGGGGGCAGTACAAATGGGGGGCAGTACAAATGGGGGACAGTACAAATGCGGGGCAGTACAAATGGGGGCAGTACAAATGGGGGACAGTACAAATGGGGGGCAGTACAAATGGGGGGCAGTACAAATGGGGGGCAGTACAAATGGGGGGCAGTACAAATGGGGGGCAGTACAAATGGGGGGCAGTACAAATGGTGGTGCAAAAAAAGTTCACCAAAATTTCTTCAAAGAAACATGAATGTGAATAAACAACTTTTTTATTTTAGTTTAAAATAAAAAAAATATAAAAATATACAAAAAATATTAAAATTTCATTATTTTTAAAAGTTCTTCCAATTTCAATATTAGAGATCATTCTTTAAAGTATATTTCATATGGTAATATGAAAATATAAGAAATAAGTGTTGCTTTTATAAAGCAAGACTAGGTATATCTTTACATGGTTTAAATGCAATAAGGTACAAAAAGTTATATCAATTTAAATTATTCCAAAATGCTTCTTTCTGTCCTTGCGAGAAACAAACTCTTTCACTTCCTCCATCGAATTTAATTGTTCGGTTTTATCTTTGTGAATGTGTATAAGTGAATGAGTGAGTCGTTTCTGTGTCATAGTTGCTCGAAGATACGTTTTAAGTCGTCTTAGTGCACTAAAAGAAAGCTCAGATGAAGCCGCTAATGCAGTCACAGTCAAAAGCACAGCAATAAGTTTTTCAACTTCATTTAAATGTTTACACTAGCTTCACTCAACCGACTCACCGAATGTTAAATCAAAGTGAGTCGGTTGAGTGAAGCTGGTGTTAACATGCAAAAATAAAAAAATAAGTCAAATATCAACCTGTTTGATCGAATCTAGCCGTTTTCTCATTTGAGAGAAGATCAAAAATTTCGAAATAATCTTTTCGTAGCCGATCATATAATGGCAACTGTACTGAATGAACCAGATTTGATGTTTGTGCAAAGCGTCGAAGTGGATTTTCATCAGTTAATTCACAGTAGGGGCTTTCGCATGGTCCAAAACATTGAACCAACATGGCAAATTGTACAACATGTAGTACCATGTGCGTAAGCTAAAACGATAGTCGAAATTTTTGGTTTTTTTCTGCCGATTGTACAATACTGTACAACTATGTAAAATTACTGCTCAATTGTTAGGGCATCTAAAAGTTGCTTAGCTATTAGCCGGATGTGTTCTGCTTGAGAGCTTGCAATTAATGATGTTGCTTTACAAGTTGGATTGTTCGAACGCTCAATCAAATAGTCCCATTAGTTTTCCATCTAACTTATCGTACAACATGTCATTCAATATGGAAAGCCCCTAAGAACATGTCAAATTTTTTCTTACCAGAGTTGCAAAATTAACAAGCATTAAGCTACATACTTAAGGGTGCTTTTAAACTGAAGTGGTGGGTTTGCAGTAGAAACTCTACATTTTGCAAACACAGAGAAAGAAAATGGTTATCCGCAAGCATGCTTATGAAGAAGAGAGAAATAAGAGGAAAATATATAATACAAAAATATTATCGTTGTAAAAAAAACTGATATTTTGAATAACTTATGAAGTTTTCTTTTTAAATTGTTTATCTAGCTAAAAAAGTGGTGGGCAACTGCCCCCTTTCCCCCCCGCTTCCGACTCCAATGTTGCTCGACCACGGATGCTGTAATTCGACCCCTGTTCTTATTTCAAATCGTTTGTGAAATCTTTTGACCACAAAAGTGTTTACGCTCATTAAATCTTTCGTCAAATATATTTTTTGTCTTCAGCACCTAACTAAGCACATCGCGATGACGGAATATTTTTATTAGCACGTGTTATTAAAAACTTCTTGGAAGAAGAATAAAACATTGTATAAATTATTTAACTCAGGGGCCGAATTACAGCGTCCGTGATCGAGCAAAATTGTATAAGATTGATAGGCACTTGTCTCGTCGTGCCCTTCGCAATTTTGCTCGATCACGGACGCTGTAATTCGGCCCCAGTTATTTATTATTTTCTTATTTCTCTTTTGCCTCGATGTGTTCAGGGGCCGAATTACAGCAACCGTGATCGAGCAAAATTATACAATAATTACACAGTGATACAAAAGTGGAAAAAAGAAATATGCAGGGGTTCTCATGCAGCAATTCTGTTTTGCTGGAGTCCATAGAGTACGAAAAAACTTATACTTTTTCTCAGTCACTTCGTTAAGTAATTTTTTTTATAACAAATGTAGTGATATAACGATATTCCCAAAATTACAAGTTCAAAAAATCATAAGTTTACTCTGCATTAACCGATTTTCAAAATTTTGCTTTTATTTTACAGATCTGATTTGTACCTTTTAATAAAAAAAACATTTTGGCAATCAGCTCAAAAATGGCTCAGTTACGGTCGATAAAGTAAAAAAAAAACAAAAAAATTAAAAAATGTTCATTTTCATCTCGCTCTTAATTGACCGTTAGGCAGAAAATTCTGCTTTTTTAAATTTTATTGACAATCATATTAAAGTAGGTTTCTAAAACAGGTAAGATCATAAAAATCGGTTACAAAATGAATCAGTTACGCCAAGTTTTGTGATAACATGTTTTTTGCTTTTTTTGTGTTTTCTTAGAAATGTAAATATTTTTCAGGTAATAAAACAAGAAAACGCCTAATATACAAAATCATAGTTGGATGATTGTTACACTGTTTGTCTCAGCCAACGCTTGTTTACATTTCGCACTAATTGGAGTCATTATCCACATGTTTACATGCGTTTCTCCCCTTTCACGTCTTTTGCGTGGGTGACATTTTGCATCACAACACGATTTTTGTTTTTTCCTTTCCTACTCACAACCGCACTAGTGCTGAATTATTGACAGTACAGGGTCCGCCATATAACGTTTTTTTTCAACTAGTGCTTATTTCGTGAATGGTAACACTTAGCTCATGTCTGATTTCACAGATAATTAGTTTTATCCTTCCGCTGAACGAATATGGTTGTGTGTACGCTTGAACAACGCTGGGAAATATTGCGACATTACTTTGATGCAGAAGATGCCGATTTTGCCAAAAAAATCATCAGAAATCATCAACAGGACGGCGCTACGTGCCACACAGCCGAAGCTACACTCGATGTTTTGCGCCATGTTTTTGAAGATCGCATTATCAGCCGCAGAGCTGATGTCGTTTGGCCACCTCGGAGCTGCAATTTGACACCGTTGGACTATTATTTGTGGGTTGCCCTCAAAGATTAGTGTTACGCCGACAAGCCAGAGACAATTGACCCTTTAAAGGACAATATTCGTGAAGCCATTGGTGAAATGGCTTCACAGCTGCACACAATCGATAATGTGCTTAAAAATTGGACCGATCGTGTAGGCTACTGCATGGCCAGCCGAGGCAGCCATTTGATGAAATTATTTTCCATTATTAACCGGAAGGATTGTAGTTTCAAATAAAAAAAGAAATTTTAAAAAATATCTAGTAGTTTTTTTTTTATAGAATTTTCATAGAAACACAAGAAGTGTAAATTATGAGGAAATAGTACACGAAATGCTGTCTGCCTACCATGCAATGGGCTGCAAAATGTCTATCAAATTGCACCATCTCCATGCTCATTTGAATATGTTCCCATCAAACTTAGGGCAGATGAGTGATGAACAAGGTGAACGATTTCACCAGGACATTTCAAGATTTGAACAGCGGTATGTTGGAAAAAGTAAAGTCAGTATGCTGTCTAACTACTGCTGGTCTATAAAGCGAGAAACTAGCAGCGATCTTTATAAAAAACAAATGAAACGCAAGCATTTCTAAGAAAACACAAAAAAAAAGCAAAAAACCTGTTATCACAAAACTTGGCGTAACTGGTTCATTTTGTAACCGATTTTTATGATCTTACCTGTTTTAGAAACCTACTTTAATATGATTGTCAATAAAATTTAAAAAAGCAGAATTTTCTGCCTAACGGTCAATTAAGAGCGAGATGAAAATGAACATTTCTTAATTTTTTTTTTTTTTTTACTTTATCGACCGTAACTGAGCCATTTTTGAACTGATTGCCAAAATGTTTTTTTTATTAAAAGGTACAAATCAGATCTGTAAAATAAAAGCAAAATTTTGAAAATCGGTTAATGCAGAGTAACCTATGATTTTTTGAACTTGTAATTTTGGGAATATCGTTATATCACTACATTTGTTATAAAAAAAATTACTTAACGAAGTGACTGAGAAAAAGTATAAGTTTCTTCGTACTCTATGGACTCCAGCAAAACAGAATTGCTGCATGAGAACCCCTGCATATTTTGTGTGTAGCACTGTGTTATAGGCACTTGTATCGTCCTGCCATTCGTAATTTTGTTCGATCACGGTTGCTGTAATTCGGCCCCAGGTTGAGAAGTCTTTTGAACTGACAAAATCATTTTACAGAATTTGACGAGTGTTCACATTGGTCAAATCGTCCATCAAATTAACAAATTTTGATTTTCATACGCCACATGCCTGTAGCCCTTATTGTATTTATAACATTAAGTTTTCTTTTTTGAGTTTCGTTTCTTTTTTGCAACTATTAATTCTTCCAAAATTTCTTTTACCAGTTTTAAATTTTTTTTTCTGGCATTGCTTACAAACTTTTATTATAGAGCATTCTTTTCTGGGAAATATTCTGACCTCACAAAATTCATAATTTTTCAGATTTTGACCTGAATTTACAGAATGTTGACTTCTTTTTAGCTGCACTGTTGTCTTGAATTCCGATGTATTTACGATTGAAGTTGTGTATAGTGCTAACTGCAGGAAATTTTAACAAATATTCATTGAGCATTTTATTTATTTATTTATTTGGCCAAGCAAGGCACTATACTTATTCTAACAGGTTGTTTTTTTATTTATTTTTTTCCTCACCCCTTACCTTGTTTTGGTGTACAAAGACATGCTAATCGAAGTGGGCGTAATCCGCCCACCTGAACGACATGAATTTAAGAACACGTCAAACAGAAAAGGAGATAAGAAAAGAAAAGAAACAGAAGGATCTTATAACTAACATATTTTATACAAAGTAGTAGAAAATATGACTATTAAGCTACTGTACTATCTTAAAAACAGAAGGAGCTTATTACTTACATATTTTATACAAAGTAGTTGAAAATATGGCTATTAAGCTACTGTGCTATCTTATAATTAATAGGGAACAGTTAAAGAGGTATGGATGGTGATTGGTGATCGTGATAAGGATAGATGCTTAGGGTGGAAAGAGGTGATTGGAGAGGTTACGCTTGAACATGTATTTAGACATAGGTGGAAGGTAGTGCTCGCTGATAATATTAAATATCATACAACATCTATTAATTGGTTCTTTGAAAGCGTAAGTAGTGTGGTGCTGTGACTCACATAGAAATCTTGTGTGCCTAGTTCTCCTTATTGGGTCATTAATTGTTACTTTGTTGGAAATATATTCGCTGTCAATGTTTCGGGCAATGACATCAAATATAAAACATGAACACAGTAGCGATCTTCTTGTTGACAACGGCATTAAGTTAATGGCTTTCAGTCTGTGCACATATGGTGGCAGGTTTCTATAGTCCCGAGGGCTGTACGTGTCTCTCAAGGCAAAAAGTAAGAATTGTTTTTGGATAGTTTCTATTCTATCACTATGCACTGCAAAACTTGGGTTCCATACTGTGCAACAATATTCAAGAATGGGACGCACAAGTGTGCAATATAGGGTTTTAGTTACCCAGACGTTCTTGAATTCATTTGCACGTCTTTTAATGAATCCGAGAAGCTTGTTTGCCCTGGATGTGATATGATCGAGGTGAAGATTAAAGCGCAGCCTAGAATCTAGGATAACCCCAAGATCTGCAATGTGATTGATCCTTTTTAGTTCAACCCCATTTAGCTCAAAATTACTGTAAGCATTTCTTTTTTACGGGAATAACTTATAACATAGCATTTATTTTCATTAAGAGAAAGCTTATTTTGATTACACCAGTTTTCCAGGGATACGAGTTTACTCTGTAAGAAAACTGTATCCACATCTGATTTAATGACATAATACATTTTTAAGTCGTCTGCGTATAAGAGATGTGGGATATCATACAAAACTTCAGATATATCTGCAATAAATATGTTAAAGAGGAGTGGACCGAGGTGACTTCCTTGGGGTACGCCTGATGAGACAATAATCTTATTAGATAGAGTACCCTGAAATTTAACATGTTGGGATCTTCCACTAAGATAAGATATAAGCCAATTCAACAAAGAACCTGATATACCGAATTTTTCTAATTTTTTAGTTAAGATTACGTGATCAACTCGATCAAATGCTTTACTAAAATCGGTATATATAGAATCTATCTGATGACCTTTTTCCATGTTCTTAAGAACATCTGAAACCATTATTGTGAGGTTTGTTGTGGTTGATCGTCCTTTGCGGAATCCGTGTTGTTGTTCATTTAAGTGTGGATTAACTATTTCAGTGAGCTTAGAACATATTATTTTTTCAAAAAGCTTAGGAATAGTTGACAATAAGGCAATGCCTCTATAGTTTTCGATCGCTCTCTTATCGCTATTCTTATAAATTGGTGTTAGATGAGATGACTTCCAAAAAGATGGAAAAACACCTATTTCCAAAGACTTATTAAACATAATATGTAATGGTGTAATTAATTGAGCTAGGCACTGAACAAGGAGAATTGGTGGAATAAGGTCCGGACCGGGAGACTTGTAGGGATCTAATTCATTTATAGAATTAATTATGTCCTCTTGTGTAATATTGACTGTGCAAACCAAAGGGGACGTGTTGGGATACAGTAACGGCGTACGAATTGGGGTTGAAGGAGGACGAAATACTTCTTTAAAATGATCTGCAAAGAGATTACAGATCACTTGTGGGTTAGAAGAAGAAACATTACCTTTAAACATGGTTGTAGGATATCCGGCCGATTTACGCTTGACGTTTACAAAGTCGAAAAATTTTTTAGGGTCGTTAATAAGTCTTTCACCAATCAAGTTGGTGTAAAGTTTATATGCTTCTTCAGACTTTTTTGAAAACTCTTTAGACAGCTCTGCGTATCTTGCCTTTACTTCATCACTAACAATGACGGTGTTTTTAACGATTTTGTAGAGACTATTTCTTTGATTTCTGAGTTGCCTAAGATTGGGATCAAGCCACGGTTCAGATAGTTTATTTCGTTTTTTTATTTTTGGAACAAAAGTATCGAGTACGGAAAAGATACTCTGATAGAAAAACGAAACAGCATCGTCCAAATCCAAGGCTGATAGTTGGTCCCAGTTAAAAGAATTCAGTTCATTTCTTATATTATTATAATCAGCGTTAAGAAAATCATACACTACAGAATTATTAAAGGATTGTCTAAAGGTTATACGGGAAGCAAGTAATTGAACTGTAAGGCCCTTATTATGAGTTGCTTTCGACGTTCGATCTTCGCTGGTTATCGAACAACGAGTATCGAAAGTTAAATTCTTATTATGAGCAGTGCAACCCTATGGAAATGTTCGTTGCTCATCGAAATTTCAGTCGAATGATTTTGCTTTCGATGCGATGCGTGCTGAGCACAAATTGTTAAAAATTTAAGTATTTTGTGATTGTATTTTCATTTTTAAAGACTAAAAACTAATATTGAACTGTTTTTGTAAATTTTATGCAGATCTAAGCAACAAATCGCAGTTAGAAAAACTGGTCTCATTGATGGAGGCGAACTTTGACTGCAAAGGATATTTGTTCCAAAGTTCAAGCGAAAAATAAATGGGAAGAACTCACGTCAGAATTAAATTGCTTAGGACCACCAGTTAGAACAACAGCAAAGTGGCTTAAGATTAGATAAAAAAAAGCATTGCTCAACAGTTTTCTACTTCTAGTCAGTTCCGTCAAGCTTTCATCCTCTTCTGACGAAGCGTCGAATCGTATGGAAATTATTTTCGTCATAGTCATAACTTTTTTGTCTTATTTTTTGCAATCATCTTTCAAACCAATCGTATTTAGTTGAAATAAAACAACGATCACCTGATAGAAATATACTACCGTGAACAAATAATATGAACGAAATTCACAATAGCGCTACTATTTGTCGAAAGCACGTTATAATACCAAATGCAAATTCGTTCGATCAGGCCTTTCGACTACAGTCGAAGATCGAACGCAGCTCATAATAAGGGCCTAAATGCAGTGTGGTGAAGGGTATTTGAGAATAAATGCTCTGCTTCACAGGTTGGAGTGACGTTGACTTCGTCGTATGAGTTAGTAAGAACTAAATCTAACCAACGTCCATTCTGGTTAGGGATGGGAGCTACTTGCAGACAATCGTTACTATAAAAGAAGCTAAGTAAATTAAAGTCGACCGAATTAGTAAGATTAATTGGAAGAAGGTGTTTGTCATTATCATCGGTAATAAAAGAAATATTGGGACGGTTAAAGTCTCCCAATATAATTATTTTATCTACTTCGTTTAAGTTGGCTGTAACTGAAGTTATAGTTTCACATAACTCATTGTATGAACTTTCTTTTGAGTTGGGAGCAATATTATTGCACCAATATACATATATATAACGATTTCGATCTAGTATTATTCTTATTATTAGGAGTTCAAGGCAATTATGAGAGGATGTTGCAATTATCTCATTAGACAAGGCATTGTGTGTGGCAATCAAAACTCCTCCACCACGTGAAAGACCAGTTTTTGTATAATCTCTATCATTACGGTATATTGTCCAATTACAATCGAGAATTTCCTCATTTTTTAATGTATTATTTAACCACGTTTCAGTAAAGACAAGAACATTGAAGTGACAAGATTTAGCATCAACAAAAAGTTTACTAAGTTTACCTCTCATACCACCACAGTTATGGTAGAATAAGTTTAAAGTATTTGACGGGTTAGGCAGGTTTTGGGAGATAGGAGTCGTAATAGCGTGAGAGCTAGGAGCAGTAGTAGTTTTTTGTGTTAGTACGAGATTTTTGAAGGTGCCAAATCCGCTTTGAATGTGTATGCGATGCGAATGCAGAGAGATCATTTTCAACATCTTTTGGGGATAAGTTGAAGCTTTCATGGTAGTTTATGAAAATTTTCTTCAAATCTTCAGGCTCCGTTGGAAGACCTTCTTGATGTATCGAAACCATAACACTTGTTTTAGTTATACCATCTATACAAATAGAATCCGATTTGTTATACAGGTATGCCAGGTACAAGCGGACATTATCATATAAACGCCGGTCACGAAGACGAGACATGATAAATCGGCCTTCACTACTTATGTCAGCCAAATTTTTTGTTAATTTCACTCGGGGGGGATAGAAGAGGATCAATAAAAGGTGGTGGCGAGTCTACGACAGGTGCATCTGAAAAGGGTGTTGCAGGTGATATTGGTTGATTTGTGGTGGATGGAATGGTTGAGGTTGTTGAAGTGGGCATCTGAGGATTAGCTTGGGTTGTAGATGTTGATGGAGCATGTGATTGTGAAGGGTTAAGAACGTGAGACCGAATAAAATTAGGATAACTTTTATTGGTATTTAAGTTATTGGTAGGTGTGGTTGGAATTTGTAAAGGTCTAGAATCGGGGTTAAGGTTTAAAGAAACGCGTTTATTAACACGATTATTGAAATTGGGAAATACAGAAGTTTTGAAACTCCAGTTTTGATTAAGCTTAGATTGCTTATTTGTGACCTTAAAAGGTAATTTAGTATTATTATTATTATTAACTATGGATTTATCAGGCATTTTATAATTCTTGATTTTTACTTTAGAATTATTGTTACTCACTATCTTATTATTTTTCTTAACTGATATGGCCTTACTATTTGTACTCTTATTTCTAGATGTATGTTTATGCTTGTTACCACCATGTTTTTCCTTGTTACGCCATATTGACAGTCTCATTTGGCCCAGCTTAATGCTGTTCTCTGTCGAACTGTGGAACTACCATTCGTACTTGGAGGGAATCCCGATTTTAAAACAGCTAGCTTTTATCTTCTTGCAGTCAATAGTCGTTATACTAAAAGAACGCTTAAAAAATGAACGAATCCAAGAAGCGTCTGCCAGATATGGAGCACCTTTGATATAGAAAGAAGTGTGGCTTGACTGGTTTCCTATGTTTAGCCTCTCAATTCTGTTTTCCCATTCCGTTGTAGTCCACGATGTACCAAATTGTGTAATGAGCTGATTAGGTAGAGTGCTGGTGGGATGAGAAAATTGATCCGATATCATAGATACAGTCTGAGGAGTTACGGTTGAAATCAGAGTGGGAAAAGGTTGGGACACGGTTGAATTTTCCGTTAATTCCTCAAGGATTGATCGTTGGTGAGGGGAAGATTGTACAGGTACATGCTGGATATTTTCTGAAATGTAATCAATATTGTTTGAAGCATGTTTGAGAACATCTGTTACATCTGCAAGCTCCAGGCGTGTTGCTGCTATTTCATTGCCGACTTCGGTAACATTGTTAATTAATACTGAGAGAAGAGGATCTGAAAAATGCTGTGTATGACTTGTTTTGGGCGAAGCGCTCTGCAGTAGACTATCCATATCATTGCGTAGATGTGTAATTCTGTCATTGATCCGCTTTAAGTTTGTTGACAGTGCCGTGGTCAGTACTTTGCTGAGATTAACATTTAAATCACTTAACAAATGCTCGGAGCTTGTTTTGAGTTCATCTAGGAGTTCATTTTTAGTTTGTTTTAAAATTTGTACAATGTTTTTAGTACTGGCCTTATTGATTTTTTTAGAGAACTCTTTTGATAACTCTATGCCGTTGTTTAAGTCTTCTGTTATCTTGATTATGTCGTCGAACTTAGATAATTCGGACTTTACCTTGTTGAAAAACAATTTATTTTCAGATAAAACTGAATTGTTAGATTCACTGAGGCATTTAACAGCAATCAAGACGTGCGATAGACAGATTTCATTGCATTCGTCACAGTAAAATTTAAAGTTGTTAAGGTACTCGTTTATGTATAATATACTTCTTTTTGAAAGGCCCAGACAGGTGGCATGATAACTTTTGCCACAGATTCCCCCGCAAGCAACTTCCAATAAAACTAAGGAATTGAATCAACAATATATTGGATGCAATTTCAGATATGTTTAAAAATTGGAAATTGTTGCTTCTCACAATTATCACAGCACTAAATATGAAATGCTAAAATGATTTCATTTTGTTTTTATGTTGGTATCACTAGAGGGCAGAATGCAGAACCATAGAATTTTAAAGGTCAAAAATTCTGCATTTGTTATAATTTTGCGGTAAACATTTTCGAGAAAATAACACAATTTATTTTTATGTCAAAACTTTTGTCTTTTAAAAATTAATTTTATTCTTTCGGCAACTTTTTAAATTCTTCAATTTATTTGGACCAACAAATGATTTATGTAAATATTGTAAATAATTATTGTAAATAGTAGAATATCCAATGTTAGGTAGTTTTAAGATTAAAATATATTTTTTGATTCATTAGTTTTAAGTTGTAAATATATTTTTAAGTTAGTAGTTTTAGGTTGTATTTATAAGGCTAGGTTAGAAAATATGATAATTAGTTATTTTTCAAATTGTTCAAAATGCTTGCCCATATCGTAGTTAATAAGTTATTATATTATATAATAAGAGTTCAATTTAGTTTTAAGATATTATATTATGTAATAAGATCTCATTTTAGGTTGTAAGATATTTTATTATATAATAAGAGTTAATTTTAGATTGTAATATATTATATGATATAATAAGAATTCAATTTAGTTTTAAAATATTACATTAAATAATAAGAAATAAATTTGATATCATCACTGTTTTAACTACTTCAATAAAATATAAATAAAGATAGTTGCTTATTTTTTTTTAAATCCTATTGTCATTATATTATTCAATAATAGTTCTCTAAAATGACAAATAATTTTTCTGTAATTAAAAAAATTAAATAAAAGGAAGATCTTGCATTATTTTTAAACTAGCATTAAAACGATTAATATAGGTATGAAATATTCTTATGGATATTGAGATATATTGAATATTTTGTCAACTTTATCAACCAGCATTGCTTGGGAAAATCTAACCACGAGTCTTCATTTTTTAACTGTAAGTATAAAAAAAATCAGATTAAGTCAATGCACAATTATTAAGAAATGTTTCTTTTCATTTATTTTTTAAAATATTTGTTTTACTCTAATTTTTTAACTAAGATAATACAACACAAAAAGTTGCCATCACTATTGCCTTCATTTTCATTTTTATTGTCTTAAATGTATTTTTATATTATTTTGTTTTATTAAATTTTATTTAATTTCATTACATTTAATTTAGTTCAGTGCTTTAAATTTTATAATTTTAGTAGTGAAACAAATAAATTTATGTTTACTTATTTAATAAATATACTATTAGTTGCATTACAATAATTTCGTGTTTTCAGATTAATCGAAGAAGTAAGGCAATGGCACAAAGCACAATGATGCGTGAAATCACAGTTTTGCTGATATAATGTAGAAGTCATTGGGACGCATGACTGGAGAAGCAGATGACGAAACTGTAGTATAAGATGTCAATGGTAAGGACTCTTTGTAATTTAAAGTTTTTTATCTTACAATATTATATATTTAAAAATTCATAGATGGCCCTCCTTTTCAGACTCAAAGTTTGTTCTCCGATGACTTGGAATTTCGCTACAAATTTAATGGAAAGTGCGGGAAGCTCCCGTTAACCGAGATGAATTTGCTCTGTTGAGATGAAAAGAAAACTCTGTTCGGTATGATTTTATTTATTCTCCAAATACTTTATTTTCATTAAATACTATCTTACAGATATTTCCAAAATGAAGGACTGCAGCTATTTCATAAATGGGTATAGAGGTACATGGGCTTAAAACATAACAGGAAGATGCTGCACTTCATCACTAAATTATTTCAATTTATATTTTTTTAATAAAATAATTAATATCTATGGTGTACACCATCACCATCACGATATAATTTTTATACTATTCTATAATTTTAGTTACATGTAATGTATATATATTTTTAATTTTTAATGTTTTATATGAATTAATTATTTTAGTTGAAATTTTTAATATTTGGGAAATTAAAATTTTTTTTATTGCATGTTTTATATTAATTGTTATGTTTGTGGATGTTGTTAAATTATTAAATAGCATGAAGTTTTACATTTTTATTTATTTGTTGCACTTAAATTTTAATTATGTTTAATAATATTTGTTATAACTTTATAATTATTATTGACATTTGTATTAAAATGAAATTAATTTAAAATATGTAATTCGTAATTATGTTTTTATTTAAGTGGGGCTTGATCCCGCGCTTTTTGGATTACAGGTAAGAGTTTTTAACTGAATTTAATCTTATATATATAACGAATACGGAAATTTAGGTTTAGACCTATACGTAGGTTTAGACCTATAGATTTGCAAACTATACTTTATATTTATAAAAAATTTAAATTTATTAATTTATAGCAAGTTAAACTTTGCATATAATTGTTATGTTGCTTTTTCTCTTCTTAATTTCAGCATATGTCTAAAAATATGTGAGGTATTTAGCGCCACATATCGGCTAATAGCTATAAAACTGTTATACTGAAGAATAATATTTTATAATTTCACAGCTAAAACTATGAATTGATATATTCAATATCAAATTGATACTGAATGATTTTTTATAATTAAAAAAGATATGGAATGATTTCTTACAGTTTAAAAAGATTTCTAAGCTGTTGGTCGGAAAATTTTTGAATTTTTAAAAATTTACACAAATATTTAATAATAAATTAGAAAGTGGTAATGACGGATTTTTCTTCAAGCATTTTTAAACTGGAAATCAATAAATATTCTTACTCCTACATATTTAAAATAAATTTGGGTATGTAATTAAATATGATATATTAAATTGCAATACCCCGTATATTGCAAAAAGGTCAAAATAAATTCCATTTACATTTTTATCAGTTGAAAATCTATAGCTTCAATAGCTTTAAATAAAATATAGCTATGTTTGATTTTGGCGTTTTAATGAGACACGGGCTTACTAGTTGAATATAAAATACAAATAAATCCTTCTTTACATCATTCAAAGACATTTTTTTGTCAGCAGAAATTCATAGGCCTTTCTTTTTCAACTAGAATTCGGTAATTGTATCCATCACGAAAAAGTAATTTACAGAAAATGTAAAAATGTATGAATGTATTGTAAGTTGAAAGTCAAAAGTGGAAAGTGTAGTCCCCAAGTAAGTAAATATCTAAATTAATTGGTTTTATCGAAGTGGTTTGAACACGTCCGCCGTTTGACGAACAAGTTCCTTAATATGTAACCTTTTTTATACCATCCAAAAGCACGTAAAAACACAGCACCTATTTCTATCTCGCTTCTTTAAACGTTTTCAATAATACATGGATTGTTCTTGTTTCAGGCGAACCTGATAGTGTTGTCAGATATGGCGGTATCTCGTCAAACTGGTGATTTGAAGGAACACTCTAGTGAGCATATTTTAATAATAAATCCATATTAAATACATATATTGTATATATATATTGATAGAGTAGACATTCTTCAGAGGAGTTGCAGGAGATTAATTCCCGCTCCGCGTTATCGTCATATGAAAAGTATTTTCAGTTTACACGGAAAATGCAAATGTTGCTTTATTAGTGTCGGCTATTTAATGCTAGCGAAAAACTTATATTGTTTATATTTATTCATGCAAAATTCATTATATAGTTATATTTTATTTATATTATATACTTTTACTTTCACAATCAAGTTTATGGCTTTGGGAAAGCGATATAAGTCGAAGTGTTCCTCCGCAATTGTGGTGAATGAGTTCTCTCCTAAAAATCCTTTTGTTTTCTTTAAATAAATTAATAAAAATAATGTTGAAGTAATAATGAAGTAATTATCATGTTCAATAAAGTAATTTTTGTAAATGTTTTATACCATTTAATACGTTCTAAACATTTATTTTTCATAAAAGCTTTTTTAATAGACACTCAGCAATTCTCAAATGCTGTTAAGCAACTATTTTCCATTAGGCGAACAATAATTTTTTTTGTGCGCAGTGAAGTGAAAAATAAATAAATAAAATATATTACGAACTACATATAGACAATAAAAAACATTTAATTAAATTTGATATACTTCAGGATATTTTATGAATATGAATTCATACTACTAATTATAATATGTGTTGTGAAAGTTTTCAGATTTAAAAAAAATGTTTCATTTTTTAAATAAAAAACCATTTATATATTTTCGTACAATGTTAATATATTGATGTAAACAATATAATTAAGTGCATCGAACAAGAGCAATATGTTATCATATGTACGAATATAATAAATATATATATAACATTATAGAAATTTCAATGATTTATTTATTTAATTACTTTTATTGCAGGCAATTTTTTTGCCCGAGAATTGCCTTGTGAAAAACGGGAACATTCTTCCTTACCAAAAAACAATATTTAAAATATAATTAGGGTTTTCACAAGCTGTCGTATTGTTGTATTGTTGTATTTTTTCACAACAGTTGTACAATTTTTGTTGTTGCCTTTCATATAAAACTAATTTACGACAATACAATCGTGTTTGGTATGTATACTGTTTGTCGTATTTCACCAGTGCTGTTCTTTCTTATTACGAATTTGTTATTACCGTGTACATATTTAAAAAAAATCACTACCATAACAGCTTTTCTTTTTATGTTGCGAGGCAAAAATGTTTGGAGAAGAAATTGAATTTCTTGAAAATTTTGACGTGGAAGTGCTTTCTGATTCTGTGGTAAGTAATACTGCAGATAAACGAATGTTTAATTTTACTAATAAAGGAATTTTTACAGCCAAGCGCAAAACGCAACCTCTGTAATCCAACTAAAAAATGGACAGTTGCAGAAGAAAGAACATTAGTGGAGTTTTTAATGGAAAATAGGGCAT
Organism: Dichetophora obliterata; assembly: GCA_963920525.1. NCBI lineage: Eukaryota > Metazoa > Arthropoda > Insecta > Diptera > Sciomyzidae > Dichetophora > Dichetophora obliterata. Next base: position 123,349,523 of record OY986439.1, read on the forward strand.
TTGAGGTTTAAAGTTTAACAAAACAAGCTTCGAAGTTTGCTAATTTTATTGCTTTTAGAAGCCAACAGCTCAAACATACTATAAACGCTTTGCGGAAATATTAAAAACGAATGTGGACTGGAAGGTGGCACGCTCAAAAGTTCGCAATATGCGAACAGCTTATAACAAGGCCAAAGGCTGGGAGGGCTCAACCGGCGCAGACAGCATGAATGGAGAAACAATGAAAGGTAAACGTTATAAGCTCCCCTTTAGGATCCATAGACGAGCAACTAATCGCACAACTGGTTGATAAATTGCTTCATGTGTTTTCCTACAGACACAAATTTCAATTGATGGCAGTTGTTCAATTTTTTATTTATAAAATGCCCATAGCAGAACTTTTTCAAAAACCAAAGCAACGGCCACAAAAAAAAAAAAAAAAAATTTAATATGATGTTTTCCGTTTGCTTGTTAAGTTTGCTAAAAACACGACAACTACTTGATCAACTCGTTGAGCTTCAGCCGAAAAAATCAAAACGTTTTGATTTTTAGCAACGGTTTAGAAAACTGGTTGAACAACTGAAAAAAAACTCACATACAGACTGCTTATTTTCATCAATGAGCAGCCAGTTTATCAACCAGTTGTGCGTATAATGTGTCTATAGGGGCCTTTTTAATTTCTTTTCAAAATATTCGAATACAATTTTAGCGACTTTGCTCAAAAAGTGCCATTTTTTTATGAGTTCGATGAGTTGTTCGGCGCCAGACTTTCTGACAATGTCCTAATAGAAGATACTTTGGACCCATCACCATATAGCGATGCTTTGAACATGACTGAAATCGGAAATGATGAAAATTTAAATTCTGGGGGAAATGAAAGTGGTCAGTCGACTAGCCGTAAAGGCATTTATTCTAGGACTGCAGTGTCAGACATCATGGCGTTGCAGTCAGATATGATGAAGCTGAAAAAGCAAAAATTTCAGAGCCATCTACGTAGTCGACACACCTGGTAGCTCATGTTTTGTTGCTGAAATAAGGTTTTGTCTTTCCACTTCATTAGGCCAGTACAAAAATCTATTTCTGAGTTTTCGTACAGCTGCTAAAACACGTTTTGTTATTTTTTGAATAGTACCACCATCACCCACTCCAAAAATTGATGCTACTTTGCGTACGGAAACTCCATCGCCTCTGGACCCCAACCGAAACAGCACAATTTTAAGTTGTAATTCGATCGGCAATTGCTGTGAGTTATATTTTTAAAAACAAGATCATCCTTTATAAGATCAAGGATATGTGAAAACTCTGCTGATTTCACGCGAAGCATTTGACTAAACCTACTCTCGTCTAAATTTCGCAACACTCTCTCTTCCCAAACAATAGATTTTGGCAGTCCTATATGAACACTTCTACGATTTTTCAACAAACAAAGCAAGTTCATCCGAAAAATTTCATTTATTTCATCCTCCTCTTCTTCATCACCAGGAAACACAACGTGGAATTTAAAATGCATAATAATTGAATGATTCAAGTCGTTATTTTTTACTTGATTCAAGCATGGCAACATCAAGTTTATACTTTTCGCACAAAGCTCTTATTATTTTATTTTTTTCATTTATTGTAGTTTAGGCATTTTAGTTTAAAAAATTTAATTTCTCCAGTCATCTGTCTGTTTTTTCAGTCAGCTGTATAAATACGACATACAACAAAATAAACCCTTAGAGTGTGTTCACAGTTGTTGTATTTTTTTATTAAAAATTCAATACGACATACAACAATACGACAGCTTGTGAAAACCCTAAATATTTTGTGGCAGCTATTCCTAGCTCGCCTCGTTCAACGCTTTAAACAATACATGAATTAATGTGCGTTTTTGTTTCATGCACACTTATAGAAAAGTATAGGCACAGTAAAAACGAGAGCTGAACTGCAGCAGAACAACGCTGCAGTTTGCTTTGCTGCTGCCAGAGAAGGAAAGCTTCACCGGACGCATGTACAATGCGAATTGAGTGAAATCGCATTCGAACTCGAACTGGGACCTCTATATATATACTCTCTGGTTCATATTTACTTCAACTACTTTAAATATGTAATGATTAGCACCAAAGACAACCCTCATTCACACACGTAGATTTACATGCTAGCTTACACTACAAAATAAGCTCGGAAATGATGTAAACTCACGCCCATACAAATTTTGACAGATAGCTTACGCGATTGTAAGTTCACAAGGTTTACAATGTTTACGGGTCAGTTGCATGCTTGATGAGAACCCTTAATGTAAATAAAATTCAAGGAAATTTATGTAAATACAACTTTTGTAAGTGTACATTAATTATTTCAATAAGTTTAATTTATATTTTTGTTTATGTTTTACTTTGTATTTTATATTAAAACCTATCATTTAAAATATAGTTAAGTGATAAAATATGAAAATAATGTGCATTAATGATGAACCGGATGTACGGATGAACCGAATCGAGGGCAGAAAATAAACTGCACTTTACTCGCTATGTTTTCTGTTTTCCTTGCAGCAAGATTTCAAATGCAGGCATTAAAAGAGACTTCAAGACCCATCAAACAAAATATCATATATAAAAAAAAGTAAATTTATTTTATTTTAGCTACAGCTCTACATATACATTGAAAGAAAAAAATTAAATATCCTTTTTGAGGATATTCAATACAATATTCAATTTAAATGTAATAATATAGTTTGTTGTAATTATAAAATAAAAATTCTATCTGAATAAAAAATATTTTGAAAGAAATAAACAAAGGTTGAGGGGGTGAAAATATAAAATTTTTTCCGATTAGCATGAAAATTCTTATATAGCAGTGAGGCGGTCCGTGGCAGGACAAAGTCTTCCGGGAAATACTAATATTTTACATATATGTTTTCGCTTCGGTCGGCAGTCCCCTCACTGCTATACTTTTTTTTACATACTCTTGAATAGTTGTACAACAATAATAAATTTGAAAAAATTGATTTTTAAAAAATAGCTTGCGTACAACCTCCCTTAATATCTAAATTTAAATATAAGATATATTAGCACTATCACTTTGACTGCCGTAACTTCCCACACTGACCGAAGTAAAAGTATTGCATCCAAGGGCGAACCGAGACCACTTTTATTGGGGGGTATCAATGTATTTCGGCCGACGGAATACCCTTAAGACCCGAATTTTTTTTAAATACAACATAATTGAATTATATACAGTTACTCATCCGTTCGATCAATATAAATAAATCTAATTTAAGTTTTTTTCATTTGAACGGCTAAGAATAACACTTTGTAATTATTTTAACTAAAAACTTTTTTTAATGATGACAAAAAAAACTTGTGTACATCAAAATACATATAATTAAGTATTCAGCCAACTAAACCTCATACCTGATTTTGTCGCCATTTTCAAAACAAAAATTGAAAAATACCCAATTTTTTACATTTCTAACACTCTAAGAATTCGAGTTTTAGGTTTTAATAGTAGGAAATAATCTTAGAGATTTTACAATAATAAATATAATGCAAAACAGTTTCAACTCAAACTGACTTTTTCGTTAATCTTTGGTACCGTTTTAAGAAATCCTGAAATTTTTAACCAACGTATAGTAACATTTTTCAATCTGTTGATCTGAAGTGAAGAAGATCCCTTAAAGGCAGTTTTCATATCGTTCCCTCTATCAAAGAAAATAAAAGTATTTCAACATTATCGAATCAACATTTAAAAATTTATTTTCGTTTTCGTTTTAAAAATGCATACTTTATATGTGTTAAAAAATAAACAGGGCTTTCAATTTCTTTTACATTTTTTCTTTTAATTTTTTAAATTAATTAAAAAATAGTGTTTTAAACAAAAAATACAAACTTAATTTTTAAGTATGTATAGCATTTAAATATTAATTCTTCTTTGTTTTTATGGAAGCCCATTGCTGAGCAATATTATCTAAGGTAATGTTATCAACGATGAAGAAATGATGAAGAAAGAAAAGACTCATTAAGACTTGAGTCACTTTGCGTGGTTCTTAAATAATTTTTAACTAATTTTAATTTGCTGAACATTCTCTTATTTCCTGAAACAGGAACAGGCACTCTGCACAGCAAACGCGACATTTTGACGTAGAATTACGTCTTACAGCGCGGTTTGTATGGAGGTCATTTTCACGAATTTTTTCAAAGTGATATTTGACACTTTGGGGTAATATAGTGCCTATAGCCTTTAATATTTATCGTACAAAGAAAAAAAAATGCCAAAATATCAGTTTTAGTGGGAATAAAACGAATATCTAATAAAATAGCAAAATCTAAGAAGATGAAAAATTCATATATTCGTATGAGAATTGCACAAGCTGCTTAAGGCCGCTTTACATTATCCAACTGTGTGTTAACACATGTCAAAATTTTCATGTGTGATAGAAAGTGAGATGGTGTAAACAACGGAAAGCAATGTGTTTTGTGATTTTTTTGGCATGTCGTACCAAATTTTATTTTTTGGTTTGTTTCTAATTTCATCACACATTCTATCCCACCAGAGATGCATTTTACTATAAACTTACTTGAAATTTATTATTTAAGTGAGAAAATTTTAAACTTGTAATGTATTTTCAAATGGAATAACAGAAGGAATCAGTTTTACAGCTTATTGAACTTTGTAGGGTCTTTAAATTCATTTAAAACCGATTCATTACTCAAATTTTCACGTTTTAGTGAAAGTATAAAAATGTGGTGCGACTCTGTGAGATAGTCTAAAAGCGAAAAATTAATTTCTTCATACAAAAATTAAAAATGACAGCATGATGAAATTCAATAATACTCTCTATCTCAAATGTGGTAACACACAGTAGGACAATGTAAAGCGGCCTTTAGCTGCAGTAGCTGCTTATGCTGTTTTTAAGGTTGTTGTTGTTGTTGTTGTGTTTGCTTGTTTGGTTCGTAATCACGTCGTTCGTTGTGCTGCTTTTGTTGTTGTTGTTGATGTTTTTTATTAATAGGTCTGTTTCCGTACTCACACTGTGTGACTTGTGAGTCGCTATTTTCTGTTTCCGTACTTTTTGTGTAAGAAATGGGAGAAGAAGAACAAGCATAAAATCGCTCTCTCGAGCACAGAATGTGCACAGAGAGTGCTAGAACTCAAGACTTCGAGTAAGATAAGAACAAGCATCAATAAGAAGAAGCATCAAGAAGAACAAGCAAATGTCAAATGTTTGTTAATGTTTTTCACAAATATTCACAAATTGTGCTGCTAAAAATAAATTTACAAATTGCAGTTTCTTTTGATCTTCCATTTTTAACTATAAATAAATTATTTAAAGTAATTTTATAACTAAAAATATAGCTTAAAAGATTTTATAGCTTAAAAAAATTTACTTCACAAACAAAATTACGACAATTTCAATTGGCGCTATTTACGTCTGACTCGTCTGCTGTCAGAATCAGCTGTTTTGTGCTCGAAACTTGCAAGAAGCTGTTTCCGTACTTTTGATAATTTTCTCAAAATTAATTTTTACTCTCTCAGTTCGAGCTTACCAGAAGTTACACAAATCTTACACAGTGTAGAGTACGGAAACACACCTAATATGTATGTAAAACATGCATATATAAATACTCATCAGTTGCTTTAATTTTTTTTTTGTTTCCCAGATAGTCAGTCGGCTCGGTTGAAAATGGTGTGCACTTTTAAAAGCACTGAACTTTTAAAAGCACTGAACTTTTAAAAGGACTGTTTCGTTGTCAGCAATCTATGAAATGTGTGTTTCATATAAACGTACCATTTATTAACCGCATTATTCTGTATCACGAACATGCACACCAACGATGAGAAAGACACGAAAAGCAATACAATTTTGCATGGAAGAAAATATTCCTTCTCGTGTCTTTCTCATCTTTGGTGTGCATGTTCGTGATACAAAATAATGCAGTAAGTTGTATATTAATGTTGATTTTCTATGATTTAATACAATTTATAAATGTTTAATAGTTTAAATCATTCTTGATTTTAGATACAAATGCTAGTTGTTTGATACTTTAAAATCGTTGAAATTGCAAATAAAATTTAGCTTTAGGTCAGGTTAGACCAATCAGTTGATCTAACGAATCTTTCCAAAAAAACAAAAACAACAACAACAACAAAGTTTTTTCAATATGAAAAGGAAAAAATCACTTGCTGATTTTATTGCAATTTCGGCCGTGCTAAAGGCTTCCTCAGAAATCTTTGTGATACCGGTGCAAGCGCGCACCTTACCTTTATTTACCTTAAGCTCAATAAACGATTTTAAACTATCAGACAACTAGAATTTGTATTTAAAATTAAGTATGATTTAAACTATCAAACATTAAGAATTTGTATATAAATCATATAAAGTCAACAAGGTCATTTAGAAAAAAACTTTAATCAAAAAAGGACTTTACAATTATATAGAGAACGGTTTAAAGGTACAAAAACATGTCTTTTTCATACCAGCAAATCAGATGCTGCCGTTTTAAGTACCGTTTAGCTGGTACAGTGACATTCATGGCTTGTTGGGATGTAATACAATAGAGAATACAGATGCATGTAGCTACAGAGCCAGTACGTGCTACAACTAAGTAAGTAAATACTACAACTAGTTAAGGTTGCCAGTTAAAATTTAAAACAATTCCGACAAAAAATTTCTTTTTTCACAGTAACATAAATTGAATACTATAAAAATTACCATGGTAAAAATAAACAAAAAAGTTTCTACCGCAATAAAACAATTTTAAAAAAAATCCCATGATCATTAAAAACTACCGCCACTGAATTTAAAATTGACACAAAAACCTCATTCGCTAAAAAAATACCACAATAATTCCCATATGCAGAAACAATTTAAAAAAATTTAGAAATACCACAAAGAAGCTTTGCTTACTAAAAAAGAAAAAAATTTTAAGAAGAATATAATCAAACTCCCACGGAAATTAAAAAATACCCCGCTGAATTCCCACGTCAATTACAAAATACCACGGTGAATTAAAAAAATTAAATAGGAATTCCCAAAAACAAAAATTCCTAAGGGCAATTAAAAATTACCACGAATGGGATTTTTCCAACATAACTGACAACATTGCTACTAGCTGCTGATATTGTTGTTTTGGTTCTGCATGCGCTGCAAAGGGCCGGTTCTTCACTCGGCAATTCTACGGTTGCCAATATTCGAAGCGCCCATCTGGCAACACTGTAACTTTCCGCAGTGATGCCAAATCGACTAATGACATACCGCGTTTGAAGAGTCATTCCAAGCAAATGTTTACAATGGAACAATGCACGCCACGCGAACGCTCTAAAATTGTTGAAATTTACATTCAACAAAACAAGTCAATAGTGAAAACTCAACGTGCTTTCAAAAAAAATAAATAAAGTGAAAAGTGCGCCTTCCAAGAAAGCAATTTATCGTTTGTATGAAAGATTTACAACTGGTAATACTCTTGGTAACCCAAAGAGGCCAAATAAAAAGCGACCAAGGCGATCGGATGAGAATATTGCAGCCGTACGAGCCAGTATTGAGCAGTCACCAACAACATCCCAAAATCGCCGTTCTCAGCAGCTCGGCATTCCCCGATCCACTTTACAACGCATTTTACGTGTTGATTTGAATTTGTTTCCGTACAAAATTCAATTGGTAAACAAATTGTTGCCTACCGATAAGCCACGTCGATTGGAATGGGCCCAAAGAGTCATCGAAATGGCTGAAGAAGACGAGCAATTTTGGCATAAAATTATCATGAGCGATGAAGCTCATTTTCAGTTGAACGGAACGGTAAACAAACGAAATTGCCGTATTTATGCCACTGAAAATCCACAACAGATTCAAGAGGTACCTCTTCACGATGCAAAAGTCACTGTTTGATGCGGCGTTTGTGCTAAAATGCTCATTGGGAAGTTCTTTTTCGAAGATGATAATGGCCACAGAGTTACTGTCAATCAGGAGCGTTATCGCGATATGATAAACAATTTTTTCATGCCAATCGTTCGTCGAAAGCGTATCAGGCACTACTGGTTTCAACAAGACGGCGCGCCACCACACACAAGCCGAACTACAATCGATTTTTTGAAGCAATTGTTCTCTGGCCGTTTGATGTCAAAAAATGGTGATTTCGATTGGCCGCCAAGATCACCAGATTTAACGCCTCCAGACTTCTTTTTGTGGGGTTATTTGAAATCAAAGGTTTACGTCAACAAGCCAAAGACCCTAGAAGAGCTGAAAACCAACATCCGTCAAGAAATAACCGCCATTCCCATCGAAATGTTGAAGAAAACCATGGAAAATGCTGCAAAACGGGCACAATATGTCGTAGAGGCCAATAATGGCGACCATTTACGAGATATCATATTCAAGAAATAATGTAAGCAAATCTACTTGAACCCAATTAAATGATATTCATGACGAACAGACAAAAAATTGTGGTTTCTTTGATTTATTTAAAAATAAAATGGGCGCTTCGAATATTGGCAACCCTGTATAAGCAATAATTGCTTTCGCCACAAGTAGTTTGTTGACTTAGTAGCAGTTCGTAGTTTGTCGGGTGTAAAGGGGACTTTCGTAAACCACCTCTTACTGGCGAATAATCGACAAACTGCTTGCGGCAAAGGCAATTATTGCCGAGTGAAAAGCGGGATAAAGATATCTTGCTACCAGAGCAAGAGAATTATTGCTCTCGGAGCAATAATTGCTTTCGCCGCAAGCTCGAGAATTTTCGTGTGTGACGAGTAACATTGCTCGAGAATTGCCGTGTGAAAAGCGGGACATAGTAAGACCCCTTTTATATTGATCAAGACTTGAAGTCAAGTCTCAGAGTTTGTAGGCAATTCGCCGCACATCGGAAGCGACGGAAGGGAAAAAGAAACTTGAAGCTGTACCGGCAATTTTTCGTATTCCTTTTGTTATTTTCGCGTTGTTGACAGTGCTTTTTATTTTATTTTTCGCATATCAGTGTGAGTTTGTCAGACTTCGGTTGCATTAAAACTGATTTGCATTTAATTTAATATAATTTTACATTAAATTTTTAAGCAAAAACATTTTGTTAACTTCCATCGTGGTAAAAAATTAAAATCTAGTTTGCAAATTTCTATAAACTATTATTTATTTGCTTGCTACCTATCTGGTTTTATTTTTAGAAAACAAGGAAAGAAGACAAGAAATTGAATTCAAGTCTTGACCAATGTGAAAGCTTTCGTCAAGTTCAAAAGAGAACGTCAAAAAAACTTGACTTCAAGTCTTGATCAATGTAAAAGGGGTCTAAGCAAAGTTCTGTTTATTTTCTGTGGACGATTCGGTTCATCCCCTCTAACGCTGCTCAACCGCTATTATCATGCTATTCTCTGTGCGTCATTGTTTTAGATTTGCTTGGTAATTGTTATTGGTTCATTTAGCTGAAATTTTTTTAGATGTTCTCAATTTTTACTCGACATGAACAGCTGATTTTGACAACTAGCTCTCTTTTATCTGCTTTCTACTTCATTCCTCTCCTAGTCGGCCCTACCTGGCTATTCTGCCATGAGTTGGAGTATGAATAAAACAAATCTGTGTCGTTTTATCATAACATCTTAAGTCTAAAAATCGTATTTGGAGATATTAACGATTTTGTGTAAAATCGTTTGTGTTGGAGCTTTAGAAAATATTTTTAGCCCAGAAAGAAGTGTCACTATTTTTAAAAACAAAGTAGATTGATTTTTAAAAATATTTCGTTTGGTAGTTTGTTTTTTTCATTGTTTTGTAATTCAGATGTTTTGTAAAAAGAAGTTAAAGAATGAATAATGCCTTAATTCGACTTAAGATTTTGTATCGAAAGCGAAACAAGATTTTTAAAATTTATAAGTGGACATAAGAGCTTCTGTTAAAATTGTAACGAGTAAGTTAATGGAGATAGGATGGATTTGTATTTTTTAATTTTTTAACAAAAATAGTGAAAATAACAATGTTCAGTTTTTATTTTCAGTTTTTTACAACAATAAAAAATTCATAGTTTTTATAAAAGTTAAACAAAAATATTCATGTGGTTTCATTGAGTTTGAAAATAGTTTTTATCAAAAAAATTAATTCTGATGTTAAATTTATGTAGAAGCCTCTATAAACTTCATCCACTAGCGGCAACATGTCTATGAGATCTTTTTTCTTTTTGGTGTTAATTTTTATTGGTGAGACGTAGCAATATTTTAAGTCTTTTATTTTAATACAATTGATTCCTCTCTTTGTTATTTTTATACATTTGAAAGGATCTTCTTCATTTAAAGATGTTTTAAAATATATTTTACCATATTCCTTGGTATATCTGAACCATTTAATATCATGCCAACCGAATTTATGACCGTTGTCATCTACTTTTCGCCAAGTAAATAAATTTTTCGATGCGTGCGCAAAATCAAATATATTCGATTGGTCCATTTCATTAACCAAAAATTTTTTGTTTACTCCCACTGATCTTACAAATTGGTACCAATAACGGGGATGGTGGATTTTTATTGAAGATTTGTTTTTCTTTTTCTCTATCGCAGCATGGTCACTATCGCATTCCATGTGCGTGTGACCAGGGACGATGAATTTATGGTCTATAATACTTACATTGCTTTCTAATTGCATGAAAATCGCAAACATAGTTGCAATGAACGAATTTTTGTTTTGACCTGGACAGCAGACACTGTAGAAAACAACGTCATTTACATTGGCATTTAATTGTAGCTATTTCGTTTCCACCTCTTTTGGCTATTGCTTCATGCCACATGTAGCATATCGGGTGATTTGTTGCACAGTCATGTATGGTAAGATTAATGGTCCATAGTGGCCTTTTGTAGAATGACAGTGATGTTCTCAACAGCGGTGTAGGAAGGCACTGCTGAAAATCAAAACAAAACACTTGAAGAACAGAACACTTTTGAAAACAAAACACTATAATTTAAAGATTTTTCTTTGTATTTTTTTTAGAATCATAAGCTTGTTGTGCTAGGTTGAGATGTTCAGTTTGCTCTAATTTTAGAGACTCAAGTTCTTCAGATTTGGCCACTTGAATTTTACACTGAAGCAAGTCGCATTTGTGGCAAGTGTCAACTTTAGGTTTCTTAAATTTTAATTTGAGTGTTCCGAACAATTGAGCAAATTTTGAAAGTGATACGGAATGGTCGTATTTTTCTCCATAAAGGCGATGCATTGCTGCTACAGACAAATCACTCGGTAGATAACGCTTAGAGGTATCGCGACGAGTATAGTGCGACTCATATGACGGAAAACTTTTTATGAAGTCTAAAATTTCCTTTTCTTTTGCCATAGAAAGTTTTCTAGAGCAAATATGCTTTCCTCGTAAGTCTCCACTGACACCAAATCCTTCAAGTTTTGCCTTCGCAACCGTTTTTATGATTGTTCTGTCTCATTTATTGCAAACTGAAATTCTATTACCACCAACCTCCAAAAAATAATAGTATGAATGTGCTCTGCTTCGTGGATTTCTTTCATTTTTGAATCTTTTTATAGTGTTTGTTTCCTCAATTTCAATTAATGCAGCAACATATGCTTTACGTAAGTTATAGGAGCCTTTTCCTCAATATTGCTTGTGTATGAATTGCTGTTCCTCGTATGTTATTCTATCAGCGCATCTTTTTCTGCACGATTCCAACGGGCGCACAACACGAGCAGGAATAACTTTTCCAGCTGTTGAAGTATAACTTTTCCCGAGGTTTCTTAATTCTTTTTGCGACGTCTGTGAGGTTTCTTTTAGTACTATTTCATTCGCAATATTTATAGAATTTTCCTAAATATTAATTTTTATTATTACCAGCCAATAAATTAGTTTAGTACAACACTTACAACTTCACTTTCTGCATCTGAGCTGGGTGCAGTACAATTACTTATATTAAAACTTGGATCAACAACGGAATCATCACTAGAGAAATCAACATTACTCACATTGTTAATGTCTAATATGCTCAATATATTTTCACTTTCCATTTTTAACCGAATGATCTTAACAGCTTGACAGTATTTCAGCAACTGAACAGCTTATGTAAGCAAAGAGACGAAATGAACACACACAAAAACAAACTTTTGTTGATTTAAAATACCGTTATCGTTAAACGGAAATTTAGCAAAGCATTGTAAGTATACTTAAGATGTTATGCTAAACGACACATTTTACCTGTTTGAAAATTTGAAGTTTATCATAAGCACTTATGTCCATTTAAGTGATGAAAATCTGAAAAGATTGTTGATACATAAACGCGTAAGTAAACATATGATGTTTGATTATATTAAATTTGTCACAAATTGTGTAATATATATAGAGTTTATGTTGATGTAAGTTTTTATGGAAAAACTTTTAATAACCAATACGACATTTCAAAAAACTTAGGTTTACTTAAGATATTTTGTCGTGGTAAATATATTCAAAAAGAATAATCGTTGAAAAATTAACCTCTATAACTTTTTCATAAAACGGAGTATTTGAAAACGGGTTGGATGCACATGTGGAATGTAAGAAGATGAACCAGAATATGACCTTAACTCGATTTTGACTTAACTCGACTGAAGATGTTATAATATATTGCCACAGAAATGTTTATTTTCAGCAAGATAAATACAATAGAGAATACAGGTGCGTGTAGCTACGGAGGCAGTATGTATGTATACTACTATGCAAATTTGCGCATGCGTTACTAAGCATGCGTTGTTCTTTAAAAACTCCATTTATTTTTTAAATATAATAATAAATTCGAATTAATTATATTATGCATTATATTGTTGCCATATTAAAAATTTATTTTGTAAACTAAAATTTTTATTTTAAAATACTTTTAAAATATACACATATATATATATTTACACATGTATATATTATATATATGTATGCTCTTTACTACAGGAAAAATACATTTATTTCCATTAATTAAACATAGTTTTGAATTACGTTTAGTTTTAACCAACAAAACAAATGAACAAAAACCACAAATTCATCACCAAAAATATCAAACGAAAACTTTTTATAAAACAAAACAAATTTTTACATGAATTTAATTGTGAGCTTTTAAGATCAGGTAAGTTTGAAGAAGGGTGGCGGCCGTAGCGTAGTGGGTAGAGTGCGTGGCCCCTAAGCTAAAGAACCGCGGTAGCCCGGGTTCAATTCCAGCTCAGACAGAAAGTTTTTTCAATTGAATTAATTTTTCTGTTTGGTTGCCACCTCTCTGCAGTCAATGGCAAACCTCAGAGAGTAAAAATTGCCATGTAAAGCTTCTTGAGAACATAAGCCGTTCGGAGTCGGCATAAAACACGTAGGTCTAGTTCTCGGTCAGTTGTGATCAATCATTTAATAACACGCACAACACAATTGATCAATAGAAGCTAGGTCAAAGTCCTTCCAAGGGCTGAAATGGCCAGTTTCTTTTTTTTTTAAGTTTGTAGAAGGACAACAACAACAAATTTGTTTTTTAATAACTTTTATTTAGATGTAATGCTCTAAAATAGTTTTGAAAAATATAAATGAAAAAAACAGAATTTTTCTCTATTACTGTCTAAAAAGGAATTCTACGTCTATACTTACGATACTATCGAAACTGTATCTTTTTTCTAGAATGTTGTTTTAAATTTTTTACAAAACAATAAAACCTTTAAAATAATTTATCTGAAAAAACGACCCCAACATCTTTTTCCTATCAAAAGTTATCGCTAAAACTCACGTTTTATGGCCTCGAAATTCGGTATTCGACAGTTTCACTGATCTTTTATGGGCGTTGAACAATAGGGTGTGGCAGCAATGCACTGGGTTTCAGCTAGTATAAAATACATTTTAAGTTTAGTAATGTTTTATTTTGAAAGCTTTATTTTTTGTTTATTTTTTATGTAACTGTTTCTGTTTTTTAGTTAATTTTTTCAGTTTTTAGGTCATTTTCTGCAGTTTTTAGGTAATTTTCGTTTTTTTTAGGTAATTTTTTACATTTTTTTTGGGTTATAAAAATCCAAGCCCTGATCTTAACGACAGCATTTGTGCTCATAAGTGTGGAGGAAGATAAAATTATTATATATTAGCAACTAACATTAGATGTGTTGTTAAAGTGTTCATGGATCATGTGCAAACGAGGTATATTGAAGATAACTTGAGCATAAATTATGATTAAATTATTAATTGATAGCGCGCAATTGATATTAAATTGAATAAACATTTTTAGGAAAAATTAAAGAATTTTTTATATTATTACAAAAGGTATTTACTTGTATACACATAATAGAAATTTCTCATAATCTATAACCTTAATACAATCACTATTATTAACTTTATTTGTTTGCTTACACCTTTCTTTACATTTTTTTCATTTCCGTGCTGCTTTATTTTCTAACAAAGCTTCTGTGTTGATTTCTTTGTGTTCTTCGTCATGAGCACTTGATACCAATTTATGATCAACGCTTATAAATTGGAAGCGCTTTTAATTGCAATATGTTAACAAAATAAAATTGCAATATGAATTAAGTTTCATATTGATTTACGAAAAGTAACTGAAATTAAGGTTCTAAACAGAAGCCACGCCCTAGAGTCTACACATGTGTTCATCGAAAGGTTTTTATTTAAACCAGTCATACAACTACTGATGATATCCCTAAAGCTTTTATACAACCCACCCCATTTTCGGGGAAAAATCACTAGTGTTTAACAGGAATAGTAACAATTCGGTTACATATTATACCATATATATTGTTCTCAAAATGTATGAGCTAATAACATAAGAATATTTAGGAATAATCTTTCAGAATGACTTCCTTATTCTTTCGCTAAGGTTATTAAGATATAAATATTAAGTATTCTAAAGTTATTTTTTTACATAAGTAAGCTACTTGCACTCAAAACAACGAGATACACTAACACATAAAGTATATTTTGAGCATAAATACAACAAGAAGGTCTACCGTTCACCAATGTTGTAATATCTCATCATGGCATTTCGCTCAATTGCCACTGTTGGGAAAAGTGCCACTTTACCACGTTATCGTGATACGAGTATCAGTTGAAAATATGTTGCTAATACGCCCAGAAAATTCTACACACATTATTTTATTGATTATTAAGGGTTGTTCAAATATTCTGACGCCATATATTAGGATGCATTAACAGATTGTTACAACGTTCGCATCGTAATAAACAGGAAACTAATGAAGACTTTTACGAGCGTAATAAAATAACTAATGATGGTAGTGTGGTCCTTATTTGTAGGATACTAAAAGAATTTTATTGTAGATTTCCATGTGAGAGCGTATGCAATGGATATATTTGGATTAAATGCTGCTAAAGAAGCGGTTGTTTTTTTATAAGACAAAGAAATTGTTTACTTCTTTATAGAAAAGTTAAAGCGAAAACTTAAAGACCTAATCTTGCATATCTGAAATGCGAATATATACAGTGACTCAAACAACTGACCCGTATTTAATTACTCTGTATTCAAATGTTTACAACAACAATCTTCTTTTCCGATCTTTATTATTGTGTTGTCTTTAAAATGAGTTCATGGGGAGAGCAATCTAAAAAAACCGTTATTTTTTCATTCTTAAATATGTACAAAAAGTGTATGTGGTCAATTTATTGTGTTTAATTATTTTACATCAGTGAATGCAGTTAAAAGCCAATAAGGGAGAATTGTTAAAAAGTGTTTGGTATTGTGAATATTTTGGAGCTGGTAAGTAAATTTTTAAAAGTTTTTATATGTGGAGTGCATTCACCAGCTTTTAATGGAAGGTAAAAAATGTCGTGCAATAGCAGAAAAACTCGACGACAGCAAAAGAATCCTTATAAAAATGCGCAAAAATATGGCCATACTGCCTTCAGTTTGTGGAAATGGACCGAAAAAATCTTGAGCACCAAACCAGAGCGATGCATTCTTCGAGATCTGCTCCAGCACAAAGTGAGGACGGCAATGCAAATCCACAAAAATGTAATTCGATGTAATAATTTATACTTGTCAGCAGCGACACACTAAGGGGTATATAACCCAAAAAACTGTCAAAAATTATTTCTTCACTTATTTTGGCGTAAATCTTCTTAATATGTATAATTATAATCAAAAGCACCTAAAAAAACATTTTTTATCACTACGCAAGAATAATTAGATTGATATAATTTTTATTTACGAAACAACACATGGGAACTCAGATATAGCTATGTAAAGTAAAGTTCAATCATATTAATAGTATCAGTCTTCGTCATCAGAATACGACTCAGTTTCATTATACTCATCCTCATCCACCTCTCAGCCATCAAATTCAGGTTGATCTTCTACATAAGACTCCTTTAAGAACACATTATCTCCGCTTGTATTGACATCCTCCGGAAGCAGCATTTTTATACATGCCTTGCTAAAACGTTCTTTCGTATTTTTTTGTTTTGCGAGCTGCCCCTTCTGATAAATTTCCAATAGGTAATAAGGCGTCTAAGATCACAGATGCGCCATGTAGTAAGATCTTGTGTACCGTAGGCATTGGATGCCAAGGATAAAGCTCTATGTATAGATTTGTAGTTTTGGAAGCGTACTTCGAAAATTTTTCAACATCTATTTGGTGGTCGCTTGTTATCACCTCAAGAATGACTTTAAACTTATTAATTAGACTTATATCGATACGAGTAATCTCAGCGGATATTTCTGCATCAGCAAAGAATCTTCTGCTGGTATTGCCGTTATTTGTTGTTCCAAATCCAGGCTTAGGTATATCCATGGTATAAGGATAGAGGTAGCTGCAGCGGTGACTGAGCTCTCTTTCCATACTGCCATGTCTGTCAAATTTAGCTGTGTGGCGAATGGAAACAAAAGAAAATAAATAAAAATTTTTGCTTCGTTTTGACATTTCCGGCAGTACGCTCTCATCTGGTGCATCTACCTGTATTCTTCTACCATGGATATATCCACATATAGACCAATTTTTTTTTTTAATTCTTTCTGTACATATTAACATTTTATTTTTTTTTTTTAATTGTCTTTCATGTTCTTCGGAACGACAAATGTAGGAGGAATTAAAAAACCGTATCCTTGCATGAAGCGTTGAAAACCAAAATTCAAGACTTTCCACATTTTCATCTTATAATTTTGTCAAATTATTGAAGTCTTTTAAGTCATTGTAGAAGCTCATTCAGTGGCCGCGTTGCAAACTTTTTCGTCCACCACCGTTTAAAGCATTTTATGCTTTATCGATAAAACTCCTTTGAACCTCTCCACCATTGTTTCATCCAAGCTTTTAATTTGGTCTGTTATGTATTTGATTTCTTCATTTGTAAATTTTGTGGTTTCTTGTTCGAACCGCAACCTTATCAGCCTACAATAGCAAAGAGACGATGGAGTAGCATTTTTCCATATCACCATATTTTTATTGTCCCGGCTACCAAGCTGAATAGAAGCCAATGACGATATAATTATGTTGCTATCAGAAGCAGAATAACTCTCGAATTTTTGTTTATATTGCAACTGATGCAATCCATCACAACCCCATTTCTAAATAAGTCTAGCAAGCCAATATTTTTAATCTTTAGAGTCTTAGACATCATCGAGATAGTGCATCAAACGAGAACTGATCCAACAAAGCTTGTAGTTGGATTTCTGCGAATGTAGCTTGATATGACTCTTAATGGGATAGCACATCTTTTTAGCTCCTTGCAGTATGCTAAAACAAGGAAATAGTTTCTTGTCACTAGTATGTATAATTTCATACGGTCTCCGTGAAAGATCAGCTTCAATAAACACTGGCAACGCTTGAAACGGGCTTAGCTGTCTTTGAAATTTGCTGGTATAGCATATGCTACTTTATATTTTTTTTGCTGCCGAAGAACTTGATGAAATATCTTTTAAAATTTTTGAGCCTGCAATATTTCCTAATTTCCGCAATTTACAGCTTTATTTTGTATAACGAAAATGCACACCAACGACAGGCAAGACACGAGAAGCAATACTTTTTTCTATGCAAAATTATATTGCTTCTCGTGTCTTACTTGTCGTTGGTGTTCATTTTCGTTATACAAAATAAAGCAGTTAATTTGAGTGCGTACGATAACTGTTCAACGTCTTTATTTTCTCAAGCATCTTACTTAATCGCCAAAAATGTTATTTTTTATTAGTAATTTCAAAAGCAACCTGAAGCCATTATCCATTTTTTTGTAGAAATTTTTTTCTCTTTATTGTGCGCAGCATGCCATAATGTTTTCAATTTAAATTTAATATGGGAGAATGATCTCTTCAAAATTTGTTAACCTTCTTTAGAAAATTAAGGTTGAGAAATCACGTTCTTTTCAACAAAAACCAATTTTTTTTTTGTTAAATCCTTCTCTGCAGATTTTTTCGCGAGCTCGTAAATATATTTTCGCGAAACATTTCTTTGCCCTGAAGGCTATTCAGAAAAATTAAGAAAATTTATAGTCTTATTTCAAGTAGCCGGATATTTTCATGTCAGGATTACATACGAAAGTATTAATTAAAAAAATTTGTGATTATCTGTAATGAACTTTTTTATATATGTGAAATAATATAATCAATCTTATATATAAAAATGGATGTATGTATGTGGGTATGTGGGTATGTGGGTATGTGGGTATGTGGCTATATCACGTATAGACTCCAAAACCGCTGAACCGATCTTTATGAAATTTTCAGAGAAAATAAAGCCACATCTTGAGAGTGTTCCTGTGAGGTTTGGTAACGATTGGAGAAGGGGGCGTGGTACCTCCCATACAAGCCAAATTTGCTCCATCGATCACAAACCAAAAAAAGGATATATATCAGGCGGTTTCAATCGTAAAAAACTAAGATTTGGTAATTTTGTTCAGATGGTTACTGTCGGTAACTGTACAAAAAATGGGCGTGGTCGTAAAATAAATACGCCCACTTTTTCGAAATCATGGCAATTCCAGAGTTCTATACACTTTTACAGTGAAACTTACTGTATAGGTGCACCAAGAGGCGGTCACTATATATAAATGTTTTCACGCCCACTTTTACCGCCCACAAATCAATGTCTATATATATAAAAAGCAAAACGATGTGTGTCTGGCTGTGTGATGTCTATAGACTCCAAAACTACTAAACCGATTGACCTGAAATTTTGGCAGCCGATTTGTTTCAGGTACGAGATGGTTGAGGGGGAAAATGTGCCACACCCCCCTTTTACCACCCCCAAATCAATAAAAATATTATATTTCAGTCAGTTTGGGTTGTATAAGGCTAAAATTTTGCAATTTAGTATGTACGGTTACTGTCGATAACTGTGCTTAAAATGGGTTTCCACGCCCCCTTTTACCGCCCACAAAGAAATGAAAATGCTTTATTTCAGACGGTTTTGGTCGTATAAGACTTAAATTTAGTACTTTGGTTTGTGTAGTTACTGACAGTAACTGTACGAAAAATTGGTTTCCACGCCCCCTTTTTGCGCCCACAAATCAGTGAAAATGCTATATTTCAAGCAGTTTTGGCCGTATGAGACTAACATGTGATACCTAAGTTTGTATGGCTACTTTCGGCAACTGAACTAAAAAAAGGCGTCATCGCTATATAGCCACACCCACACCCACTTTTTGAGAAATCATTAAAATTGACTACTGGGTCTATTGAGCTAAAATGTTGCTTTAGTTTGTACTGTTACTGTCAGCAACTATACTAAAAATTGGTTTCACGCCCCCCTTTTACTGCCCACAAACCAATGAAAACGTTTTATTTCAACGGTTTGTATCGTGTTGGACAAAAATTACTCTCGGCAAGTGCACTAAAAATAGGCCTGTCCCACTTTAGTTAAACTCACTTTTCAGGGAGTTAGCGTCGAGTGAAGTAAAGTGCGCCAGTCTTAACCTAAATTGAGCTGAAATTTGGGCAGTCGATTTGTTTCGATTACGAGATGGTTCAAGGGAAATATTTTCCCGCACCCCTTTTTACCGCTTGCAAAACAACAAAAATGCTACATTTCGCATGGTTTTGATCGTATTAGACTAAAATTTGGTTATTTAGTGCGTATGGCTACTTTCGGCAGCTATACTGGAAATGGTGAATATATTTTGCATTTCTTGACATTTTCGTATATGGCAGTAAGGTGGTCTGTGGCAGAACAATGTCTGCCGAGGATAGTGAGTGTTCCTGTGAGGTTTGGTAACGTTTCGACGAGGGGGCGTGGTACCTCCCATACAAGCCAAATTTGCGCTATCGACCACAAACCAAATAAAGGATATATATCAGACGGTTTCGATCGTAAAAACTAAGATTTAGTAATTTTGTTCAGATAGTTACTGTCAGTAACTGTACAAAAAATGGGCTTGGTCGCATTAAATATACTCCCACTTTTTCGAAATAATGGCAATTCCGGAGTTCTACACATTTTTATAGTGAAACTTGCTGTGCAGGTGTAGCGTACCGTTTCAGTGATAAAATTTTATGGGAGTTGGACAAGGAGGAGGGGCACCTCTCATTTAACCCAAATTGGTGATATCGAATTGCTTTGAAGTTATAGGTTGACAGCGTCAGAATTCAGTATTCGCCCTCAATTTATACATGCAGTTTCATTAATTAAATTTTATGGGCGTACGAAAAGGGGGCGTGAAACCTCCTATTTAACCCAAATTAAAGATATCAAGCGACCTATAATCTTTGGGATTATAGGTCGCACAGTTTTTGAATTCAGTATTGGACCTCATTGTACACATGTAATTTAATTGATTACATTTTATGAGCGTTGATCAAGGGGGAGTGGCACCTCCCATACAACAAAGATTTGTGATATCGAATAGCTTTGGAGTTCAAGGTCGCACAGCGTCGGAATTCAGTATTTGACCAAAATTTACGCATGCAGATTTACTGATAAATTTTTTTAGAGTTTGTCGGGGAGGTTTGACACCACCAACTTAACCCAAATTTGCGATATCGAATAGCTTCGGAGTTATAGGTAACTCAGCCTCGGAATTCAGTATTCGACCTCAATTTACACATGCAGTTTCATTGGCGAAATTTTATGGGCGTAGGGAAAGGGGAGTGGCACCTCCCATACAACCCAAATTTGTGTTATCGAATAGTTTTGGAGTTATATGTCGAACAGTTTTGGTATTCGGTATTCAACCTCCATGTACACATGCAGTTTCATTGATTAAGTGCTATGAGGGGTGATCAATAGGGCGTGGCACTTCCTATACAACCCAAAATTGTTATATCGAATAGCTTTGTGGATATAGGTCGCACAGTCTCGGAATTCAGTATTTAACCTCAATTTAGACATGCTGTTTAACTGATAACATTTTATGGGCGTTTGACAAGGGAGAGTGGCAGCAACGCGCCGGGTTTCAGCTAGTATTTCATAAAAAGGCACAATCAATGCGCGGAAATGCGAGAAAACACAACAAAGTCACAACTTTTATATATTAAAAAAAAAAAAATACAAATTTAGAAGTGTGCCAATAAAAGTATGACAAATGACTATATAATAAAATAATACTGATTTAAATAATGCTGTTTTTTAAATACCTTGCTTATCGCGATCTATTACTATTTTTACGGTTTCTCACAAAAATCAATTTACGATGCTTTTAACTTGAGCTTATAGAAGAAGAAGAAAAAACGAACTGATTGCTTGGAAAAAATACTTGAAAATAATGCTTAAATTTAAAGTACTTAAAAAAAAACGGTTGTGTACATGATGCTCAATAAGTACTCTAACCAAATAAATTGGCAATTTTACAAAATATTCATGTTTAGGAATTGAACTTTTGACCAGCTTTTTTGATCAAATACCCCTTAATGCGAAAGTTAAAAATACATTGCGTTCTACTGGTTCGCGACGTCTAGCAAAAGTGAAGAAACCTCCACTCACAAAACGTCATCAAAAGCTTCACCTAAATTTAGCTCTAGACTACTCACATTGACCTATGGAGGACTGGAAGAAGATCATATTGTCGGATAAAATCAAAATTAGTTGGATGGAAGGTAGTGGACTTGGCGAAAACTAGGAAGCACTCTAAAGGCACGGCACGTTTGAAGTTTAGGCGGTAGTGTTATGTTGTGGAGATGTATGATGGCGGGGGAAGTTGGCACTGCACGACGAATAGTTGGCAAGATGACTGCCAAGTATTACGTTGACATTTTGTCATCGAATCTCACTGCTTCTTTTCGAAAATTTAATGTATAGACCTCAGATATTCACCCCTATTATGTAAGTCAACGTCGACACGTCGACGACGACACATTGCAAATTGGTATTGGCGTTGTCAATATTGATGTTTATCGATAACTTTTGTCACATTTTTGGTATTGGGTAAACAACACTGATGTCGGCGTCGACGTGAAACAGCACTAATTCTGTCGACACAGTTTTTGTAGGTGACAGACACAACGACACATTCCTTTTAAACGCAAAAGCAGCTGCAGTTAAAAAATGTGTGAGTAAAATTAATTGTTTTCCTTAAATATGCTGTGAATTTACTAAATTTGTAAAAAAAACATTTAGGAAATGGTGAAATTACAAATTCAGGGCAGTTTGCGATGTTAATGTAATTAATCAAGAACTAAAAATCTTGTACGTACTTGATATCCGGCAAATTAAAAATATCCGATCTTTGCCTTATGACTTTTCTCTGAAGCCTAAGAATTCGATTACTGTCGTCATCGCTTGAACTTTCGCTGGAATCCGTTACAAAAAACATATTTCGTCCTAACAACCCTGATTAAACTCTTAAATAAAAAGGCGGTCCAAATTATGAAAATTTTAATTGGTGTATTTGTTCTCTAAGTAAAGTTTGAAATAAAAGTATATTTAGAAATCTTAAATCACAATAAAAGTGTAACAAATGACAAGGTGACACAAGTGCTGCAAGGACGATCTCTTCAATACGCACAATTTTCAGCCAAACAAATGGTGGCAGGATGATCTCTTCAACACGCACAATGCAGTTAACACTCAAAAATTAAATTAAACAATTAAAGTCAAAACAATTAAAAAGTATAAACTGTTTTACTTTTCTTTATTCTTTGTTTTTTTATTTCCTCTTTATTAAAAAGAAAGATGGTATCAATACTTTTGAATTATCGATAACACGTCGACATCAATACAGAATGTTAGTAAATACCTGCATTGTGTTGATGTCGGCGTCGGCGTCGGCGTCGGCGTTGACATACACAATAGGGGTGATTATATTTCAACATGAAAATGATCCCAATCTCACTGACAAAATAACTTAAAAAAAGGCTTAAATAAATCGGATTTAAAGTGCTGTCCTGGCCACCCCAGTCACCTGATCTTAATCTTATTGAACACCTTTAGGGTCAGCTGAAAACGAGTGTAGTGGGTGTTCCAGATTCCTTGGTTGAATTGTGGGGCATCTGGTGAAAGCTTCGGAGGTGATGCCACCTAGTGTGTGCCAGAACCTGGTCAAAAGTATGCCACGAAGAATTCAGACTGTTCTAGCTGCCAACGGTGAATACACAACATATTTAGGGTATTCACAAGGTGTGCTATCATGTCATAATGTCATATTGTCCTAAGATTTTACACTAGTTTAAACATTTTATTGTTGCCTCCCATATAAAAAAAGTACTAATATATTACAACTCTGAAAGCTATGTTTATTGAAGTGTCGTAATCAAACTGCTGTTTCTTACTAGCATTTATTTATCTTGTAAATTTTAGTTGTAAAATTTTAGGGCAATATGACAATATGACATAATAGCACACCTTGTGAATACCCTAATTAATTAAATTTATTTAAGACATTTTGTATGTTTTACTTAAACACAAACAATTGACTACACACACTTTTTGCACTTATTTGAGAATAAATAGACAACGGTTTCTAAGCTTGCTTTACCAATGCATTCATTTTAAAGAAAACTTAATAACAAAAAAACAAGAGCTAAATGAGCAATATAGGTTAAGCAGCTTTGTTGTTGTAAGCATTTGTATAAACACGTGGTCAGTTGTTTGAGTCACTGTATCTGTAAACCATTAATGCTTAAAAACAATTTCCGGCAGAATCAATGGTTAAAGTAAAAAATCTTTAACTCGACAGAGTAGTTAAACGAGGGATTGGTAAGTGTAAGTATAGCTAAAATCCTCAATTAAACAATCGAATAAAAAAATAAATATCAAAACTTTTCCAATATTTGCCAATTCGTTTCCGTTTTTGATGGCAGTGACTGCGACATCTATAAATTTATTTATGTGCCGTTTTATAGCCAACAAATCATGCGTACACCTTGAAAGGCAACAGTAATAACAAAAGAAAATAAAATATTTAAAATGTTCAACAACAAAGCCATGTCAATGAAAAACCACACACATATACACCCGACAGCAAAAAAAAAATAATAGCTGGATTTAAGCGCTGAACAAAAAGTAATAAATTTTGTGTTTTCCTTTGCACGTTTTGCCACGTTTTACCACTTTGTTTTGTACTTCTGGCAGTCAAGCCAAGCCAAGCCAAGCCAAGCCAAGCCCCCTCCCCAGAAAATATCAAAAACAACCACAGAAAGTGTCATTGTTCGCGTTGTTGCGGATACTGCGGTCAGTGGAAATACTAAAACTTTTCAGTGAAAATATCTTTGATTCATGCTAGTTCACAGTTATTACATGTCCATAACACAGAAGGGACATCAAAAAGACACGAAAATGCCGAGACACGTAAACTCATACTCAGACATACTCAGTTTTTCCCAATCAGATCAAAATCTCGAGATATTTGCGATTGAAATTTAGTCACTTTTAGACCTATTTTTAGCTATATTTTCCTTATCTTTGGACACCAAAAATTTTGACCACCTCGGATTTTGCTTAAACTTTGAGAATTTAGTCTACTTATGAAATTAAAACACTTATTTCAGTAAAATAACTTTTAAGATTTTTTTAAATTTTCTATGTTCAACCTTAATTGAATTTAACTCGATTTTCACTTTAGAACCAATTTTGAAAAGACAATAAAATGTAATTGTTAGAAAACTATAAAAATTTGCCAAATGAGAGTCAAATGAAGGTCAAATATCAAAAATCTAAATATCTTGCGCTATTGGTGTGATTAGGAAAAACTGAGTATGCCACTAAATTCTACAAACGAAAATTAGGTTTCGGCGATTTTTTTTTTTGTCTTTTCAAAAATTGAAAATTTACCTACAGTGTAATTAAACAAATTTCCTTTCTCAAAATCCTGTAATATTCGAAGATCGAAGGGTAATTTCATGAAGAAGTAGAAAACAGAAAGGACGTAGCACATGTTCATTTTTGTGGTTTTCTTCGAAATGCCAAAATTTTTTGAGATTTATTTCGCGATCAAATGTCTAGTTTGTTACGAGTACAAAAATTATAGACCGGTTTTGCTGTAGAAAGAGTTTAAACAGAATAAAAATGTAATTTTTCAGTAGTTTTGTAGTTTTTTTACCACAAACCTGTGGATCTTATTTTTAAAAGTTCAAATGAATGAAAATACAATAAAACTACGACCTAAACGCGGTATCTACACGAAATAATTGTTATATTAATTTTTTAATCCGTTTCAGTTGTCCAATTTTTTTCAACTGTAATCAAATTGTCGATCATGACGTAGGTGGGCTTAACAATTGCATAACAATAAATGACATTTGTTTCGTTTGACGTTTTCTTTGAAAGTGAAAAAAAAGAATAGGGCAGAATACAAAAAATGCTACGTTTGCTTGTGAAAGTGAAAAAACAACAGCTAAAAATACAAGAACGCGATGATCAATAAAAAGTATTTTCTCTGTTCAATGATCTGTAAGAGCCACCGCCAGCAGTACCAGCAAGTGTAAAACAATTCAATTGGCTGGCCAACTCTCCAACATCCAACATTTCAACAGCCCCATTTCAGCATAATTCAAATGCAGGGGCAAATTGCTACTCATGCGTGAATTACATAAATTGAAAGAGGAGAGGGAAAGAAACGAAGAATTTAAACTCTCCTAGCAAAGAGGACTGATCATGACATGGAAGCGGAGCCTTAAGGATTTGCCTAGGGATAAGGATGATTTTCTTAATTTCACATATTTCACTATCTCAGATTTTGAGCATATATTGTCTTTGGTAGATTCTGACCTTTGTCTTATTTTTAATGCTCTATATTTCTAATAAGATAAAAAATATTCATACTATTTTAGGTTAAATCCAGAATAAGAATAGAGGGCACAGTAATACGGATGGCAATTCTTGCAAGGACGAAGCTAGCAATAACATTGTGGTATCTTGCTACAGGAGACTCCTATAGATCAGGGATGATAAAATCAGTACTAAAGTACTAAATTCAGTACTTTTCGTTTTTTAAAAGTAAGTACCGCAGTATCTTCGTGAACATGTACAGTATAGTTTCGCTAATCCGGACACTCGCAATACCGGACTTCCCAGTAATATGGACATCTCTACACTTCGGACATTTTGATATATTACCTCTATAGTTCGGACAGAAAAGAAAATCGAACATGTTTGGTTTATAAATTGACTGTCGCTATGAAAATCAAATCATCGTTTTCTTTTCAAATGAATTTCGTTAAGTAAACGTGGTTTTTTGTGAGAACAAGGCTTCACACCGCGAGTCTTTGTCTATACGTTGATAATATTGTAAATATTAAAATTTAAAAAGACTAAGCAGATTCTTAGAATGCCAGCGACAATAAGGCAACATAAAACGATATATCTTTCAGAGGTTTGAAATTTTAGATTTTATTGAAACTTTGAAAATCAATAAGATGTTCAGATGAAAAATTCAAATTATCAAAATCTAAAATTTTTGATATAAAGGAAAATAAAGACAAATTCAGAAATATGTGTAGCAAACATTCCAAGGATCAGGTAAAATGAAATTTAAGCAAAGAAAAGGCAAAATGATTGAACCAAATTTGGTCCAGGAAAAAGAAAAAAATATCAGGCAAGGCATTATGTAAATGTATTTATGTGAAAGAATGTTAATTTATTATTGTTCATTATTAATGTTCTTATATGTAATTTCTTTGGCACCACGAAATAGACCCCAATTAAAATAAGCCCCAAAAAAATAATGAAGTAAAGCCCAAAAACAGTTCATACATTTTTGGGTGTTACTTCATACGAAATAACTCTCCATTTTTGGGGCTATTTCATAAATTTTGGGAAATATTTTTTTTGTGTGGTTGCGCCTTTTCAAACTATTCCTTTTGTAAAAGGCGCATATGAAAGCAACTATACTGTCGAAGTGGGTAAAATGAATTTGCTTTGAAACTTTGATAAAAGATTTTTCGCATTTTGTATATTTGATCACCGTATCAAAGAAAATAACTGAATTGTACTTAAACCACTCACAAAGCCAAAAGTAATTGTAATTAATCGTGACTTGTAGGTTCCCTCTCCGAAAAAGAAACTAATTATAATTTCTGAAACGGCATGAAAATTAATTATATCCTCCGAATTAAGTAGTCGCATTCGGGCTTCTATTGTATTTTTCATGCGTTGATTTATTTCCTGTTGGTTTATAATTTTTCTATTATTTGTATTAGCCAAACTTTTCAAAAAATCATCCAGTTTATAACTGGAGTACAGTAGCGCCTATTCATTGGGTGCTACTTCATAAGTTTTGGGGATAATTTCATTTTAAGTTTAGAAATATTTTACATGGGAGCTATTTAATTTCTTTGGGGGGTATTTAATTGGAGCTTATATAATTTTTTTCGTTCGATGTTATTTCATAATGAAATAAACCCAAAATGTTGGGACTTATTTCATTTTCAATTTGGGAATTATTTCATTGCGTTGAGGAATTCTTACATTTTTTTCGTTTGGGGTTTATTTAATTTTCGTTGGGACTTATTTCATTGGGTGTTATTGCATTGGGGCTTATTACAAATGAGGTCTATTTCGTGGTGCCAATTTTTTTACAAAAAGTTCATAGTAAAAGCGTTTGAATTTATTAATAAGGCTCAACTATTCATTCAAATATGCTAAAATTTGTTTAACAAATTCTTCAGCTTTCTGTATTCCGGACACATCCAGTAATACGGACATACACCGAAATACACTATATGTGTCCGGATTAGCGAGACTATACTGTACTATTTACAAATATTGTTTTAAGAAATGTTCACTTGTTTTATCTTACAAATAGTTTACACTTGACCGTACTATAAGACGCAGTTAACAATCCGTACATGTTTTAAAAAATTTTAAGATGGCAGAGTTTTGTGCTAAAGCTGGTGTAACTAAAAATGAAAATTATAAACTTAGGTGTAGTAATATATATAACACTAGCAAATACCCGCTGCTTCGCCTGCGATAAAAATATTAAATACCATGCAAAAATTTTAAATCTTAAAATTTAAGTATTCATTTATATTGAATCAAATTCCAAATATAAAAATTATTGTGTTTGTTTTGTTTGATTATGTAAAAATGTTATAAATATTAAAAAATTACTTTATTTAGTTTTAATATTTTATTTAAACTGTAAATGTTATGATGACATAAATTTACCTGGCTTTCTTTTTTTTTTTGTAATTTTTTACATATATGCTGAAAATAAAAATATTCTTAAATTTAATAAAAAGACCGTTATAATGACATCCAACTATGGCGATATCTCAAAAACTATAGAATTTCTCAATGCACAACAATGCATTTTTGTATGGACAGTCGTTTATTAAAAAAATTAACGGTAAAAATTAAAATCTTTTCTCTTCGGAAATATTTTGTACGGATATAAGGTATGTTTTAAAAAAACCTGTTATTATGACATTAAAATCATTGCGATATCTCAAAACTATAGATTTTCTCAGTATAACTCATTTTCTTAAGCCTCAGAATGAGAAAAAAACGATTGAAATTTCATGTCTTGACTTAGCAAGCAAACATTTCCGCCATTTTCAAATCGATTTTCATCAAATTTTCTTTGCTTGAAAGTTAAATTAACTTAATTGGGAAAATGAGAAAAGGTTTACTGTTACCTCACCAATACAATGTTTTATGTTGTTTTCAAAAATCCTCTAAATATCCAACTTGGACTCAAAAATAGGCCAAGAGTTACTTTTGTTGTACATATTTATTTTTAATTTTAATTTTCTTTTAATTTTCATTTTTCTTATTCTTTCATATAACATAATTTATCTGCAAAAATTAATCTTTTTTGACCCAAACAGTGTTTTGACCCAAACATTTTTAATGATAATCATTGGCCACCCCTCTATGATTTTTTGATGAAAAACAATTTGCCTAAAATGCTTTTGTTATTGTTTTTGCAATGTTAAACAGCTTAAAAACTAATTTATGTGCAAAACATTTTCAAATAAAGCTTAAAATATAATTCTGTGAAAAATATTTCAAATATTTCAAACTATTCTAAAGTTATATACATAAATCTATGTTTTTATCTTTTTCCTTATCTATATATTCATAGTTAACTTTATAGTTATAGTAGACTTTGTCCTGACCCAATTCAATGAAATTTTTATGATCGTTTTGTGAATTTGTAAAAGTGTAAATTGACCTTCGAACAAAACACATGCTAGACGTTTCCGTTTGAAACGTCAATGCATGACGATCAGAATTTTCTGATATATACAGCATTCTTATTGATGTATAGTATTGCCCGGCAGACGTTGTCCCGCCGCAGGCCACCTTACTGCGATATACGAATTTTAATGCTGTCGAAAAAAAAAAATTTATATATTCGCCATTTTTAGTACAGTTGTCGAAAGTAGCCGTATGAACTAAATTATCAAATTTTGGTCTAATACGACAAAACCGTTCGAAATATACCATTTTCGTTTAATTCTGGGCAGTAATGGGGGTGTGGCTAAATTTTTTCACTTAAACCATCTCATACTCGAAACAATAGAATGGCAGAATTTCAGCTCAATTGAGCTTAAACCTAGTGCGCTTTGCTTTACTCCAAGATTATCCCCCGAAAAGTGGACTTAACTAAAGTGGGTCATGCCCATTTTTAGTAAAGTTAGCAAAAGTAAAAAGATTACCAAATTCTAGTTTCATACGACCAAAATCGTCTGAAATATACCATTTTTTGCAAAAAAAGGACATGAAAAGTAGACGTGGCAAATCTAACATAGCATATTACGACTAAGTTGAAATAACAAATCGTTTGATACCTATATCGTGTTAATGGTTGAGTGGTTGAGTGGTTCTATCGTGATTGTCAAACATCTGTGCAGTGTTACAACGCTTTTATCTATTTGTATAGATAGACTAACACAATCTCAAGTGGGGAAAAGCTGGCTGGCAAGGCTGCAAAACATAATTAATGCTGATAACTATATTCTGGCAACTCTTAATACATTAGCAAAGAAAATTAATTAACACTGTATGAAAGCAAGAATCTCCATGAAAGTAAAGCTGGATTCACTGATCACCTTCAGCATGTTTTGAAAGTTTTTTCATATGAAGTTTTCGTTCAGAGAGAAAAATTTCTGCACGCTCTCAACTTGATTAACATTAGGGGTATTCACGATTCAGTGCACTTGCCTGTGCAGTTGAAGACTTGAGGACTTGTGCACTTTACAAAAACAAATTGTACGTACGTCAAAAATCTGCTCAAGTGCTTTTCTACTATTACCTTCAACTTGAGGACTTGAGCAGTTGTGCACTTGTGTGCATTGAAAAATGTTGACAGCTTTGAAATGGTGATGGTGGTGTGTTCACGAAAACCTAACTGCACAACTGCACAGTCCTCAACTGCACAGGCAAGTGCACTGAATCGTGAATACCCCTATTATTTTAAATCACACAAAAACATGCTGAAGGTTATCAGTGAATTCAGCTTAACTACACAACATGGCTGTCGTGTTATATTGAGAGAAGCTCTCTCGACAAAGAGAAAAAAAGCTTTGTTTGCTGTTATATTCTGCTGCTGGTTGAATGCAGGCATCAAATAAAATGTGTGATTTTGCAATAATTAAAGAATACATTTTTCGAAAACCTTGGTAATCTATAACAATCTATATTATCATAGGAATCGAATAAAAAAAGAATTATCAAAATCGGTTCAGCTGTTACCGAGCTTATTCTGGATTAAATTTCGTGAGTCTCCTTTTATATAATAGTACAGATTATCGCATGACTACTTTCCGTATCTCATTCGTCGGCTAACGTTAAACGTATTTTTCGTATCAAAATTTGTTGTAATACAAAAAATGTTTTATATTTTTTTTGCATTTTTCGATAGAAAAATAGAAATCGTCCAAAGCAGGAAGTGCACTTTGCTTAAAACTTTACAAGTGTTTTCTTTAAAACTGCGTTTTCGAGCTTGCGACTTTCATAACTAAGTCAATTTTGAATGCTTCTTTATTTAGTTTTTTTCTAAATACGAGTTATTAAATTGTCAGTGGACTATAATCTCATTGATAAATTTCATATTGGAGTTTCTATCAACAAAAAAGTAACGAAAGTTTTCAGTAAAAGTTGCAAAAATTATTCCATAATCACATTGATACTATACAGGAAAATATTTCGATTTTCTTTTCAGATGAATTTTGCGACCTGTGGGAAGGTCGCCAGCTCAGTTCGTGTTTTAACCACTGGTCTACATTACTCCGTGGCTTGCTGTAGTATATTAATTAAATAATTATTGATTATATACGAAAACCTTTTATCTTCTTCAAAGTACTGTAAGTATACCTAAAAAGTTAAGAGTACCTAAATTATTTACTTTTTCCAAAAAAGATTAATGAAAATTGTGAATTTTACCTTTAATGATTGAGGTTTTTTGTACTGTTTTTGTTGTAAATAATGAATGCAAGGCCTAAATTTTATTAGTTTTGTTACTTGAGTTTGTTAGTATTCGGCTTCGGCCAAAAATCCACATTCGGTCGGACACTAATTAATACAAACAAAATACCTTTTTAAATCAAATGGAGTATGCTGCTATAACATTTAAATTTCTAAAGATTTATAATAAAAAAAAAATCAAAAACATTGATATTGATGAATTATTAAAATAAAAAACGCCTACCTGACATAAGCTTTAGTTTTATTTAAGTAATTAATTGTGACTTCTTAAGATTTTACAAGGCTATAATTTAGAGCTTTAGGTCAAGTACTTTATGAAAGAAGACAAAAACAACAACAGCAAAAAGCTTAAAAACGTCCACGGTATTGCCAAAATAGCGGTGGATAGAAAAGTTATAAAACTGTAAGCTAAAAGTCACGCCGCCTGGTAATTATCAGCAAAACAAGCAATTTACCAAGAGGGGGGATCGTGAAAAGAGAGAATAGCAGCTTTCGTACATACACAACTCTGATAAGGCTTAAGGCTTGACCAAAACAAAGATCCACTTGTTTTTCAGCGTCATATCTCAGTTGGAAAAGGCGACCTGCTGTATGTATGACAGCAACATGCCTCGAAAGTTCAGGCTTATATATTTTTTTTATAGGCATATCTAAGGCCGGCATGTCTATAGAAAAAAAATATAAGGGGGTATGGTGGCGAGCATATCTGCTGAACTTTCAACGCGGCATACATACAGCAGGGCTTTTTTTGCAACTAGGTAGTATGATGGTATCTGCTATCTAGTATTGTATATATATCAGTACATATATATATAAGCCTATATATATACATATATATACATATATATATATATGTATATATATATATATATATATATATATATATTAGGGCAGGTCAAATTCTGGCTCAGCGAAATTCGTAAAATACATGTAATTTCAAGACTTTTTCTCCACTACAGCATATACAAATTCTGAAAAAAAGCTGTGCGGACTTTCGTAAATAGATTCATACACATACATTCATGCATTCATATTTTATAATTGAGAACAAAATCTATTTACGAAAGTCCGCACAGCTTTTTTTCAGAATTTGTATATGCTGTAGTGGAGAAAAAGTCTTGAAATTACATGTATTTTACGAATTTCGCTGAGCCAGACCTCCAAAAAATTCGTCCATACAAATTGACCCGCCCTAATATATATATATATATTAGGCCGGGCCAATTTGTATGGACGAATTTTTTTGAGGTCTGGCTCAGCGAAATTCGTAAAATACATGTAATTTCAAGACTTTTTCTCCACTACAGCATATACAAATTCTGAAAAAAAGCTGTGCGGACTTTTCAAAAAACTTTTTAAAAAATGATTTTTCCCCTATAACATCATTGATTCAAAATTCAATTTTTTATTCATCGTTATATTATCTTTTTTATGTGTATATGGGGGGTTTTTGGGGTCGAGAAATTCATTTCTGATCTTTATTTTTACCTATGACCACCGCCAGAGGGCGTTTCATGCCTATTTTAACCAAAATTATTTCTGCTGCTTTGCGGACTTTTTATCTCTGACATTTATTGTTCTTAATTTTAAGTAAGTCAATTGTTTATATCCGCACTGAACAAACTCGTCGCCCACCGCAAACTGCATTGATGTGTATTGACGGTCGGCGATGGGTTTGTATTGTTGATGTTCAGTGCGGCCTTTTGACACTTGCTGTCATATGTTTAGTGATTTTTCTCCCGTTTTGGCTTTTCTCTCGCATTCCTTTAACCGCGTTGGTTCGTTTTTTTGCGTATGGAACTTAGTTGGTTTTAAATAAATAAAATTAAAGTAAATTAAGTACAGAAATTGTGTTCGTATTTATAATTGTTTAAACGCGTCAGTTTTTTCGCATACTCCAGAGTGCATTACCCGGCATACCAACAGCACCACCAGACGGCACATCACCAGACAGCCGCAGCAATTAACAACACAAGGCTCCGCCACCAGCAGCAACATCATCCCCACCGACTACCAACGCACCCAGGAGAAACCAGGCAACACCAGTAACACCCACATAGTGTGTAACAAGAAACGTAACTAATATAAATAAAATTCTCATCATTTTTACCATTGCGTTTTTACCAATTTGCAGGTGGAAAAAATATATTCGAACCAAATGTTTTGAAATATACTAATTTCAGTTATTTTTTAAGTCTTATGTATGCAATGGATCTAAATGCATTGCCGTCTACATCGCAAACCGCAACAACATCAACAAGTAACGAAACTCATTTGAAGCATTTGCCTTCGCACGATGTTGCTGTTTTTGGTGCATCTTGTGATTTGAGTGGACTCAATCTGCCAACGAAACAGGATATTTTAAGATGTTTTTTTTTCTTGGCCGAACGTGCTAAACTCGAAAACAAAATGTTTTCGTATAAAACATTCGTACCGCACGTAACAGACAAATTGATTGAAATTTGGAGTCAACTTAATGTTGAAATTATAACAAAAAAAGTGTTGGTAGAAAATTGGGTACATTGATTGACAAGTATCAAATCGAAACTAAACATCCAAAAATCGCCACATTCAGAACGTTCGTGCAATCTACAAAAGAGTTATTTTACATCGGCAAATGTCAATGTGACTTGAAGGCAGCATTATGCTCATGTGGATTGATTCCAGATCATTTGAAAGAGTTTATGCGAGATCAAAATAATGTCAGAAGATTGACGATACCGGAATTCGTGCCAGAAGTTGAAGTGCCAGCACCAACGTCAACAATAATACCAACAAGCGTTGAAGAGACCCATTTAGCATATGAACCAAGTACTGATGCAGATGAGCCAAGTTCAAATCCACAAGATGTTCCGCCACTGATACGAGGACCGTATACTCCCAGATACGATGCTTCGAACTTCGCTGCGATGTGTGATCGATTTGGTGTGTCAGATAGAATAGCAGCAGCACTCGCAACATCCCTTATGCAAGACATCGACGTAAAAGATGCACATGGCAATCCGATCATCATGGATAAAAATAAAGTGCGTCGAGAAAAAGCCAAATGCAGAGAAGAATTGCTTCGTAAGCAGTATGATGCATCCAATTTGATAGCATTTTCATTCGACGGCCGAAAAAATGATGCTTTAACAATGGAAAAAATCGATGAGAAGTTGCATCCAAGGATGGTGAAAGAACCACATCTAGTTGTTTTGAAGGAACCAAATTCTCGATTGATTGGCTACACAAAAGTCGAAAATGAAGATGCTGAACACAAATTGATGACATTGAATGGATTCTTCGTCGAAAAAGAAATTGCTCTCGATGCATTAATCGGCATATGCTGTGATGGTGAGCCAACAAATACTGGCGTAAGAAATGGGATTTTGCGTCGATTTGAATTGCATTTAAATAGACCGCTGCATTGGTTTGTATGCCTTCTGCACTTCAACGAGCTGCCATTTCGTCATTTGTTTAACACTTTGGACAAATCATCGACCACTGGACCACGAACAACAACCGGAACGTTGGGCAAACAAATTGAAACGTGTGAAAATCTTCCGGTATGTATCATTTTTCACATCGATTTTTTCCATTATTAAATGGTAAAATTGCATTTAATTCATCCAATTTCTTTTTTTTTCAGCTTATAGATGAATTCGAGATAATCGTGCTAGAGAACATGCCACCTGATTTAGATCCATATGAATTATCCACCGATTCAAAGTACCTATACAAAATGGCCAATGCAATTTCGAATGGTGTTGTTCCTGCGGATTTGTCTCACATTAAACCAGGACCAATAGCACATTCACGTTGGCTCACCAAGGCGAATAGATTGTTGCGGTTGTATGTGTCAACTGAAAATCCATCAAGGAATTTGAAAATTCTGGCAACATACATAATGAAAGTGTATGTGCCGATGCACTTCAACATCAAGTACTATAATTCGGTGGTCTTCGGTAGTGTATTATTTCACAAATTCATTCGTTGGACACAATATTTGGATACAAATCTACGCCAAGTTGTGAATAATGTCATTAAAGACAATTCATATTACGCACATTCCGAAAATATTCTGTTAGCGATGTTATTTGATGATAAAAAAGAGACACGAAACATCGCAATCAAGAAAATTTTACACTACCGAAGAAATCTGTACGACCCGGCACATCTTAGAGTTTATCAAAAACCTTTGATAAACTTCAATTGTACAGATTATACGAATATGATTGATTTAAATAAAGATGATGTCTTATTCGAACCACCGTTTACGCATACCATTCCGTATGATCATTTGGAACAATATATAGAATACGATGATCCACCATTGCCTGATCCAAGAATTCCGGTACACATACAAGCAACGGAAAGACATGTTCAGTTGCTGGCTAGCGTTTCTAAACGTGTTTTACAAAAAATCGACACAGTGTTATGGCAGTTACATCAGAAAGCCGTGCAAAATACCCCAGACTGGAAAGCAAGAAAGACTTTCAAAAATAACTTATTTCGCTTTTCTTCCACTAAATTAATTTTTTGTTTTTTTTTTTGCACAAGTTCTTAGTTTTTAGTTTGAATTTCTGTTGACAAAAAATAAAATAAAGATCAATATTACCGAAAAAAATTTAAATTTTTCTCAGAAAATAGACGAAAAATAGTTAAAATATGCATGAAACGCCCTCTGGCGATGGTCATAGGTAAAAATAAAGATCAGAAATGAATTTCTCGACCCCAAAAACCCCCCATATACACATAAAAAAGATAATATAACGATGAATAAAAAATCGAATTTTGAATCAATGATGTTATAGGGGAAAAATCATTTTTTGAAAAGTGGGAGACTCGAAAATCGAGATAGACCTATGGTTTCTTCACCAAAGTTGCTTAGAATTGTCTATAGAATCATCCCAGGGGGTGGCTTTAATCGACAAAAAATTTGGCCCGCCCTAATATATATATATATATATATTAGGGCGGGTCAAATTCTGGCTCAGCGAAATTCGTAAAATACATGTAATTTCAAGACTTTTTCTCCACTACAGCATATACAAATTCTGAAAAAAAGCTGTGCGGACTTTCGTAAATAGATTCATACACATACATTCATACATTCATATTTTATAATTGAGAACAAAATCTATTTACGAAAGTCCGCACAGCTTTTTTTCAGAATTTGTATATGCTGTAGTGGAGAAAAAGTCTTGAAATTACATGTATTTTACGAATTTCGCTGAGCCAGACCTCCAAAAAATTCGTCCATACAAATTGACCCGCCCTAATATATATATATACTTTATCTAGTGTATATATCATAGCTGAAACCCGGCGCGTTGCTGCCACTCTCCCTTGTCAAACGCCCATAAAATGTTATCAGTTAAACAGCATGTCTAAATTGAGCTCGAATACTGAATTCCGAGACTTTGCGACCTATATCCACAAAGCTATTCGATATAACAAATTTGGGTTGCATGGGAAGTGCCATGCCCTCTTGATCACCGCCCATAAAATGTAATCAATTAAACTGCATGTGTACATGAAGGTCGAATACTGAATTCTACTTCTCTAATACCAAAGTTATTCGATTGCACAAATTTGGGTGTATGGGAGGGGCCACTCCCCTTTTTCCTACGCCCATAAAAATTTACCAATGGAACTGCATATGTAAATTGAGGTCGAATACTGAATTCCGAGGCTGAGTTACCTATAACTCCAAAGCTATTCGATATCGCAAATTTGGGTTAATTTGGAGGTGCCACGCCCCCACCCCGACAAACTCTAAAAAATTTTATCAGTAGATCTGCATGTGTAAATATTGGTCGAATACTGAATTCCGACACAGTGCGACCGTGAACTCCAAAGCTATTCGATATCACAAATTTTCGTTGTATGGGAGGTGCCACTCCCCCTTGATCAACCCTCATAAAATGTAATCAACGAAACTGCATGTGTACATTAAGGTCCAATACTGAATTCAAAAACTGTGCGACCTATAAACCCAAAGCTATTTGATATCTCTAATTTGGGTTAAATAGGAGGTTTCACGCCCCCTTTTCGTACGACCATAAAATGTAATTAATGAAACTGCATGTATAAATTGAGGTCGAATACTGAATTCTGAAGCTGTGCGACCTATAACTTCAATGATATTCGATATCTCAAATTTACGTTAAATGGAGGTGCCACACCCCTCTTACAATGAACATAAAACTAAATGAATGAAACTGCATGTGTACATTGAGGTCGAATACTGAATTTGTAATGGTAAAATGAACATTGGGAGATTATTTATTTAATTTTTTTTTTTCCTTTCAATTCCTCAATGTAATCAGCAAGAGGACAATAGTGGTCGACACGTACTGGCAGTGGCTTTGCTCGTCGGATAGGGGAGAGGGGACTTTACTATGCCTCTTTGCATCACCTTACAAGAAAAACTACGTGTCTCTCTGAAACTAAATAAAAGCAAAATGTTATGAAAAGATAAAATATTGAACTACTAAAATAAACTAACGGAAACTAGGTTTAAATCTAACATCGACGTTATTCTTTATGCCATCATGACTTATGCTGTTTTAGCCATTTAATGCCCATTACCCAACCTAGGCTTTCAAACTTTTCCAACAATTATTTGATTGAAAACCCCCTTAACATCCCTCTGTTCAGCTTAGTGTTAAGGTTACATCTTAAAAAAATTAGTAACACATGATTTTGTTTTGCTTACTATTGTGTTCAATTTTATTTTATGCTATTGACCATAGATTCAAATGACATGTTAAGAGTAATATATAAAGAGTAAAATGATAATAGTAACACGTAAAGAGTAATATGTACAATCGAATGCGATAGAGACATTAGCTTCAAAGTTAAATTTTATATTGTTTTGCATTGCTTTCCTTTCGTCATATTTTGTTACCATTTACTCTCTTACTTAAGATTACGTTCTTTAAACGCTAAATAACATTAATATCGTAAACGCAATAAAACAACGATCATCAACGTAGCATCGTAGTAGAGAGTGTAGATATAAAATGAGCATGTTGTCTTTTTTTTTTTTATTTTTTTTTTTTTTTTTACGTTGATATTTTATCTATAACAACCAAGATTTCTTAATACATCTTTCTTTCTTTGCGGACCTCTCGTTTTCTCATTGGTATATCTCTTTTTCCTTATTTTTTGGTTTTTTTTTTTTTAATAGATTACGTTAAGCGAACTTATATAAGTATATAAAAAAATAGCGCAAGGAAAGCTTAAACATATATAAAAATGTATGCAAGTGTAAATTAAACGTGTTAGCTAAGTTATTTTTTTCTTTTTGGAAATATTTAAATTTTCTTATGTAGTTGACTTTATAATAAGTTATTATTTATTTTATAATAGTCTAAATTCACTTCAATTTGTTTATAAATGTATTATAGTTTCTTTATAAAAATATTAAAAAAAAAACAAAACAAATAAAGTAACTCACTTGATCATGATGACACTGCGACAGGCCTGCTGCTATGTTCCATGATGATGCTGCAACTAGCTTTGTTTTATATACACGTTTAAAGTTTGGGTATATAAATTATATATTATTTTTTTTTGTGTTTTTTTTTCTGACCTTTTAACTAATTTTAATTTTCTTTTATATATTATTCATTACTATAACCACTTTTCTTGCCTTATTTTTAACTTTTAGATTAAACTTTACATTGAATTTAACTTTTGCTTAAACCACTAATTTTACTTTTATCGTTTTTTTTTCTCTATTAATTTAATTTTAAGTAAATTGAAAAATTAGCGACCAGTTAACATGCGTTAATATGTATTGTAGGAGCGTAAGCTAATATAGATCAGGCTAATTGTTGCGCTCTGTTTCTGTCTTCTTTATAATGATGCTCTGGAGCATGTGGAAGACTGCAAAATGAAAAAAAATAATCCAGGGGCTTTTCTGGACAAATGTTCGTTTTTCCTCTCATTCATCCACTATTGTTGTATTACTTTACTTAATTAGCGATGACTTTAGATTTAATTACACAGTGTGTGAAATCATAATGACACGTGTGAGATAAATCCCCTAAAATTTTTAGGTTTTATTAATCTTTATATAAATTACAAGCACTATACTCAATATTACCTGTC
Organism: Dichetophora obliterata; assembly: GCA_963920525.1. Taxonomy (NCBI): domain Eukaryota; kingdom Metazoa; phylum Arthropoda; class Insecta; order Diptera; family Sciomyzidae; genus Dichetophora; species Dichetophora obliterata. Next base: position 123,389,292 of record OY986439.1, read on the forward strand.
GGGGATTTATTCAAGTGCTTGTGGAAATACATATACAAATTATATGTTGATTTTTTATTCTTTTTTTTTTTTTTTACTTGTTATTCTTTAAATAACTTTAGCAAATTTTACAAGTGCTTAAAGCTTAAAATGACTAAAGAATTTTACGTTGCTTCTAAAGAATTAATTTTTAGTTTCAACTTTTCACTTTGGGATCCTGGTTAAGAAAGAAAGATTATACCGAAGAAATCTTCAAGCTGGCTTGGGTATACATATTTCTTATAATGTTTTGCTTTAGCGAGTTTGTCTACAATTAAAGCTTGAAAGTGCTGCCAAATTAATAAAAGTTAAAAGAGGAAGTAACGAGAAGCTTTTACAGCTTGTTCCAAAAGAAATGAAAAATATTTATCAAATAATTTTGTAGCATATTATAGATTTCGTATAGATTCTAAGATTCTGAGTAAATACATAAGCTCAGCAATATTTTAGTTACTCAGTACAAGTGACTAAATAAATTATCACTAACAGTTTTAGTGTGTTTTGTTATTAACTCTTTATTTTCAACACGAGAATTTTTTTTTTACTTTTTTTTTTATAAAGAATTTTTTTGATAGAATTACGAACATTTGATACCGTGATAACGTATTTCAGTCGTCACAAAGCAGTTAATTTTGAGAACATTAGTTACGAAAAATGAACTGAAAAACGCAATATTAAGATTTGGCTACTGCTACTGCTGATCTTTGAATATCTTTAGTGTGATATGTTCCTACTGAACGACCCTGAAAATCAATAAGTTCATAATAACAATTACCCGCTTTCTTTTTAACCTTACTTTTTAGAAATTTTGGTGAGAGTTTAGCATTGTATCCAGCTGCTTTATTGCTCTGACTGAAATTCCTGCGATATACTACGTCGCCTGCTTTAAATTCGACGGTTCTGCTTCTTAAGTTATAAGTTTTTCGGTTTGTCTCATAAGCAGTTTTTAAGTTATTTTTCACCTTTTCTCTAATCATTTGCAATTTATCTGCTGTTTCAATTATATTTTCTCCTTCTTCAACCATCTTTAGTTTTCTCATTAATTCATAACTATTGCCATGGTTAACCATATGTTGGCCGAAAAGAACATTGTAGGGCGAAAATCCAATCGCAATATGATGCGAACTTCGAAGCGCAACTGAAATTTGACTTAAATGAATGTCCCACTCTCGCTGATCTTTGCCAAGATATGACCTTATGGCTGCAATTATTGACCTATTTACCCTCTCTGATGAATTTGACTGTGGAGAGTAAATGGCAGTTAAAATATGCTTGATGCCATATTTCTCAAGAAAATTCTCAAATTGTATCGATTTAAACTGAGATCCATTATCAGTTATAACAAACTCAGGAACTCCAAATATGTGAAACACGCTTGCTTCCAGATATTCTATTAAAACGGCAGAGGAAAAATTGCGTACGGCTTTTAACAATGGAAACTTAGACATATGATCTAGAATTATAAAAATTCCAATATTTCCCGATTTTGACCGAGGATATGGACCCAAAAGATCCATATAAATACGTTGGAATGGGCGATCCGACTTAGCTTGGTAACCCATCGGTGATCGTAAAACGGTATTTGGCGCTTTGGACTGACGACAAATATCACAATTAGCAATAAAATTTATAACTTGCGTAGCCATTTTGGGCCAAAAAAAATTTCTTCGTAATTTTTCTATAGTTTTTCCAATACCTCCATGTGCAGATGTAGGAATACAATGTGCTTGTTCTATGACATCCTTCGTTAAGTTTTGGGGAACCCACAGTTTCCACGCAGACGACTCAGAAATTTCATCACCTTTTGAAAATTCAGTTTTCTTGTAAATATATCCATCAATGATTCGAATATCCGGCAATCTGTTCTGATTTTCCTCTATATGCTTTCGTAGGTTTTGGTACTGATCAGAATCGAATTGCTCAGAATTCAAATCAATCTCAGGACATACATCAAAAGCACAAACTTCCAGAGAAGATAAACGCGACAAAGCGTCAGGAACAACATTTAACGTGCCTTTCCGGTGCTCAATAGAAAAATTGAAACCCTGAAGTTTAAGAGACCACCGCGCTAGCCTGCCGTTAAGATCTGGTTGTCTCATCAGCCACTTAAGGCTAGCGTGATCTGTGATAACCTTAAATTCATGGCCTTCAATATACTCCCTGAACTTTTCAATGCTTTTTATTGCGGCCAAACATTCTAGTTCAGTAATGCAGTAGTTTTTCTGCGCTCGATTTAGCTTATAAGAATAATAAGCTATGGGTTTTTCTACTCCCTGCTCATCCTCTTGCGCTAAAACTCCACATGCGCCGGTGTTTGAAGCATCACATTGAATTAGAAACGGGCGATCGAAATCTGCAGTAACCAAAACTGGTGCCGTTGTCAAACTTTCTTTTACCTTTTCAAAGGCTATTTGAGCGTCTGGAGTCCACACGAAACATTTTGTTTTCCGGGTTAGATCAGTTAACGGTGCAGTGAGAGAAGCGTAGTCCTCAATAAAGCGTCTGTACCACCCAGCTAATCCCAGAAAGCTACGAACTTCCCGTACGGATTTTGGTGCTGAAAGATTGCGTATCGCAGATACCTTTTCAGAATCTGGTTTAATACAACCGTTTCCAATAATGTATCCCAAATATCTAACCTCTTTAAGGCACCACTTGCATTTGGCAATATTCAAAGTCAGACCCGCTTTACGAAGTAGCTGAGCCACCTCACTTAACAGACAAATATGCTCTTCAAAATTATCGGACAAAAGCAGCAAGTCATCTAAATACACAAACACTCTACTCTTTAAGTTTGGTGGAACAATAATGTCCATGAGTCGACACATGGTTTGAGGAGCGTTAGTTAGACCGAAAGGCATAACCTTGAAACGATACAAAGGCGGATTTGGAACTGTAAAGGCTGTCATGTCACGAGATTCTTGTGCTAGGCCTACCTGCCAAAACGCATGTTTTAGATCTAATGAGGTTATATATTCGGATTTTGGTAAACGACTGATAATCCCATTTATCCTCGGTTGAGGGTAAGCGTCTTTAACAGTCACACTATTTAGTTTCCTCGAGTCAAGACACAGTCTAAACTTCCCTTCACGCTGAACTACAGCCACTGGACTACTCCAGGAACAATTTGAAGGAGCAGGCTCAATAATGCCCAACTCAAGCATCCTGTCAACCTCTTCATGAATCTTTTTTTCGACTGCTGGCGAAACGGAAAAATAACGTTGTTTTATGGGTCGAGCATCTTTTTGTATTTCTATTGAATGCTCTAAGTAAGATGTCTTACCAAGACCGTCACGATCAAATGATGGAAACAATTCCATCACCCTATTTAATTTCTTACGATGCTCATCTGTCAAATAATTTTCTGCAGATTCTTGTTTTAGTTCATTTACATTAAAATAATATTCGGAATTTCCAAAGCATTTATCGATCAATCCAAACAACCACCAGAAATCAATTCCTAAATAAAGATCTTGTTTCAGTTCTGGAATAATATAAAATTTTGTCTTTTTTGTTATGTTTCGAAAGGAAACATCAGTCTCGACTATTCCAAGGATTTTGTATTTCTTACCACCCGCTGCTTCTATAAATTCATTTAACTTTTTGTATTCTATCCTCTTTCTCAAAAACTCTGAAGCTGCTTTGCCAGAAATACAAGTCAATGACGCACCCGAATCTAACAGTCCTAGCAATTTCATACCAAAAACTTCCAAACTAACATATGGTCTGATATCGTTACTAAGCTTTTCTATGGCATTTAAACCTTTTCGGAATGTTATTCTATTCTTTCTTACACTATTCCAAAATAATTTCATACGCCTCGTACTTCGTTTCACTTTACTAATTTGTTGAGTCATGTTTCTTGAAAACTCTAACGATTCAGAGAAAATTCTTGCACGCGCTCTTTTATATTCTAATAAACGTTGATGATATGGCTTAATCGGATAACGAATATGATCATGAGATGTTTTAAAAAAGTTCGCAGTTGGATTTGTTTGAAGTGCTATAGAAACTTGAATAGATTTATCTTTATTTATTTGTTCGAGCGGTAACTGTTGTTGTTGCTCCCGCTCTGCCGACCGTTTCCCTGGGACTGACATTTGCTACAATTTGGTTTCAAAATATTTTCAGCTCCACAGCCATAGCAAAAGATGGTTCTATCTTCCAAACAATCGAAGAACCTGTGCCCATCCTGTCTACAATTCCAGCAATTAACCTTATTCAAATTTTCCTCAATATCATTCTTTCGGATCTCACTAATTTCTTCCAAATTATCTGCGATCTCGTTTTCAAAACTAATTTCATTTACTTTTCTTGGAAAAGTTCTGTTAAAATTTCGATCAATTTCGACACTTAACGCTTCGCGACGTAAAATTAAATGTCTCAAGTGCGCAACAGAATTAATCTGCAAGTAAAATAATTCTTTCCTTAATTGTGGTTTTAGATTTCTTCTCAATATTTCTACAAGTTCACCTTCAGGCAATGGATAACAAAGTCTATCACATAACTGTAAAATGGAATTATAAAACTCGTCAAAACTTTCTGCAGGTAACTGCTTCCGATCACGAATCTTTTCTCGCACATCAGTATCAGAAAGATGATCATTGAAGTGTGATTTTAACGCTGTGCATAGCGGTTGCCATTCAATGCCAGCGGCAGTTCGCCTATAGCGCCAATACCATTCTCTAGCTTTCCCTAAAAATAAAATGTGGCTATGTTCGCAGAGCAACTGAAAATTACCACCTAAACTATCATTTGTCAGAGCGGTTATCATATAAATAAATTTGTCGACCGGAACACCAGATGCTGAACCATTGAAAGTAACATTCCAGCTATTAATGAGGTTTGCTACCTTATTGCTGTTGGTCAAAACTATAGAAGAAGCAGACAAACGTTCTCTACTTTCCCTGGGATTATTTTGTAATGACGGAAAATTTATACGTGGCCACTCAGGCTCTTGAGGTCTATTTAAATTTAGTTTATTGAGCTGTTGTGTTAAGCCTGTAATGCAATCTTGCATTTTAGCAAACTGAGATTGGAATCGAAGTTCAACTGTTTCATAAATTCTTTTTTCAATATCCGAATTACTTTCGTAATGCTGTCTTTCCGACTGATTCATATTTGAAGGCGGAAGTGGTACATTCCTATTGGCATTGTATTGTTGTTTTCTTCTCATGGCCCGTGTCAAGATCACAGTATCCATATTTTTTGGAATAGCACCTTGAGAAACATCAGGTTGTTCAAAATCAGTTAACGAATCTTTATTAATATCACTATGGCATTGCGGACAAGTCAAAGAACTTTCTAGCCATTCAATCATACATTTCTTATGGAAATTATGCTTACAATTAGTCGACACTAAAGTTTGCGATTTATCAAAGCTTAAACAACAAATTCCACAGACATTGAAATCGGAAATATTTGTAAGAGACATATTCTCTCCACTGTGTCTTACTGCCATGCTAAATCCGACTTTCAAAGAAATAAAATTTGAGTAATGAACAAAATACCAAACTTTCAAAACCAGTATACAAGGTAAATATGTAAAATTATAAAAAGTTATAATTTTTTTTTTTTTTTTTTTTTTTTTTTTTTTTGATAAATTAAGAATTTAATGTAACCTACACACTACTGAACAGGGTATATATAAATTTGCATAAAAAATCGAAGCATTAGATATATTGAATAGATTTATGGATTTTGGTTGTTTTAGTACTATATTAAGTACATGCTGTCTTTACGTTTAAATTCAACTATTGGACAAAGTTATCAACATTTGATATAACTCTTTGTAATTCCGAATGAATTAAATTCAAACCACAAGCTACAACTCAAAATAAAATATAAAGAAAAGGAATTTCAAACCGGTAGGCATTGTGAATTTAAGGTAAAGATTTTAAGTAGCAAACGGTCAAGATCTGAATTGAAAAATTTACAATCATTCTTGCACTTCCAGTAAGCTCTCATTAAAATCTTAGCTTAAACCAACAACAAAATAACAGAAAACCACTTAAAAATTTAAGTCGAGCAAACAAACTCAAAATGTTGAACATATTGACAAAACTTGGTTATTGAATATAAAGATAAATTCATAAAAAAATATTGTTGGATCCTAAAAGATGTTGATTAGATCCTAATGAAGTTCTTATTTGTGTTTTGCCCCACGTTGGGCGCCATTTCTGTAATGGTAAAATGAACATTGGGAGATTATTTATTTAATTTTTTTTTTTCCTTTCAATTCCTCAATGTAATCAGCAAGAGGACAATAGTGGTCGACACGTACTGGCAGTGGCTTTGCTCGTCGGATAGGGGAGAGGGGACTTTACTATGCCTCTTTGCATCACCTTACAAGAAAAACTACGTGTCTCTCTGAAACTAAATAAAAGCAAAATGTTATGAAAAGATAAAATATTGAACTACTAAAATAAACTAACGGAAACTAGGTTTAAATCTAACATCGACGTTATTCTTTATGCCATCATGACTTATGCTGTTTTAGCCATTTAATGCCCATTACCCAACCTAGGCTTTCAAACTTTTCCAACAATTATTTGATTGAAAACCCCCTTAACATCCCTCTGTTCAGCTTAGTGTTAAGGTTACATCTTAAAAAAATTAGTAACACATGATTTTGTTTTGCTTACTATTGTGTTCAATTTTATTTTATGCTATTGACCATAGATTCAAATGACATGTTAAGAGTAATATATAAAGAGTAAAATGATAATAGTAACACGTAAAGAGTAATATGTACAATCGAATGCGATAGAGACATTAGCTTCAAAGTTAAATTTTATATTGTTTTGCATTGCTTTCCTTTCGTCATATTTTGTTACCATTTACTCTCTTACTTAAGATTACGTTCTTTAAACGCTAAATAACATTAATATCGTAAACGCAATAAAACAACGATCATCAACGTAGCATCGTAGTAGAGAGTGTAGATATAAAATGAGCATGTTGTCTTTTTTTTTTTTATTTTTTTTTTTTTTTTTACGTTGATATTTTATCTATAACAACCAAGATTTCTTAATACATCTTTCTTTCTTTGCGGACCTCTCGTTTTCTCATTGGTATATCTCTTTTTCCTTATTTTTTGGTTTTTTTTTTTTTTAATAGATTACGTTAAGCGAACTTATATAAGTATATAAAAAAATAGCGCAAGGAAAGCTTAAACATATATAAAAATGTATGCAAGTGTAAATTAAACGTGTTAGCTAAGTTATTTTTTTCTTTTTGGAAATATTTAAATTTTCTTATGTAGTTGACTTTATAATAAGTTATTATTTATTTTATAATAGTCTAAATTCACTTCAATTTGTTTATAAATGTATTATAGTTTCTTTATAAAAATATTAAAAAAAAAACAAAACAAATAAAGTAACTCACTTGATCATGATGACACTGCGACAGGCCTGCTGCTATGTTCCATGATGATGCTGCAACTAGCTTTGTTTTATATACACGTTTAAAGTTTGGGTATATAAATTATATATTATTTTTTTTTGTGTTTTTTTTTCTGACCTTTTAACTAATTTTAATTTTCTTTTATATATTATTCATTACTATAACCACTTTTCTTGCCTTATTTTTAACTTTTAGATTAAACTTTACATTGAATTTAACTTTTGCTTAAACCACTAATTTTACTTTTATCGTTTTTTTTTCTCTATTAATTTAATTTTAAGTAAATTGAAAAATTAGCGACCAGTTAACATGCGTTAATATGTATTGTAGGAGCGTAAGCTAATATAGATCAGGCTAATTGTTGCGCTCTGTTTCTGTCTTCTTTATAATGATGCTCTGGAGCATGTGGAAGACTGCAAAATGAAAAAAAATAATCCAGGGGCTTTTCTGGACAAATGTTCGTTTTTCCTCTCATTCATCCACTATTGTTGTATTACTTTACCTAATTAGCGATGACTTTAGATTTAATTACACAGTGTGTGAAATCATAATGACACGTGTGAGATAAATCCCCTAAAATTTTTAGGTTTTATTAATCTTTATATAAATTACAAGCACTATACTCAATATTACCTGTCGGGGATTTATTCAAGTGCTTGTGGAAATACATATACAAATTATATGTTGATTTTTTATTCTTTTTTTTTTTTTTTTACTTGTTATTCTTTAAATAACTTTAGCAAATTTTACAAGTGCTTAAAGCTTAAAATGACTAAAGAATTTTACGTTGCTTCTAAAGAATTAATTTTTAGTTTCAACTTTTCACTTTGGGATCCTGGTTAAGAAAGAAAGATTATACCGAAGAAATCTTCAAGCTGGCTTGGGTATACATATTTCTTATAATGTTTTGCTTTAGCGAGTTTGTCTACAATTAAAGCTTGAAAGTGCTGCCAAATTAATAAAAGTTAAAAGAGGAAGTAACGAGAAGCTTTTACAGCTTGTTCCAAAAGAAATGAAAAATATTTATCAAATAATTTTGTAGCATATTATAGATTTCGTATAGATTCTAAGATTCTGAGTAAATACATAAGCTCAGCAATATTTTAGTTACTCAGTACAAGTGACTAAATAAATTATCACTAACAGTTTTAGTGTGTTTTGTTATTAACTCTTTATTTTCAACACGAGAATTTTTTTTTTACTTTTTTTTTTATAAAGAATTTTTTTGATAGAATTACGAACATTTGATACCGTGATAACGTATTTCAGTCGTCACAAATTCTGGCGTTGTGCGACCTATAACTCCAAAGCTATTTGAAAGCACAAAGTTGGGTTGTATGGGAAGTGCCGTTCCCCTTTGCCTACGCCTATAAAATGTATGTAATGAAAGTGCATGTATAAATTTAGCTGTCAACCTATAACTTCAAAGCAACTCGATATCGTAATTTTGGGTTGTAAGGGAGATGTCACGCCCCCCGTCCAACGCCCATAAAATGAAATCATTGAAACTGCATGTGTAAATTGAGGTCAAAAACTGAATTTCAAAGCTGTGCGGCCTATAACTTCACAGCTATTCGATACCGCAAATTTGGGCTGTATGGGAGGTGCCCCTCCCCCTTGTCCAACTCCCATAATTTCATCACTGAAACGTTACGTCTAAATTGTGGTCGAATACCGAATTTCTAAGCTGTGCGACCCATAACTCTAAAGCTATCCGATAACACAAAATTTTTATATATTTGTGGGAGGTAAAAGGTGGCATTTTTTCTTAAACTATCTCGTACTCAAATCAAAGCCACTTACAAAATTTAAGCTCAATCGGACCAATAGTTTTGAAGTATTTTGATATTTTCTTAAAAGTAGGCGTAGATGAAGTGTGACTACGCCCATTTTATTAAAGTTAATGACAGTTATCATACGAACTTATTTACCAAACTTAAGTTTAATACGACCAAAACCGTCTTAATTATAGCATTTTACTGATTTGTGGGCGATAAAAGGGGGTGTGGCATTATTTTTTTTCCTAAACCTTTGCGTAGCAGTTACGAACAAACCGTAGAAGGAAGTATCCAATTTGGTCCAGTCGTTTTCAAGTTTTAAGCATCCGAACAAATCACGATTCATTTTTATATATACAGATATTGATTTGTGGGCGGTAAAAGTGATGCCTCTTGGAGCACCTACACAGCAAGTTTCACTATAAAAATGTGTAGAACTCCGGAATTGCCATGATTTCGAAAAAGTGGGCGTATATATATTGCGACCACGCCCATTTTTGTACAGTTACCGACAGTAACCATCTGAAGAAAATTACTAAATCTTAGTTTTTTACGATCGAAACCGTCTGATATATATCCTTTTTTTGGTTTGTGATCGATAGCGCAAATTTGGCTTGTATGGGAGGTAGCACGCCCCTTGTCCAAACGTTACCAAACCTCACAGGAATACTCACTCTCCTCGGCAGACGTTGTTCTGCCACAGACCGCCTTACTGCATTTAAATAAATGCCAAATATATTCACCATTTTCAGTATAGCTGCCGAGAGTAACCATATGCACTAAATTACCAAATTTTAGTCTAATACGATCAAACTGTCCGAAATATAAGCCTGGCGCACTTTACTTCACTCGACGCTAACTCCCTGAAAAGTGAGTTTAACTAAAGTGGGACAGGCCTATTTTTAGTGCACTTGCCTAGAGTAACCATATGAACTAAATTACAAAATTTTAATACGACCCAAACCGTTGAAATAAAACATTTTCATTGGTATTTAAGCGGTAAAAGGGGGTTGTGGAAACTAATTTTTAGTAGAGTTGCTGACAGTAACTATACAAACTAAGCCAACATTTTAGCTCAATAGACCCAGTAGTCAATTTTAATGATTTCTCAAAAATTGGGTGTGGCTATAAAGCGATGACGCCCTTCTTTAGTACAGTTGCAGAAAGTAACCGTACAAACTAAGCTATCACATGTTAGCCTCATACGCCCAAAACTGCTTGAAATTTAGCATTTTCACTGATTTTTGGGCGCAAAAAGGGGGCGTGGAAACCAATTTTTCGTACAGTTACTGTCAGTAACTACACAAACCAAAGTAGCAAATTTAAGTCTTATACGACCAAAACCGTCTGAAATAAACCATTTTAATTTATTTGTGGGCGGTAAAAGGGGGCGTGGCAAAGTTTTTTCCTCAAACATCTCGTACCTGAAACAAATCGACTGCCAAAATTTCAGGTCAATCGGTTTAGTAGTTTTGGAGTCTATAGGCATCAGACACACATCGTTTTGCTTTTTATGTGTATAGATATTGATTTGTGGGCGGTAAAAGTGGGCGTGAAAACATTTACATATAGTAACCACCTCTTGAAGCACCTACACAGCAAGTTTCACTATAAAAATGTGTAGATTTCCGGAATTGCCATGATTTCGATAAAGTGGGCGTATTTATATTACGGCCACGCCCATTTTTTATACAGTTACCGACAATAACCATTAATTACCAAATTTGGTAGATTATTTTTGACTTGGTAATTTGGTAATTTTTTTATAGTTTTGGTAACTTTTTTCCTTTAGTTTTTAAAAACAATTCAAAATAGTCAGTTTGCAAGATTTACATAAAAAATTGAATTACATTAAACATTTTTTAGTGCAGCATAAACTTTATGATTTGTATTGAACATTTCTATAAGTTTTCCGAACGCATCATCTGAAAATATTGCGAATCATGTCAAAATATTCCAATTTTGAATTTAACGTTAACAAAGAAGTCTCTTATAAAAACGAAGCTACAAAACAAGTTGGGTTTTAATACTAAAATAGCATAATGATTTCAAAGGAACTCTGCGAAATAAGAGACAAACCTCATTATGTGTGGTCACCAGAAGAAGATTTTTAGATTTAAAATTCAGATTTTTTTTCGCCATCAGCTCTAGTTTAGGAGTTACAGGCAAAAATGTAAAAACCTGTTATGTTCTAACAGAATAATATCTTTAAACTGCATCAGTCAATTTCGATCATATTTGACAGCTTTGATTAGGAAAGCCCTATCATGCTTAATTTTTCACGCGGAATCGGAAAAGGGAGTTTTTGTTCTTAAGATAAAGCTCTAGAACATTTTGGACATTTTTAAGTTAGATTTCCTGAATATTTTTCTTCTTGTTAAGTTTCGTGAATGATCTTGAGGTTTATCTTAATAATGAAAACTCTCTTTTTCAATTCCACTTGAAAAGTTTTTCCTAATACGGCTGATTAGGTCTAAACATTTTTGTAAACAATTTTTTTTTCAGCTTTTGTTTTGAAGATAATGGCCTTGAAAATCATTAATTTTAAAGCATTTTCATAATAAACATATTTACTACCGTGAAATGCCTGAATCATAAAAATATCTTTTGTCTTTGAAGTTTAAGCATTCATTAGACCTTTTCAGATATTGTGGATAATTCCAGATATATTTTGAAATAACGAAAATTGATTACATGAAAAATTTATAGGAAAAATTTCTAAAGTAACTTACTGAAAAATTAGGGTTTTCCAGCCGTTTAAAATTGCTTTGAATAAATTTAATAAAATTTTCGTTTCTTTCACAATATGTTTTTCTAAAACGTAAAAAGATATCAGCAAAAGCTTTAAATACTTTGCAAGAGCTTGCGCTTAGGAGCAGTTATTGAAAAAAAAGAACTGTATATCATATTTTTTCATAACTCCTTAACTTGAGGTGATGGTGAAAAAGTTTCCTTTTATTTAAAATCAGTGCCCGTAGTTAGAATTGATATCCTATAAAACAAACGAACTGTGTAGTTTCTAGTTTTTAGTTATTAAAATATGATTAAAATTTAAACTTGAGGAAACCGATAATTTTTAAAGCATTATATGCCATATATTTGTATTTATTCATTTACTTTTTAAAATCAATATTCATTGCCAATGAATGCGGTAGTTTTTTTTTAGTTCCTACTTATTTCAAATAAAAAAATAAGGATCTCATTTTTATACTATTAATTTACAATTTTTTGTTTTGTTTTGTGACAAAAAAATTACGTTTACCTGAATTTACTGCTAATTTGTGATTTTTATATTAATATAATAAATAAATTTTAAACAAGAAAAAAGTTGTACTTTTTCTATATATGTTTTTATCTAATTCAAATAAAAAAGACATACGTCTCATTTCTATAAGAATATGAGTTTTTAGTTATTAAAAATAAGAAATTTTAAACAAGAAATATGTAATACTTAATAATATTAGCTGCGTTCCTTTCGCCTTAATATAATCGCTATAACAAATTTTCTCAAAGGAACGGTAAGAAAAACGACTCGAAGAGGGCACTACGGTTGCAGTCAAAATTAAATTCAGACAAGCAATCATGATACAATAACTCTTAGGTGTCATGAGAACGTGTGTCGTTCAAAACTGTTGTGAACTGTTATGGCAGCGATACCTTAGTAAACGATGTTTTTCTCTGTATGTTTCATTCCCTTAACGTCAGAAAAATTGTAAATTATTTAATTTAATTATTAATATTATGCAACTATATAAATAATTTAAGTCCAATTGTTGGCTCCGCTGAATGCGTCTAATGTGTGTGACACATTGTCATGGCTACCTAATAGTCATTGTATCAAACAAACAAATAATTCAAAAAATGAAATGACAGCTCATAAAATTATACAGATGCGGCATGTGTGTTTCAAATTTGTTAAAGGCTATGTCACAATTTTATATGGATAGCAAAAATAATCCTATTTGTTATAGGATTATTATTTTTGTTTTTGCTTTGCATGTAAAAAAAAATAATCTAGATTATTTTGAAGCGAATGGAACGCAGCTATTGCTAAATTTATTTTACCACTATTTCTTTTTACTATTTTAAATATTATAATGTTGAATACATTTTTTTATTAACAAAAACTATAATTTTATTGATTTTCTTATTTTTAAAAAGTTTGTTTATTTAATTAATTTTTATTTAATTTTGGTAACTTTTTGATCAAGTTTTGGTAACTAAATTATTTTACAAGTGGCAACCCTGTTCGAAGCTCTAGAATTAAAATGTGCCATTAGTTTTTTCGTCGATTTAAATTCAGCCGAATTTTGCATTGTCATACATTCCTTATACCAGATATGCCAAGAAAAGTACAACAACGCAACAATTCAAACACAACGATACGAAATTACCAACAAAGAAAAAAACATGAAAACAGCAAGTATTTTGGCGATCGCGCAAAATTGTGATTCTGCGAATTTAAAATAACCAGAATTTTGCATTAGCCAACATGATACTTATTTTAATGAACCTCACTAAGAAGTAAAAAGGAAGTTTTTAGCATTAAAATTATAACCATCCACATTCCTTCCATCAGCAGGCCTGCTTTGTTTTTCAGCTGGGATATTCATTTGATGGGTTTATCAAACATGTGTAAAATCATATGACTGTGCGTTTAGACCGCCTGAACGAACGAAAGAAACCTCGTTCGTTCGCTCGGTTTCAACACTTTGCCCGAACGAACAGTGTTCGCTATAAATTTATCGCGAACAATGTTTGCCCGGTGTAAACAGTAAATTAGGGCGAACGAACGAAGATTCCTTCGTTCGCTCTGATCGAACAAGCTTCGATCTTTTTGGGCGAATCCGGTGTTGCGCTGTGTTTAAAAATAGAAAAGTAGCAAAGAGGAGTAGCTTTAGAGAATAATTTATGAAAAGTACTAAAATATGTACTAATTTAGTTTTATGTTTTTTAAAGTGTTCTGTTAACTTTCGCTGCAATATGATTGTGTTGTGTAAAGGGCCAAATTAAGATTTTAAGCGGAAAACCCTATAATTTATTTATTTGAGGCGACTGTTTATTTGATGTAATTTTTTTTAAATAACTATATAACTTTTAATGAAAATTTTGAGTTTATGGATAGCAAATATTATTTAATATAGCAGGAGTCCGCAATAGAGCTCGTTCAAATAAATAAAAAAATATTTTAGGTTCTGCTTAAACTTTTTGAGTTTTTAATCGAAGATTTTAGAAAAATGTGGATATTAACCAAAATGGTAGTTGAAAATTCGATTTGTGACTAAAAGCAATTCTTTAAAGTTATAACATAAAAAGGATTTCTCTAAAATAAAAATCGAACGATTGAAAGTATCAATTGTATTTGCTTAATAAGTGCATACAATTTGGGAACAATTTTTATTGAGTTGACTTAAAATTTACGAAATTTATTAACACACGAAAAATGTGAAAACATTTCATTTTTGATCCTCGAAAAACTTAAATGGGCCCTAAAGTTAAACACACGTCTTTTCTATACTAACTAATACGAGTAATATATTGTTATGGAGTGGCAAACCATTTGTTGTTGAGAAACGGATTAGTTTTAGTATTAAACGGAAAGTTTTAGTACTAATATAAAAATAAGGAGTTATCAACCCTGCATTTATTGATGTTCGGCCAAATGCACAAATTGCTGTTTACACCGCCTGAACGAACAAGATGGCGGCCAATGTTTGTTCGCGATTGATGTTCGTGCGGTCTAAACAGTACTCCGAACGAAGAATTTATTGCAATAAATTGTTCGCGATAAATTTTTCGTTCGTTCAGGCGGTCTAAACCCACAGTGAAACGTAAAACAGTAAGTTCTCATAGCTGAAGCACTCAAAAGTGCTTTTCTTTATACAGAGTTGCTTTTGTTATTGTTGCCTTCTTTCATAAAGTACTTGATCTGAAGCTCTATACTAAGAGCTATAAAACGTTGTTAAATTTTATTTATTAACTATGTCTTTACGTTACTAATTCAAGCTTCCTTGCATGCAATACAAAATACTAATAATTACAAATTGAATTCATGTTTTTTATATATATTTAGTAAGATGTTATTTTTATTCAGAAACCGAAAACTTTGTTGTTTGTTTTATTTTTTTATGTTGAACTATGAATGTTCCAGACTTGAATCTATCGAAAATTTGTGGGATAAAGTCGAGAGGCGTGTCGCTAAAATTAACATAACTAGCAAAGCCCAACTAAAACAAGTACTCCAATAGAAATGGAAGAATTTGGATGAAAGTGTGACTAAAAAATTGGTTCACTCCATTTAAATTAGATTAAACTAAGCTATCAAGCAAAAAGCCATGACAACTATGTATTAATATTTTACTGAACCTAATATTTTTTGGTGAGAGTGGAATGTGTGAATAATTTTGTTCATTTAAAATCTGAAGATACTTATGTTAAATGTTATTTTTTATTTAATGGAAAACAATTTTGTTTACTTTTTGCTATTTTTAAATAAACAATCAAGACATAAGTTTTTCCTAGAATAAGATTTTTGAAAACATTAATCTATTTTTAATATCTACCTAATTAAATGAAAAAATGGGTGCAGTGTGAATAATTTTGTCCGCCTCTGTAATTTTATACATATCATCTGTGGGGTTGTACAATTTGTGTCCTCACACTACAGAAAAACATCTAATAATTTAAAAGCCTTGGCAATATACGTAATAAAGCTGTATGTTCCCATGTACTTCAGCGTCAAATATTACAATTCAATTGCATATGGTAGTGTTTTGTTCTTCATATTTATGCAATGGACAAAGTATCTGCAGCCAAATATCCATATTGTTATGGCAGACACTTGCTTCTTCGCTAGCTTAGAAAGTATATTGCTTTCAATGATCTGCGATGAGAGGAAACGAATTCGGCAAATGGCGTTTCAAAAAATAAACTACATCAGGACAAAACTCGACAGAACAACATTAAGAGAGTACAAAAACTAATAATAAATTTTGATTGTACTGATTACTTTAATATGATGGATTCGAATGACGATAATATTCTGTTTGAGTAACGGAAGGTACAAGAACTAACCAAACACGTAATAAAAAACAAACCAGAATTTCTTGCCGCGTCTGCAGAGTCGAGAGGAAAAATGCCAGGATTTGATAGCAAAAAAAAAATTCATAAAATAAATATGTATTATAGAAATTTTATATGTATAACAAAATTCTGTGCTTGCGTGAAATGCGAAATTTGTTGAAATGAACTTATTGACATCACAGTGCATTGTTTCTCTGTTATATGTAGTACTCCTTTACAATTTTTCACATATGTAACTTTATAAGTTTTATCATTATATACTTGCATTCATCATATTTTTGCGTGCTAAAAAAAAAAAAAATCATTCGATGGAAGTAGCCTTGCAAAATTTACTTTGGCTATGCCAATTTTTTAGTAATTTTTGCTTCTTAACATCAGATTTTTCTTCACCATTCATCAATAGAAAGAACGAATCTTAACAAAAAAGAAAAAATATAAGAAATCTAGTTTTCTTTTTAAAAACAATTGCGAGGTCTAAATTCATCTAAAATATATGGTTCCTTCGCGAAAGATATGTACTTGAAGTAACATGAATCTTACGATTTTTGCTAAGCCAGACTGCAAAAAAATTGCTCTAACATTCTGACCCACCTTAACCCTTATTGGTCCCTCGAGAAATACATCTAAACGGTCCCGTTGAATGCACGCGCAGACACATATATTTTTAATTGTAAAAAAGCTAAAAAAAATTAACAACCATTTATGTTTTGTGATTTTTTATGTTTATTACATTGTTTACTATCATATTAATACATTTGAACTTCATAAAGGTAGATTTAGAATGAAATTAATTAGAACATTACGTTAGGTTAAGTTAAACCGGATGCCTTCGTGAAGGCTCACATAGACCAATTCAGGTCCTTAGTGGTACCGGTAGCGAACAAAAGGAACCTTTGTGTTTGTTCAAAAGTCTTTAAAGATTTGCGTTGAGTTCGCAAACCTTAGGAGGGACTCTAGAGACACCCTGGCTACATCTTTAAGCGATGGGAATGTCGATGAGCCTAGCTATTTTAGTCTCGATCTAAGTAGGGTGGGGCATGTGCATAGTAGGTGCTCCAGGGTCTCCACTGTGCCCGGTTCTTTGCACTTCCTGCAGTTGTCATACGTGGTGATGCCAAGCTTCCTCGCGTGGGCTGCCGTCTTGCAATGACCAGTGAGCATGCCCACTAGTGTCCTGCAATCTTTGCGCGGGCGTGCCAAGATGAACAGAGTTCGTTTTTCGCATTGTGCATTGCACATGATTTTCGAGATTTTACACGATGTCGTATCTCTCCATCTACGATTCACTGCTAGTGTGGCTCTTCTTTCGAGGTTCCTGTACAATTCTTGTAGCGGAGTAAGTACATGTTCTGCGAGTTCTGATTCCAGCCCGGCGCCTTCCTTTGCTAAACCATCTGCCATTTCGTTTCCCTCAATGCCCTGATGGCTAGGGACCCAGTAGATGTGCACTCTTTTCGAAGCGCAAAGTGCATCTAAATATGTCTGTAAATATGTTGACTGCCTGCTGTGCTTGTTCTATACCTTTGCACTAGTCATTTGGTCCCAGAAGAGTTCGTGCTTTGGAATTGACTATCGTGCGAGGCACCATGTAGTCCGTGCTACTAGGTTGATCCTTTCCGTTTGTACAATGTCCAAAATTTTGAATGCGCATGTTGCCTGCTGCCGTAAGGCGTTGTGCCGTTTTTCCGGCTATTAGTTTTGCGTGTATGGATAGGGGGTCCATACTTAGAATGGTTTCAAGCGCTTTAGTTGGAGTTGACTTCAGTGCCCCCGTGATGCATAGCGCTGCCTGCCGCTGAGTTTTCTCCAAGTGCCTGAGGAATGTTGATTTGTTCACAGCCGGCCATCACACAATAATCCCGTAGAGTAGAATAGGACGCACTACCGTTACATAGATCCAGTGCATCAGAAAGGGTGAGAGATCTTCTTGGATGTGTATAGTGCAATAGTGGATTTCTTCACCCTTTCTATCACGTTGGTTTTCCATGACAGCTTGCTGTCCAAGACGACTCCTAGATATTTTGTGTGAGTTTTCGGTATGGGACGTATGTCGTTCAATTTCGGTGGTATCCACTGTGGTATCTTGTACCTTTTCTTGAACAGAACCAGATCCGTTTTCTCTGCATTAATACTAAGACCGACTGAATTTGACCATCTGAGTACATCTTTGAGTGTGCTCTCCATTATGGAGCTTACTGTTGATAGATATTTCCCTACTATAATTATGCTTATGTCGTCTGCATAGCCAGTTATCCTCGGGGCTCTACCTTCAAACTTTTCGAGTAGTTCATTAACTACAAGATTCCATAGTAGTGGCGAGAGGACCCTTCCCTGGGGTGTCCCACTGCGAGCTTCCCTTACCATGGATTTAGTGCCCCACTCAGCCCGCACCTTTCTGCAGCTTAGCAACTTGTCTAGAAACGCCCCGAGTGCGTATTCCTTGTGGTGGAGGGCTTTTTCTAGGGTTACTACTAGGGAATGTAGTGCCGTTTAAACCGATTTCCCTTTCGTGTATGCGTGCTGGTTGGTTGATAACTGGATTGAATTAGGTGCAAGTCAATCAGTTTCTCGAGCGTTTTGAGTACAAAAGAGGTCAGACTTATTGGCCTGCAGTCTCTCGGACAGGGATGGCTGCTCTTACCTGCCTTCGGTAAGAATACAACCCTCGCTGTCCTCCAAGCCACAGGTACATAGTTTAGCCTGATGCATCCTTTGAATATATTCTTCAGCCATGAGACGACTCGCGATTCAGCCGTTTGCAACATGGCAGGAATTATACCGTCTGGTCCCGAAGATTTGTAATCCGAGAACAAATTTATAGCCCATACGATTCCGTCCGACGTTATTAAGTCGTGTGGAACCTGTAGCGGAGTTGTCCTGTGTCCTCGTAGTATAGCAGTGTTTGGAGCTTCGGTACACCAGGAAAATGCGCCTTTAAAAGCACCTCGAGGGATTCCTGACTACTTTCCGTCTACTGGCCAGTGTCTTTGCGTAGCTGGCTTTGAATGGAGGGCTGCTTTGAGAGTAATTAGAATATTACATATATTAGAAAAAAAATTGAACTTTTAACTTTTGTCAATAATTTGTACATTTTTCGCATAAATTGAAATTATGTTCAGCACAAATGAAATTTCTACACTTTTCACAGCGTGTAACAAAAAGATTTTTGTTATTTTTATATGTGCAGATGAATCATCGGCCTCGTTTTGATGTACTTGGTAAATGGCGAATCTCCCGAATTCTTTGAATAACACTGGAAGCATCATTACTTTGAGGTTGTTTTTTACGTTTAGTGATATGTTTTTCAACGAGATTCAATCCAAGCTCCTCGATAAAAAGGCGACGACGAATATTTTGGTTCGTTTTAGAATTTTTCCAATTCGGGAACAATGCATTGAACGTCACGAATGCATTCAACGCACTAACATCAAGCATGTTACAAAATACTGGCATTGGCCACCGATTGACTTTTCGTTTGCATGTGTACGTAGCCACCATTTGGTCCAAAGTATCTACTCCACTCTTGATTTTGTTGTAGTCTTCAATGATGGTTTCTTCTTTTCTTTATTCTCATTTATACTGACAACATTGTGGTATGTACTGAGCAATGTCACAAATCGGTACCGGCTAGGAACATATGACAACATAACTCCTTGCAATTTATGTTCATATACAACTTCTGTATGATAAATTGGCTTTTGACGCATGTCGAGTAGAACTGAAGGAATTTCAGTCCTATTTTTCCTTATTGTTCCCAAAATAGTCATGCGATTCTTATGTTAATCTTCTGCCAATTCATACGAAGTGAAAAAGTTGTCACACGTTACATTTCTGTCAGAAAGTCCTTTCACCAAATCCAAAACAACACGTCGTCCGCGATAACGTTCAGGAGTGGCATTACGATTCCGACCAACATAAATTTGTGTGTTGTATGCATACCAGCTTTTTGAGTCGCATAGCACCCAAATTTTAATGCCATATTTCGCCGGCTTGGATGGAATATACTGACGAAACGGACATCGCCCACGATAAGGAACTAACTGTTCATCTACGGTAATGTTTTTTCCTGGTGTGTATACAACTTTCAAATTATGATTCCATTTATCGTATACATTTCGAATCGGTGCCAAATTGTCACGTACTGAAGTACTTGTAGATGCAGTGTTGGCCATACGTTGTTCGCGGTCATCAAATCGAATGCAACCATGGATACGCTTGAACATTTTCAAAGACATTGTTGCTCTAAATATTGGCCGACCAGTTTCGTCATTCCACAGTTTAGTGACACATTCACCGTATGACCGATACACACCAGAAAGCAGCAACAATCCAAAGTATACGTGCAGAGTGTCCAAATCAATGTTCTCCCAATCGTCTTTCAATCGTCATGTTCAAAATAATATTCTCAACCGGTTCAAGGAACATGTGAAATGCAGACGAAACATCAACTATAGTAGCAGCTGCTAATGCTTTTGGACCTGAATTATTACAAAAATGAAACATATAATGAACATGAACCTATAACAAAGGGGGTAGGTTTTTACCTGAAGTGAAAGTGGTTGCGATGAATATTCAATTTTCTTATTTTTTGAAAAATATTTATTTTCAGGATTTACTGCATTTTCTTCTGCTAAATTTTGCTCAAGTGGCTCAATGTCGTTTTCATCCGAATGCACGCTAACTTCACTATCATCATTCTCCTCGTCTGATAATGCAAAATCATCGTCACTATTGCACGGAGATTCGCCCACTTCGCTTTCCAAATCAATATAAATTTCTAGTTCATCTCGCTGCCTTCTTTCAAGTAAAACTCAATCCATTTTTTATCAAATACTTCGAAACACAACCAAAATTCAAATAAATGCGTAAACAAACTTCACTTATGTGTGTTCCAGAACAAACTGAATTTCATAAAACGTAAAATAAGAGCGTGCTATAAATCCACACACAAAAATAAGCGGCAATTCCAGGTACCTGATTATGTGTATGCGCGCACATACAC
This sequence comes from Dichetophora obliterata, assembly GCA_963920525.1. Lineage (NCBI taxonomy): Eukaryota > Metazoa > Arthropoda > Insecta > Diptera > Sciomyzidae > Dichetophora > Dichetophora obliterata. Next base: position 123,410,580 of record OY986439.1, read on the forward strand.
AGGGACCGATTCGTTACTATAACTGCACAGGCAAATACAGTAAGGGTTCAAATTCAAAAACGGGTTCAGGCAAAATAATTCTACTTTGCAAAATACAAGGTCATTCCGCTGAACCGTTTTTATTTCATTCAAGGTTAAAGATCAAAATTGTATGCGTGCACATACAGGGGACCGATGAGGGTAAATGTCTGTTTTTCTTTATTTTTTCAATTAGTATCAGTAAACAAGACCAATATTTCTTAATACACTGAGAAAACAAAAAATCAAAAACGCACATTTAAAAAACGTTTAGTAAAATTAATATTTTTAAAAATATTTTACACCATACAAAAATGAAAACGCACATTTTTAAATTGAAAAGTAATACGAAACGCTTTTAAAACAACCACGAATATTTTACTATGAAAAAGTAGGATAAAATTAATATTTTTAAAAACATTTTACGCCATACAAAAATGAAAACGCACATTTTTAAATAGAAAAGTGAAAGGAAACGTTTTTAAAACAACTACGAACGTTTTACCATGATAAAGTAAAATTCACACAGTACTTTGTTTTAAAACACTTGTTAATAACGAATTGTTTGTTATATATGTTTCATTGAATTATGTATTTGATTTATTTAAGAAAATATTTTTCATTCTCCATTTCATCACTCTGCAGTTTGCCTGCAAGAAAGCAATGAAAGAGTTTGAGTTGGAGAGTAAAAGGTAAGTATTTTAAATAAAAAGAATAATATCTGACAAAGTTCTATTTTTTTATAAACGCTAGAATACAGTATAATTATCTAAAAATTTTAACGAGATGAACATAGCTGATGATAAAATAACTAAAATTAAACTGTAATTTTAAAAACCAATAAAGCTTTTTTGTGTTAGTAGAGGAAATGCGAAATTCTGTAAATTTTTTTAATTAATGGGAAATAATGAACATTTTCATTTTTAAAATATAAATATTTGTTGTACCATTGCATTTTAAAATGTTTATTGTTTAAACATTTTAGAATCTATTTTAAAATTTTCGTTTTTAAAATGAAAATAAACATTTTACGTTTGAGAGTATTTATTATTAAAAATCAAACGAACATTTTAGAATCTTGTTTTTAATATGAAAATAAACGTTTTATTACATAATTTTAAAATATCCATTGTTAAAAATCGAACGAACATTTTAGAATCTCAGTTTAAAATGTAAGTTTTTAAAATGAAAATAAACGTTTTACTATTTTATTTTAAAATGTTCGTTTTTAAAATTAAAATAAACGTTAGAAGTGCAAAATCTGGGTAAACTTTTTAAAAGTAGCTCGTTTCTGCCACTTTTGAAAATGTTGTTTTCTCTGTGTACTGTTTATTACCAACAAAGGTAAAAATGAAGAAGCGTAATTTTATTTTCAAACAATTTCAAATTAAATCTTTTCGATTATTTCGCATAGTTAAACTAACAACAAAAAGTTTGCGAATAGGACATACACAACATATAATATTTACTATATATTTTACTCAGACAGAAGTTGAGCTACACTCTGCAGTTGACATGAAAGAAGTAATTATTTACTTATTTTTTTTAATGGCTTACCCTGAAACCTTCCGAATGGATTTTTTAAGAAAGTCTTTCGCAGTCTGAATGTCAGTCAGAGCGTTTGCTTGTCTTAAACATTCGTTAGTGCCAAAAAGTTTTTCTCCTCTATTCATGGGGACATAATTTAGAATGCAAACTTTTCTTTGTTCACATTTCTAGAATCGTATTTAAGCTTTAATTACTTGTTTGTGTATTTTCCTGACTAGTCCTCACACGCACAATTTGTTCAAGAATGTTTCTTTAATCGTAAGTGCGAGTGACAAAAAATGTGTGTCGAATTTAAATAACATGTAAAATAGCATTTCTACTTAAAAATGATAATAAAGAACTGAACCCACACTCAAACTCAAACTGACAAAACTTCCCGACCAAAGAATGTGTCAGTGTCTGACGAAAAAAAACTACAAGAAAATACACGACGTTTTAATATAGATGGCATTATACAATTTATCTGTTTTTATAATGTACAATTAAAAGTCTGTTTCTGCTTTCAGCTAACGCACTCTTACATACATTGCAGAATATAGCGATTACACGGCAGGTGAGTATGATTCCTTGGCGTCAATGATACAGTGGCTTTTTTGTATGACTAAGTAGCAGGTATGACTTAGTGCTGATGCTACTGAAATAAATTTCTGTTGCCACGCTGAACAAAATATTGTTCTTAAAATTACTTTAATTAGCCCAAAAATTTATTGATTCAATAAACAATTCATTGGTTCAAAGAAGAAATGCTTTAACTTTTAAGTTGTTTTCGGTATTTGTTTATTCATTCATTTAAATATCTATTCCAACTTTTATAAAACGTATTCGTTCTTTCCCCAAAAAATACATTCCTAAAATTATTTAACGTTTTGATTGAATCATAAAACATTTTTTTTTTTTAAAGAAGTGAAACTTTTAGCTGTACGAAAAGTTTCATATAAATCAATGAATGGTTTTCATTGACACAATGAACGGAGATCTCAGAAATCATTGGAAATAAAAAATGAAAACTTTTTATGTTCCATGCAGTTCATAGCGAAAGGAATTAAAAGTGTTTATCTATAAAAAATACACTTATGATTTTTTTGCACTACCGTTCCTTACATCAGTCTCTTGGTTACCCACAAACAAACTTTTATCTCCGCACAACATATATGTTAAACGGTTTCATTCTATCATTTACGCCACTCCAAATATTTAAGTGACTTTTCCCCATAACTCCACCTTCCTTCCCCTAAGGTACACTTACACAAAGTATGTTATAGCCAGCGTTACCAGAGTGACGTTAAATACGACACTTTGGCGTATTTTAAGATCAAATGACGATTGACATATTTAACAAAAACAATTTTTTAGAAACGACATTCAATTAACTATGCAATGACTGAAACAACGTTTTAATTTTTCTGGTCAATTTTTAAGAACTTTTGTTGCGAGAAATTCAATATTTTGAAAATTTACAGTTGTTGTTTCTGTATTTAGTTTCAAAAACAGCAAGGAGATATCTGCAAAGCATATTTAAGGCCTGCATTTTAATAAATAACTAAGATTTAAAAACAAAAACAAAAAAGTTTTAAGAGTTGATTTAAAAATTATTTAAAATTAATTCCAAGAACTTATAAATTAAAATTTTTTAGAATATTTGTAATACAAATTTTTTAAAGTAGAGAATATTTTGTGTAAATAAAATGCATTTTGTCAAAAGAGTGTGTTCAAGTTTCGTATTTCCGAAGCTAACAGTATTTGTTGATGAGTAAATATGCTTTTCATACTTTTCTGCAAAAAATTTTGAATCTGTTATTTTTACCATAAAATGTAAATATATTCTCATTTAGTTGAATAATAATTTTGATTATTCTTGTGAGTGGCTTTGACCTATTTCTTTTTTACTTCTCCATATGTATATGGTACGTTGACAAATTTATTTGTATTTTTTTAAATTAAACTTAATACTGAAATATTATTGATTTTTTTTTTTCTAATAAACGTGGACTTGTTTTGTGATTAAATTTCCTTTTGAATTTCTTTTGCATACTTTTTTAGTCTTATTCTTTGAAATGCCAGTTACTTTTTTGTTCACTTTTAAGAGTAGTCCGTGTAAAAAAAAGTTCACTATAGAGCGTTCACTATTTCGGGGGTTCGTTATATCCAGATTTGACTGAACTCACTTAAATAAACTCTTATATATAGATTAAGTACTTTTAACCCTGCTTTGATAACCTTATTAGAAGTTGCTCAAAAGTTAACCATACGTCTATCAGACGTGTCATTGTTTTCGCGGCTTAATGTTATGTTTATATCAATTAAACAATTTGTTTTTTGTACTTACATGGCTTTATTATATATTCCCTTGTTATTCAAACACATTTTATTAAAATTTTTTTAATTAAAAATGAGATTAAAATCTTACAGTAAAATCATTTCACGAGAGAGAGAGAGCAAAACATTAAGAAAGCATATGTCTCGTAGACGTAGGTTATCAAAGCAGGGTTGGGTGATGTATTTTGTATTTAAATGGCGTATTTTGTACGGCAATATGACTCTTTTGTCTTAAAATTTTCTGGCAACACTGGTTAAAACACTTAATAGAATAAATTTTCTGTATTTTACCTACTATGCTTTAGCCAGAAAAGAAAGTTTGAATTAAATTGGAATAAATTTACAACAGATATTCATGTACAAAGAATGAAGAAAATTTAATTAAAAAGGGGAGAATTTGTTTTTTAAAATTGAGGTTTATCGTTTTTGATTTCTGTTGCTTCTCCGGATGATGTGAGTTTGTCTATGAACTTATAATTTTAATCCAAACATTTTTAGAAATAAAAAGAATTTTATTCAAACTTTTATTGAAAACATTTCCCTGTTTGCTAATACGCTGTTTATGAATGCACCTAAAACTGCGTTTAATTAAAAAAGTTTGAAGAGCTCAACGAACTACCCCTCACATTACTGATGATAGTGCAAAAAACTAAACACTTGAGTAAAACTATTCTATTAAATTTAATCCAAAAACAAATCCAGATAATTTTATATCTATGTATCTGAAATTATGAATTTATGGGAATATATTGAATTAATAGTAGACGAAGGTGAGCTGCCTTAAAAAACTACAAGGCGCCATTGATATAATTTCTTTTTGTAGCAAAGTAACTATGGTTAATTTCAAAAAGGGAAAAGTTTCGAGAATATTATAAACAGAATAATTATTTATGATTTGCTCGTCTTTATTTGCGCTAAAAGGTTGTATGAGGAATTATCAGCAATTGCATCAAAAGTAAGGCAATTGCATTGAAACCAATATCAAACATTTGTTTCAAAAAGCTTCATTAATATGTCCTGATTTATTATATCTAGAACATAATCTTCAGAAAGTAAGCAGCCAATCCTGACATACTCAACGATCAACATCTTTTATCAATTTTTAATGGCCTTACTAAGAGGCCCATAGTTCCCTTGCCATCTAAAAGTGCCGAAGAGGCAACTCATTGAAACAAAACAAGCAATTGCATCTCTGCAAGCAAATGCATCTCTGCAAGCCAATGCAGTGGTTTTCCAAGCAACATTTCGCATAGATCCTGTTTTCCAACCAGTTAACTACAGATCTATCTTCTCCAATAACCTTCTGATGTGTCAATCAATTTTTCTTCGAGATCACACACAATACCCTCACCTATGTCCTTCCCGCTTCCTGACTTTGGGAACAAGTGAGATACATGTGTAAACAGAGCCTGGCCTCCTTAGTGTTCGGCGATAATGATTATGGCCGATTTTCTCAACATGAATCTTGTCTTTTCTCCCATCAAAATGCAACCCTTCAAGTACATTTGCGATTTTAGCCGTATTTTACTACTTCACTCCGAATTTTGTGCTTCTCACTTCTTATTTTACTTCGGTCAACAACCAATGAGCTACACAGAGATAATTATTTTGATTGAATCAAGCAAATGTTTTGCTTAAAAGCAAATCAGCAAAACTTTGCTCAACGGTGTGATTTTAGAAAAAGATTGCTAAATTCAAATCACTGCTCATGTATTTAGGAAAAAGCAAAATTTTGCTAAGTTATTATAAACTGCAAAAGCAACTTTCTCCTTAATTCAAGCAAATATTTGCTAAGTTATAAGCTCAAATAGCAAATTTTTACTACATTCTTGCAAATATTTGATAAGTTATTATAAAATCAAATATAAATTTTTACTAAATTTCAAGCAAATTTCTTCTAAATACTCGAACATACGTTTATTATTAATGAGAAAAATTAAGCGACGATTGGTTAACCACTGCGATGGTCAAATGGATTAGCCCGTGCACTTACACTCACGCGGCCGAGGTTCAAGTCTTCGGATAATGGTAATTTTTCAATTTAATTTAATGTTAATTATTTCACTTCAAAAATATGCTAGATTTAAGCAAAAACTAATCAAAACTTGCTATTCCAATTTATATTAGCTAAGCTTTTACTTGAATTCAAGCTAATTTAAGCTAATAAAAAATTTTGATTAGTTTTTGCTGAATTCTAACATAATTTTGAAGTAGCTCAGATTCAAGCGCAAGTTTTGCTTAACCTCCAATAGATGATAGTGACCGGGTGTCGGTAGGATCGTCGGAATATGGTATTGCCGACATATTTAATGAGGATTCAGAGAAGCAGCTTCTAGAATATTCCTCTGAAATCAGACCAATATCATATGCAGGACACTTGAAGCAATAGCGGGCATGTTAGAGTCTCAATAACTGCAGCAATACTGCATTCCAATAAAAAATTCTTGCAACTATTGCAAAAGTCAAACGTTCTAGCGACTAGAAATTTGACATTTGCAGCGTGAAAAATGCAAGAACCCGGCAGCATGAATATTAGGCCTGTGCGAGTAGCTTCGAGTTCGAGTCGAGTTGCACTACTCGATTCGAGTAACTGTGTTTTAATTAACTCAAAATTACGAGTTACTTAAAAAGAGTTATCGAGTAACTCGTGATATTTTCGAGTTTCTTGCACATTTTCGAGTATTTTTCTAGTCAATACTTATTTTTTTTTTTATTACATGTTCTCAACTTCACTCTAAACAGGATTGCCATAGAATACTTATTATTTTGTAATAATAATCTTAATAAGAGAGAGAGAGAGAGAGAGAGAGAGAGATAGAGGAAGAAAGATAAATACAACTACATTTAGGAATATAAATTTTAAACTGATTTTTCATTGCTGAATTGACCATACAAATAAAGTAACAATCTATAAACTTTGTTTGTGCTATAAGAGATGACCTTTTCTCATTTACAAATCCAATTAATCGTTTCAATTTTCATGGTGTTTTCTAAATTCATCAATTAATTTCACTGCCTGACTCTGCCATTGTTACACTTTATAAAAATATACTAAAATAAGCTTGAACAACATTCACCCTGTGCCACTTTTATTGAAATGAAATTCTTTAAAATTTCAAGCTCCCTATTTTTTTAATGAAGGGAAAAATTGAAAGATGAGTGAAATCTGAATATATTCGTTAGCTAAAAAACAGTGCTTCAAATGAAACATGGCAACTCTGTTCAGAAAAAACTGAATATCTTAAATGAGTCGTTTTATGGGTAACCTTGAACGCACCATACAGTGTGTCAAACATGCAGATACGAGAAGATAATTTAAGTACGTGTATACAAAATAAAGCTTATTTGGATTAAAAGTTAATTGTACTACGACGTTTTAAATGTTAATTCAATAGGGAAAACTGAACCCAAAATGTTCATGCTTTTCATTGCATGTATATCACATCGAAACACTGAAGGTTCATAGATGTATATAAAAACTTAGAGAGTAGCTACCTATGTTTTTTATATTCGATGAAATTTAGTTATTTATAAAAACTCCTGAAATATTGGTATTAACATTGCTTTAAATTTTATTTATTTTATTAGAACTAATACACACAATAAATATATGCGATTTTTTTAAAATACCATTCCATTGTTCCATAGCTATGAGTCATGACTCATGAGTGTTCTAAGCATTTTAACCCAATATCGAAATCCATGCATTGGAAGAGGTTAAAGATGAAACAAAAGGTCAAGCAGTTTAGTTTCGAAAAAAAAAAAATGTTAATTCGTATTATTTATATTAAATCTATAGAATCACAAATATTTTTGGGAAAATTTATAAAAAATACAAGGACTGGCTTCACTACACGCCACATTTTGTTTTTTCAGACTTATTTTTACACAATTATATTCTTAGTTCAATTCTACTAAGTATTAGTGGATGTTGTTTTCAATTTCTAATAAAGCAAGTGGCTGTAAAACATTAATGAATGTCGGCGCTAAAAAATTCAAACACATAAATTTTAAAAATCAATTAAAATAGTTGTGACAACATTGAGAGGTCAGACCAAGTGCGATGGACTTAGATGTAATTCTTTGAGAATTTTTACAAATGGTTCTTTTAATTTTAACATTTTCGTTTTTCGTCGCACTGTGATCTTAGAGTACAATAAAAAATCAGAACAGGAGCAACAAAGTTAAAATTTTTCTTGCTTTCTCAATTTTAAGTAACATGAAAGTTATGCGACCGTTAGAGGTCGTCCATAAACTACGTTACCAATTTAGGTGGGGGGGGGGAGAGTTTTGAAATGCACTACGATAAGTAACGGTAAAGGGGGAGGTGTTTAGATATTGTAACGTTACCAAAAATTAAAAAAATCGACGAAGAACCTCTAATTAATAACACAATCATTTCAAAAATTTTTAACCTTACATGTTTATGTTTGATCGTCTAAATTGATGGTTAACTTTTGTTTCAAAGATTTCTTCCACCGCCTTTTTCCTTGACACAGGAACCTTTTGGTATTCCTTCACCATCTCAGCACATGTCTGAAAAATTTGGGTCTTTGCTTTTGCGACAGGCTTTGACGTTAAGGCCTGAATGTTCTTGATCAAAGGAGATACCGTATGACATGAACTGTCCTTCTCAGAAAGAGGAAATCGGTTCAAGGTCGTGTCCTACCTGAGGCTTGTATTTCGTTTTTAAAACTTCTATGAATTGTCAAAAGTTTGTATTAAATCGTTTACAATAAATCGGAATAAAACCTACTATTTAAATAAATCAATTTTCAGAAAGCATTTTCACAAAAACACAGAACTTGGTGTAGCTCGGGTGCAGCCTTTAAGGGTACTCTGTCAAAGACCAGGTGAATTTCTTTGTGTTAGAAATGAGGATTCACCTGAATGGGTCGACATATAATCCGATGAAAAATTCTATTTTGAAGAATCATCAACAAATCTACCAGCTTCTTCTATCCCAGTGATTGAGAGCATCGAATCTTGGATCGCAGATGGAATAGCTTTTACAGATGATATTAATTATTGATTTTTTTTCCAATTGTTCCTTTAATGTATCTAGTCATACTAGTCACTAATACTAGTGAAAATTGTCAGAGCTAGTCAAAAAATATATCACAGGACAACACTGATTCTGCGGCATGGGATTTGGTAGTCAATTTTAGTATATACATTGATAAAGATCTTAGCCTATTATTTAGATTATTTGAATTGACTCCGGTTCTCGCGATAAACCGCTATTTTAAAAATTAAGGAGGTTTCATCTTAGATTTAAACATAACTCCAGAACAGTAAGTCTGATTTGGCTGAATAAAAAATTCGAAAATCCGCAGCTAAATTGCCTCTAAGTTAAATGCACAATGTTTTTTGATTATCTGAACAGTTTCGGAAATATTCAGAAAGTTCTTCTGAAAAAAAATTTTTTTATGCAAAATTTTAAATCTTATATATAAAAATGGATGTATGTATGTGGGTATGTGGGTATGTGGGTGGGTATGTGGCTATATCACGTATAGACTCCAAAACCGCCGAACCGATCTTTATGAAATTTTCAGGGAAAATAAAGGCACATCTTGAGAGTGTTCCTGTGAGGTTTGGTAACGATTGGAGAAGGGGGCGTGGTACCTCCCATACAAGCCAAATTTGCTCCATCGATCACAAACCAAAAAAAGGATATATATCAAGCGGTTTCAATCGTAAAAACTAAGATTTGGTAATTTTGTTCAGATGGTTACTGTCGGTAACTGTACAAAAAATGGGCGTGGTCGTAAAATAAATACGCCCACTTTTTCGAAATCATGGCAATTCCAAAGTTCTATACACTTTTACAGTGAAACTTACTGTATAGGTGCTCCAAGAGGCGGTCACTATATATAAATGTTTTCACGCCCACTTTTACCGCCCACAAATCAATGTCTATATATATAAAAACAAAACGATGTGTGTCTGGCTGTGTGATGTCTATAGACTCCAAAACTACTAAACCGATTGACCTGAAATTTTGGCAGCCGATTTGTTTCAGGTACGAGATGGTTGAGGGGGAAAATGTGCCACACCCCCCTTTTACCGCCCCCAAATCAATAAAAATGTTATATTTCAGTCGGTTTGGGTCGTATAAGGCTAAAATTTTGTAATTTAGTATGTACAGTTACTGTCGACAACTGCACTAAAAATGGGTTTCCACGCCCCCTTTTACCGCCCACAAATAAATGAAAATGGTTTATTTCAGACGGTTTTGGTCATATAAGACTTAAATTTGGTACTTTGGTTTGTGTAGTTACTGACAGTAACTGTACGAAAAATTGGTTTCCACGCCCCCTTTTTGCGCCCACAAATCAGTGAAAATGCTATATTTCAAGCAGTTTTGGCCGTATGAGACTAACATGTGATACCTAAGTTTGTATGGCTACTTTCGGCAACTGAACTAAAAAAAGGCGTCATCGCTATATAGCCACACCCACACCCACTTTTTGAGAAATCATTAAAATTGACTACTGGGTCTATTGAGCTAAAATGTTGCTTTAGTTTGTACGGTTACTGTCAGCAACTGTACTAAAAATTGGTTTCACGCCCCCCTTTTACTGCCCACAAACCAATGAAAACGTTTTATTTCAACGATTTGTATCGTGTTGGACAAAAATTTTGTAATTCAGTTCATATGGTTACTCTCGGCAAGTTCACTAAAAATAGGCCTGTCCAACTTTAGTTAAACTCACTTTTCAGGGAGCTAGCGTCGAGTGAAGTAAAGTGCGCCAAGCTTAACCTAAATTGAGCTGAAATTTGGGCAGTCGATTTGTTTCGATTACGAGATGGTTCAAGGGAAATATTTTCCCGCACCCCTTTTTACTGCTTGCAAAACAACAAAAATGCTATATTTTGCACGGTTTTGATCGTATTAGACTAAAATTTGGTTATTTAGTGCATATGGCTACTTTCGGCAGCTATACTGGAAATGGTGAATATATTTTGCATTTCTTGGCATTTTCGTATATGGCAGTAAGGTGGTCTGTGGCAGAACAATGTCTGAAGAGGAGAATGAGTGTTCCTGTGAGGTTTGGTAACGTTTGGACGAGGGGGCGTGGTACCTCCCATGCAAGCCAAATTTGCGCTATCGACCACAAACCAAATAAAGGATATATATCAGACGGTTTCGATCGTAAAAACTAAGATTTAGTAATTTTGTTCAGATAGTTACTGTCAGTAACTGTACAAAAAATGGGCGTGGTCACATTAAACATACGCCCACTTTTTCGAAATAATGGCAATTCCGGAGTTCTACACATTTTTATAGTGAAACTTGCTGTGCAGGTGCTTCAAGAGGCAGTCACTATACATAAATGTTTTCACGCCCACTTTTACCGCCCACAAATCAATATCTGTATATATAAAAATGAATCGTGATTTGTTCGGATGCTTAAAACTTGAAAAGGACTGGACCAAATTGGATACTTCCTTTTACTGGTTTGTTCGTAACTGCTACGCAAAGGTTTAGGAAAAAAGTAATGCCACACCCCTTTTATCGCCCACAAATCAATAAAAATGCTATATTTAAGACGGTTTTGGTCGTATTAAATTAAAATTTGGTAAATAAGTTCTTATGATGACGGTCATTAACTTAAATAAAAACGGGCGTTGTCACATTTCATCTACGCCTACTTTTGGAAATATCACAATACTTCAAAACTATTGGTCCGATCGAGCTCAAAATTTTGTAAGTGGCTTTGCTTTGAGTACGAGATGGTTTAAGAAGAAATGCCACACCTTATTTTACCTCCCATAAATATAAAAACAATTTGTGTTATCGATTAGCTTTAGAGTTATGGGTTGCACAGCTTAGAAATTCGGTATTCGACTACAATTTAGACGTACCGTTTCAGTGATAAAATTTTATGGGAGTTGGACAAGGAGGAGGAGCACCTCTCATACAACCCAAATTGGTGATATCGAATAGCTTTGAAGTTATAGAAATTCAGCTTTGTAATTCAGTTTTTGACCTCAATTTACACATGCAGTTTCAATTAACCCAAATTAAAGATATCAAGCGACCTATAATCTTTGGGATTATAGGTCGCACAGTTTTTTAATTCAGTATTGGACCTGGAATTTTATGGGTGTAGGGAAAAGGGGAGTGGCACCTCCCATACAACCCAAATTTGTGTTATCGAATAGTTTTGGAGCTATATGTCGAACAGTTTTGGTATTCGGTATTCGACCTCCATGAACACATGCAGTTTAATTGATTACGTTCTATGAGGGGTGATCAAGAGGGCGTGGCACTTCCTATACAACCCAAAATTGATATATCGAATAGCTTTGTGGATATAGGTCGCACAGTCTCGGAATTCAGTATTTGACCTCAATTTAGACATGCTGTTTAACTGATAACATTTTATGGGCGTTTGACAAGGGAGAGTGGCAGCAACGCGCCGGGTTTCAGCTAGTTTTTTAATATTTCATGATTCATAAAAATTCAAATATGTCAAAATAGCTCTTTTTCTGATATTAATTTATAAACACATATATGTTACAAAGAAAATAAGCCATATTTCATTTAAATCTATTGGCGTGTTTTGCCTTAATTCAAATTTAATGATGTTATTTCATTTTGATAAAAAACTGCTAAATAAATACTCAGGGGAAAATTCCAGATCTAAAGCTATCCAAAAAATCAGCGGAGCTTCTAGCATCAAGACTTAAAGAAAAACGTTGTCTTCAGCCTGGCGTATCAGTTAAAACTTACCGGACTATAGAACGAAATATTCTTCGATACTTTACAAAGGAGGAGAAAATCGTATACTGTTAGAATATTCCTGGACTTTTAAATGCAATGGGTCTTCATAGATAGCTTAAAAATAAGTTTAAAATGTGTGTTACTGCATAATGGCAACAAATTAGCTTCAATTCCGATAGCACATTCAACAAAACTTAAAGAATAATACCAAAGTATCAAACTTTTTTTAAAGAAAATTGTATATGTTCAACACCAGTGGTCAGTGTGTGTTGATTTGAAAATGGTTCACTTTTTATACCATGTATCTTAATTTGCTCCAAAAACTTATGCCGCAGAAAAAAAATATTTTTTGTTCCCCTGTGTAATCATTCGAATGAATTAATTTCATATGTCACGTTACTTTATGGGGGCGGGGGAGGGGTTTTGAAAAGCACTACGAAAAGTAACGCAGGGGGAGGGGGGTAAAAAAAACCGGAAAATCAGTAACGTAGTTTATGGACGACCCCTTACCTGCGCTATAATGGAAATGCCCATATTGTATACATATTTGGTTTGATCCCCAAGCCTAAAAGTTTGGCTGTGTTATTATTTCATTATCTTTATATTTGGACAAATCAATCCAGTCAGTCATTCTGTAATAGTATTTAGAGTAAGCTTACCCACAAAAGAATAATTGAAGTCTTTGTCAAACATGCTTTGAAAATACTTGCTCACGTAATAAATTTACAAGTTGTGTTGTAAAATTGTACGAAACATGATAAAAGTAAGCTTTTTATAATAGCACTTGTAGCAAGTTTACTCAAAGTTTAATTTACAAGCGTGTTCAAAGCATGATGCGAATATGCATTCAAAAGTAATTGTTTAACAACTTTCACATTATAAGGGAATTCCCCAAGCATAGCGAATTACAACTGCAATAAAAAATAAAATTCCATCACTAACAATTTTGATGTCAGTGGCTTGTGTTCAGTGATTAAATTAAAAATTTGTAAGATTTCTGAATTGATTATGTAAGTTTTTATTTAAGATTTCTAAAAATGCATTATAAATTTTACTTAAATGTACGAAATCAGAGCAAGGCAGTTATGGCTTTACTCTTAAAACAGGAGCCACATCAAATTAATTCATTCCAAATCCTTTAAAACAGTTGTAAAAAGCTTACTATAATATTTGTTTCCAATACAAGCAACACTTGTATCCAATTGAATAGTAAACGCTTGGAATAATATTACAGTAAGGAATATTTTTCCAAGGGTTCCTCTTTGCTTATTCTACAATTACTTTAAAGCATTTTACAACAATTTTTACAAGCTTTTCCCAAGTACGATGCTTGCGCTTGTAAGCTTACTACAAGCTTATTCCAAGCTTGTTTGGCTTATTGGGTAGGCTTATAACAAAAACACCGCTTCAGTAAATCACATTATAATACTGCTAATTCGCTTAGATATATGCTGAAAATTCATTCTGTTTTATTTTCTACTGGGTGTTTCCACTGATGAGTGAAGCACTCACTTGCATTGAGATCAGTGTTGTGACCATAAAGCAAAGTAATACAATATGCTAGGCAATATTATTTCTTTGTCCCTAAAGCGGTAATATAACTTATTACTTTCAGCGGGTAGTAATAACATCCAGTAATGTTATTAATTGGTGGCTAGTTACTTAATTACAATAATATTTAATTGGTTTTTTTAACGTGCTTTTCTATTTGTTACAATTTTATTCAAAAGGAAATAGTAATAACTAACTAATTACTTTCATTTCAAAGTAATATGCAATGTAATATTATAACATATAGAAATCGGTAAAAAGTAATAAGTAACACATTACTTTCAAAAGTAATATGTCACAACACTGATTAAGATCAACATCATTAACTGAAAAAACTCACAATGCTCGACAACCATAGAGTCACTCGAAAAATCGAGTTTTTCGATTCGAGTTACTCGACTCGAATCGTTCCGAGGTACTCGAAGATCGAGCTACTCGTACAAGCCTAATGAATATATATACTGCGCAAAAGTTATGGAAGAAGAAAAGTAAGCTGAATCGGTGTTTATTGCAATATATTTTATATTAAATGGTAATTAATTATCATATTTTTATAGATATTAATTTGTATTTAAATTTATTTATTAAAATTTTCAGCGAAGAATTGAGAAAACTTTGCAGTTTTCGTCACTGTTCTCTTCTTTAAAATTTGCTTTTTCATATTTTAATAACAAGTTACTTCCGCTGTCTGCAAAGTTATGAATCGATAAATTTATTTAAAAAATTTTTCTGAAAGTCTCACGTTAGATCACAAAAGCAGCGCAAAATATACATATGTATTATTTAGATAAAGTATCAGCTGAGCATCTTCAACAGAGCTGCCAATGAGTACCAGTGTTGCAGTGATGCCAACCTGATGAGAAAAAATCTTCAAATTCGACATAAAAAAATCCGTGTAAATCCGTGTAAGCAAATTTATATAATTTTTTTTAATTTAATTTTTTAGCTGTTAATTAAAGTCGTTAAAAGATTTTCAAAATTTTGTTTTCTTTTCAAAATTTGCATAAAACTTATAAGTTAGAAACAACGTACAACAACTAAAAGTTCAACGTTAATTAAATTTAAAAATTATATAGATGTCTGTAATGTGTGGACTTTTTATAAATTATACAAAATTTTTTCATTTCAAGTTAATAACGAAAAACATTTTTTTAGTGATGAATACACTTTTTTTACCATTCAAATATGTTTTGACAAAAAATTTGGTGAAAAAATAGCGAAATCTACAAAAATTCTGAGTGAAATTCTTAAAAATCCGTAGATATTTAATATTTAAAGCAAGAGCAGAATAACTTTAACTATGTGCTTAATTCCTCAAGGTGTTTCATAGAGCAGGCTTTTGCCATTTTGAAGAAAAAATTTCAAATTTTGAACTACCTCAAAATACAGAGCATGGCTTTCGCAAAGAACATAGTTATGTCGTGTATGATTCTCCACGTGTATGATATCGAGTTGACGGAAGACTGTAATGTTTGGACGCGTGTTGTTTACGTTGGATACGCGGTTTACGTAGTTTAAAACAAGTTTACGCGTTTTTTAAAAACATATATAGTATGTACGCGTTATTTTTGCCAGCGCTTAAGAACGCTGTTGGCCTGATACAAAAAAAAGATTGCTTTGTACCGTCACTCGAAAGTGCATTCAGGCGCTTAGAAATAAAATTAAAAGGAGCAATAGTTTAAAGCTCAATACTTCAGTGATTTTATTTTTAGATTTTCTTCGGCTTATAAAGCTAAGTAATAGTATTTTTTAGACTTAAAAATAAATACAAAATTAAATATATATCTCATTTAATATAATCGTAACTAAGTAGAACTTTAGTTTATGTAGTCATTGTTATGTAGTTATGTAGTATAGTTATGTAAACATAAAGTGCAAGCGAGTAAGAATATAAATAATAGTTATGTGTTTGTTTTGTTTGTTTGCTACATAAATGTGCTAAGGCTACGTTTATAGAAATGTTAGTTTGTAGAATAGATCTTTATGTGTTAAATGTTTATAAATAATAAGTGCATCAAATAAATGTGTTTAAGTTGCAGTTATAGCAATGTTTAGATTGGAGTGCACAACAAGACCAAAGCGACGTATATTTCACCACTACTTTCGCTTAAACAATGAGCTCATGAAAGGAAAAAGCGAAAAGAAAACAGAACTAACCACATTGTTTTTACAATAAGGCGTGTAATTTTATATAAAAGCACATTACTAACACTCAAATGCTTATTCATTAATCTAGAAATTAATTTATTCAAATCACTTTTCGTACATACATAACATATAACTTTTTTTGAAGGCACTTATGAGATCATTCTATCAGTTCAATTTAAAAAAAAGTTCTCCACTCGTTCAGATACTTTATAAATTTTTCACATTGAGATTAGTCATACCACTTAAAATAGTTCAAAAACTACGCATCTCCTCTAGTTTTACTTCTTCGACTTGCAACATTCTTTCCTCCAGCTCCATCAACATTTTCACCGTTTCCTTGTCTTCATTAGCCTCTTTCTTGAAAAAATCTAATACTTCATACTTCTATCTCTTTTGTTTAGGTTCTGGCGAAACAGTTTCGATGCTGACGGAGTTAAGAATGTCATCTGTGTCGGATAAAAGCGAAGAATCCAACCTTTCCTCTGGTACGGATACAACGCTGCGAGAACCAAATCCACACTTCCAGCTGTTTGCTGATTTTCCCGAAGTGTTATTGCGTTTCTTCATTCTCTTGTATGTAACCATAAAAATAATGAATTTACGTCATCCCTTGAAAATGGAAAATCATCGTCCACCTCCCTTATTTCAAACTTTTTTGCCACATGACAGTGCGCTTTTTGCGTTTTGCTTAAAAGACGCCTTCATTCCTCAGCATGGTGGTTAGCAGAAGCTTTTTCCGTTCATGCGTCCATTTCTTTTTACTGCAAAATACAAAATTAATAAATTTTTTGCAATACGTAATTGTTTTCCAAATAAAATCACAAAGAAAACTAAACTTACATAATAACTTCACAGAATCATTCATTTTTGGCAACAATAGCAAAATTAAATTAAGCATCAACTCAGTTAGTGATGTGCGATTTGCTTTTTTGCTGCGTTTAGATTTCTTGTAGGAGGCTTTCTGAGTTACCATGCATTGTAAATATATTGTTGTTTGGCGAAATGGAAGGGTAGAGTTTGTGCTTTGCCACACTTTGCCAGACTTTGTGTCCAGCTCGGAACTGGAGGGTTGCCAAAATGGAGGATCCCAAAAATGGTGCTAGACCGGTTGTCCTTACTTTGGACGACGCATCTTTGGGTCCTTTGGGGAAATGCGATAGGTGGGTTCGCTTTGGGGTCACGAGGGTACTCGTGAGGATATATAAGAAGGATAAGCTAGCGGATAACGCAGGCGTTGAAGAAAGCACTTCTCCAAGGGAGGATACAGTAGTAGAGTCTGCGGCTAACGCGACCATAGATGCGGATCGAGCATCGGAAAGCACTCCTCTGAAAGAGGATGCGACAATAGATGATAGTGACCGGGTGTCGGTAGGATCGTCGGAATATGGTATTGCCGACATATGTGATGAGGATTCAGAGAAGCAACTTCTAGAATCTGATTCGGATATTGGAGACAATACCATAATTGAGGACGAGGAGGTAAACTCCGAACCAGATCGACCTACACCATGCGAAGGCGTCCAGCGCCGAATCAGTAACACGTCTCAGTAGAGGCGGTGAAGATGTAGTCCTGATTCAGGGATCTTGGACTCATGGTGGCAAGACTTGTGGCTTGAAGATGGATTGTTATAAGCTGTTCTTTGCTGGTGTCACAGGTACTCCCAGATCGTGTATACTAGCAAAAACTAGTATTAACGTATTTTAATTATCTATTTTCAGTGAACAAGACTTGGTGGCAGTCAGTCTGGAGCTAGGATCGAGCAGCTGCAGGGTTGCGTCAGTGTACCTAGCCCATGACCATCCTGAGCCACCGCCGGCGGGTAATCTGCGGCATCTGGTCACCGAGGCGGAGAAGAAGAAGCGTGGCCTGGTTATCAGTGCTGAAGCGAATGTGCATCATACAGTCTGGGAAAGCACATACGTAAATAAAAAAGGTGAGTTCTTATTTGACTATTTACTCAAAAGCAATTTTTATGTTTTTAACATTGGGAACGAGCCAACTTTTGTTACTCGCTGTAGGCAAGAAGTCTTAGATGTTACCCTAGTCTCTGACTTCTTTTATGATAGGATAATGGACTGGAAAGTGCTTCAGGAGCACTGCTTCTCTAATCATAGGTATATAACATTTGGTCTAAAGGGCCACGTCAAAGCCAAGTTATCTTTAGGAATCTGAAAAAACAAATTGGTGTGAGTTAAGGGAGATAGTGGAAGCATCGTTACCACCTCTCTCAGATAATCCCCTTTTGACGACACATGAACTAGATTCAATAGTGGAGCAGCTGACGGGGACACTAAATGAGACTTTAGAAAGCTCGTGCCCTAAGTGCGCCCCAAGAGGCAAATCAAAACCATTTTGGTGGTCAAGGGAAATTAGTAACCTAAGGTCTCAGTGCAGGAAGATTTTTAATGAAGCTAAGAAATCGGATAGAACTCAATGCCGGAATGCGTATAAACCCATGTTAAAAATTTTTAAGAAAGCACTTCGAAAAGCTCAGCGCAAATTCTGGAGGGTCTTCTCGAAAGACTGATTGACGCTCATATTTGTTATAGCATAGACGCAAATTTGCTTTCAGCTTCACAACACGCTTGCAGGAAATGTAGGTCTGTAGGCTTTATAGAAAATTCCTTTCTCCATAAGGAGTACACAATGGTAGCTTTTCTGGATATCGAAGGATATCGAATATCTGGATATTGCCTTAGCAATGTTCTTTCGGGGGGCAATCATTGGCGCGATCATGAAGCTTCGGGTGGATGAGTCGCTCTGTGTACTGATAAAAACAAGCAGAGTCGTCAGTGCATCTCTAATGGACTCAAAGGCCAGAAGATTTGTGAGTAGAGGCACTCCTCAGGGGGGTGTTCTATCACCTTTATTATGGAACTTGGTAGTCAATAAACTTCTGAGGAAAATAAAAAAGGTTGGTTGAAAGGTGATTGCCCATGCGGTCGATGTAGCTATTGCTGCACAGGGATAGTCTCCTAATACTCTCTGAAATGCTTGGGTAAGCGCTTTCTGACACCACTAGCAATGGGTTATAATGACGAAGGGTAGCTTTAACTATTTTAGCTCACTATCCGAACCAAACAGAAGGCAGACATAAAGCTATATTATACCAACCTTCACGTAAACGAAAATGCTTTATCTTACTGCAGTAGACGTGTTTTAAACTCCCCAAAACCTCACCATTTACCAGCAAAGAATTCCACTAAATCTTTCTTAGCGGTCCTGTATGTGGTCGTGACAATCAGGTGTGTGACATGAAATGCATATGTGAACGCCCCTTGAGAAAATTGCACCATAACTTGCAGTTCTGGAAATCCAATCAGAAACGACAACACTGAAAGTTATCGAGAAAATTGCAAAAGTCTACAGCACTAAAAATTCAAAGCAACATTCGTTATTTAACTTTCGAACAGCCCTCCAGCGTATAGAAAAGGTAAACTCATAACTTTGCAATTTACTCAGACTAAAAACCCTTAAAAATGATTTATGCAGGATTCTACTAAGACAATGAAGAGAACAGGTAATGAAGAGTATAAATGCAAAGCTGCAGACAAGGAAGAGCAGTGTAATTGGATGGACACACGGAGTGTGTCGCAAAAGGACACGTCAGTGGTAACTGCAGCGTCACGAGAAGGCAACAAGCCCGTTGATATCGGAGTGCTAATGCCAGCCCACAACCAGGCCATCTTGATATACCCACCGGGCCCAGGCGGCATTCCCTTGTACCACGCTGACTACGAGCGAATCGCATGCGGGCGGCTACTAAACGACAGTCTAATAGAAATGTATATGAAATGGTTGTACCTTCAACAAACAACCAAGGTACAGGAGAGTGTGCACATTTTCAGCACACATTTTTACACGCAGCTAAGTCAAGTAGAAGATAATGGAAACTCACAAGAGCAAATCGATCGGCTCCGTCGTTGGACGAAACGCATCCAACTCGTCAGGAAAACCTTCATTCTGGTGCCAATAAATGAAGGCTGTCACTGGTACCTAGCGATCATGTGTCTTACACGACAGCTATGCACCACACCGCAGCGAGGTCAAATATGGATCCTGGATTCGTACGCTAATACGTCTAGAGGTCACGTAGTCCCAATATTACGCAATTACCTACAGTGTGAGTGGCGAGCAGCATACCCAAATTCAGCCACGACGACCTGGGATGAAACGATGCCTTGCTACGAGGTGCCGATGATACAGCAGATGAATTTCACCGACTGTGGACCATTCGTATTCCACTTCGCCGAGCTATTTTTACGCGAGCCTACGGCAGATCTACGGACAGTTGGAGGTAAGGAATGGTTTCCACCAGTCGAGGCGGCCAACAAGCGACGGCAGCTGGCGTCTCTGGTTCAAAGCTTGGTACCCGAGTCAGTAAGAGCCAGCCTGCCCCACCTATATCTGTCCGAATTCACGGACGCGACGGCCGAGAGCACGACCACCACGAAATCTACAGCAGCAGGCAAAACACCAGCAAGAAAATCGAGGCCATGCCGACGGACACCACGCCGACTTCAGCGCGACAGTGAATCCGACGAAAACACTGCATCAAGCAGCAGCAGCTCGTCAGCACAGTCTGATACCACCAACAGCGATAGCAGCAGCACCGAAACCAGCACTGACAATACACTACGCGGCGGCAACGTCGCCAAAAGATCAACTAGATCCAGCAGCAACACTTCACCCATCGTTTTTAGCATGCCCAGCTCACCGCAGCATGCCAACCGAGCACAGCCACGTCCAAGCGTAATACGCACACCAATCAAACCTAGCACACCGACGCAGTAGAGAGCCATCAGCAGCAACGCAGCAGCAGTCCAGCCTAGCTTGACAAAACGCGAGCGTGCCAACCCACAGCGTACAAGCGTCATCCATGCCAACCCACAGCGTACGAGCGTCATCTATACCAGCGCCAAAGGTACAGTTCAGAACAATGAAGTTCAAACTAAGGGCACAGATCCCAGCTGCGAGCCATTTCAAGGCCCTACTAGCAGCAAATTAACATTCGCTAGCGTCACTCAAGCGTCCGGCTACGCCAACTCGCAGCAGCGACAAACAGGCGTCAACAAAGCCGAACCAAAGGTCCACAGCGCCCATCCCCTAGAGCCGCAGACTCCAACCGGCAGCGTACCGAGCTACGCCAGTGCCGACGAAAATAGTAGCCTAGACAAGGCCCCTGATGACGTCAGAGAATTTCCCCTCGTCAGTCCAACAGAGCGGCAGGCGCAGCACTTGCAAAGACGGCAAGTAAACTTCAGCCGTGCGTTTGACCGCGCACGCAACCGCGTCAGCATTACTCATGCAGCACGCGAACCCAAGCAGCTGCCAACCACAGCCAGCGTCTTTCATCGCATTCCAAGATGGAACCCGGACCCCCTCTTTTTACGGGTGAGGATGTCGAATGTGTCCACACAGGAGACTCCTGAGGAGCAGGAGAGCAACGTGAGCCTAGGTGAGCTCAGCTTGCGACCAGTATGGTCATCACAGCCCCTCCCAGCGACCGACTCCATTTACGCAGTCGTCCATCAGCTGCTGGCAGAGAAGCGTCAGCAATGGAAATGCACCGGCCACCGCATCCGATTTGTAGCCACATTTGGCGAGCGACAAATCCAGGTCAACATCAAGAAAGACGGCACCGAAACCCTCCGCCACCACCCACTGAAGTAAGGGGGAGATGTAAGGATCAAAACTTTTACAAAGTTTGCCATACATGTTTTAGTAATAGCTTTCATTTCAGGCACACTTTTCCTGCTGGGTCAGACATTGAAGGCTATAACATCCAAAAGCCACAGTTATAAGCCCAATAGGGGTGGAAGCCATGCGAGGGTCGCGTCAAGGGTGGCCAAAGTATTTGGCAGCAGGCTTACGATGGCTGAAGCCATCTTTTATTACTTAAGTTTTATATAAGTTTAGTCTAAGATCAATGAAGGTTAAGTTATTAGTAATGGACAACGTATTCTCTTTTATTCTTTATTGTTTTCTTTTAATAAATATATATTAATATTATTTAATAATATATAATAAAAGATTAATATTATCCCAATAATAATATTTGCTGATAATATTGTTATGATATGAAATTAGATTTAAGCATATAATAATATTTATGATAATATTATATCGAATAAATAAGCATGAAGTTAAATCGTGACATCTTTCTTCTTCAGTATAGTGAGGTAGGGTCAGTTAAGAATACCTAGTGGACAGTGAATTTATACTCGCTGGGGTGCTTATATGCACAAACATATGGGTCACAATTAAATAGAATTATTGCATCAGCCAATTTGTGCTGCGCAATTAAAGCAGGTTGAAAATCAGACCATAATCGCTATATTTGTTTTCTCATTTCACGTACTAAACTGGAATATCGTATGATGTTTATGAGCCAACAACAACACTCACACCAAGGGCAATCAAACGAGCACAAGCAATGAGAGTCACAAACACTTCAACTGGAGGAGAAGAAGTCAGTCTTGTACGAACCTTCAAAGGATATAAAAACACCAAGTATTCTTTAAACCGCTAGTCGAGACAGTTCGGTCGAAGCAGCCAATAATAGTCATAGTAGAGCAGAGACAATCCTGAAGTCAGTACCCGGCGTCTAATAACGCAGTCAACCAACAGTGTCCTTTATCGCCGCAACAGTGTCGCGCAGTCAAGTGGGACCGCGACTGAGCAGCATCGACAACGCGCAGGCAGCGCAGTAGCGATTGACAGCGTCCAGGATGACCACGCAGTCACGATCGACGACGTCCTTAATAGCAGCAACAGCGCCGCGCAGTCAGGAAGTGACCTCGGCTGAGCAGCATTGACGACTGCATAAAGTCAGTGCAGTGACAATCGACAGCGCCGTAATTACCGGCAGCGGCAGTGCGTCAACGACAACGATCGGCAGTGTCCTTAATCGCCGCAACAGCGTCGCGCAGTCAAGTGGGACCGCGACTGAGCAGCATCGACAACTGCGCATTAACAGCGCAGTGGCGATCAACAACGTCAACGACAATTAGCACCAACGCCACACAGCCAACAGCGGTAGCAATAGTGCGCCAAGGACTTTAACGTCAGCAGCACCAAAGTTCTGCAGCCAGCGACTACAGCAGGACGTCTACGGCAGCAACGTAGCGACGAGCCAACAGCGGCAGCAGAAAATAACAAGTATCATCCATCTTATTTATCTGTATTATTTAATATTATATTTTATTACATTATTTATCATCTAATTACAAATACTTACGTAGATATTTGAGAGAGTAGTTTAGATTAATTCAAGGGCTTTAACTCTCTTTAATATCTCCCGTTTACTTCCTTATTTATCCTTTTCGTCCAGGTCAAGAACGTACCCTCGTAATCTTGATCTTAAAACCCGTAACTCTGATTGTCCCTCCAGTCTGTGAGACGAACGATAATACGCGAGGCTCACAGCAAACCCATACCCACGAGGCAAGCGACCAGTAGCGAACTTCGGATCCACTATTCCAGGTCAAACCGTACCCAACGTAATCTCGATCTTAAAACCTTTATACTAGTTTTCCCCACCATCCTGTGAGACGAACGATGATACGAGAGGCTGACAAAATTCCTTTATATTGCGATCGAGACACGTCTCTTGCAATCTTACTCTAATTTACCTCCGAGACGAGCGACCAATAGCGGATTTCAGATCCTTTTATTCCAGTTCGAGACCATACACGGAATCTTGATCTTGAAAACCCGTAACCTAGTTTTCCTTACCAGCCTGTGGGATAAGCTGTTATTAGCGAATCTTACGCCAATCCTTTATCTTGCAATCGAGCCTAGTGACTCTTGCAATCTTCCTTTTCCCGTGGGATGAACGATCATTAGTGATTCCTACAAATTCCTTTCCATTGTAACGAGGCAGAAGACGAACAGACACCAATTGACCTTCAGGCTAGACATAGTGGGGTTAGTTAGGAGTAACGAGTGAGGTAGGTTAGGGTAGCTCTAAGTTATTAAGTTAGTTAGTTTAAGTTATTAAGTTACGAATTGTGAATAAAATAATATTGTAAATCATTGTAATCACTGGAGTTTTGATTTGGCGTCTGCAATAAGATAAATTATTTGCAACGATCCTGGGTCCGGCGAGCCCACCCCTGCCGTGAGAACGCATCGTTACAATATCTACTTGTATCTGTTTCGCTCTCTAAGCATTGAGTTTGTATGGAATATTTCTCTATCAGAAATACTAGTTTGAGCACATACAGAACAAACAGATATATCAATAATACTGTTATTTTTATTTGGAACATCTGGAGTATGTGACGTAGCAAGCATAAAGAATAAAGAGCGAAATAAACAAAAAAAACAGAAACAGTTTATATAAGTACAATGCATTTAAGTGTTTTTTATGTTTTAAATTTGCCCAAAATACGAAAAACGTCCATTCACAGAAAGACACTTACAATTTCTTTCTTTTAGTAGAATACAAATAGAAAAACACAACATCAATACAAAGAGAACGATCTGGAATATCCATATTGATTGGATATATCCATTTAAAAAAGGGTTAAAACAGATACTCCACTTAGTGGAACAGATAAAGAGAAAAAAAGCTTATACTATAATGAGAGCCAGAGAAAGAGATGATAAGCGCTCTGCTCATTCCAAAGCATATAAGCATATGTTCTGTTCTACTCCTTGTTGTATTTGTACCAATATTATCAGGTTTTTACTTGTTTTATCTGTTTGTACAAGTAGAACGGATGGTTCGCTGCAGACCTTTAGAAACAAGTTAATAAAAAAATTATTATAATGGATTTTAAAGAAATGGAAAATATTTTGGATTTAGCACTTTTTGGAGTGCTTGTGTACTCTGCCTTTGAAGCCCATCAGGAGCAGCAAGAAGATTGTGATGGAATCAAAAGGATGTGGGTTCGGAAGTTAAATTTAGCCTGGGACGTGAAAGGATTTTTCGTATTAGATTTCGAAATGCAAACAAAAGACCTATGATTAAACCGTCATTAGAGCAAATGTTGTTGAGAAAACCCATTTCGCCATCATGTAAGCTTTTCTTGACTTTTCTGTAACCCGGCGTTTCGACAGGCAATAATCCATTGCTTACCATCTGTCAAATTAAATTGCAAGCAATGGCAATATTTCAAGGGTGGGTTTTATCATGTTACGAAATCAACATATATTTTTATCATTTATTATATAAATTTATTATTTCATAAATTTATTCTGCGCGCTACTTGATTTTTGTAGATATACACATTTAAAATTTTGGAGAAAAATGAAAAATGGCTGTCAAACAAGAAAAAATACAGCTCATTGCTTGGCAATACATGGAAAGCAATATTGCTCGCCATGAATTGCCAACCATAGCAATTGAATGGTCTCGATTAGCAATAATTGCCAATTGGCAGATGGAAAGCAATGAATTATTGCCTGTCGAGACGCCCCGTGAGTTTCATTTGCAATCAATGACAAGCTTTTGTTATTTTTTTCTATTTAGATATCTTTAGCAAGAAGTTCCAAAGCAGGTTTTAGCTTCGATATTCCGCATGGAAAAATAGTTTACAAAACATGCGATGCAATTTGGAGCATTCTGATGCTGTTTTACGTGGAACCGCCTTCGGAAGAAAATTAAAAACAAAACGCTACTGATTTCGAAAAACTTGGGAATCTGCTGAACTGTGTTTCCGCTACAGAAAACACATAACACATAAACCAGATCAGAATATTACAACTATAAAGCACATCATTTTATTGTCCTGCATACTATGCCAACTACATTTTTATTGCTGTTGACACTGGTGTCAAATGACACGGAATGAGCATTTGAAAAGTTTTTATAAGAGGCAATCTGAATCTTCCTCCGCCTTTCTTTTTGCCAAACACTCATATTAAATATAATTATTAGTAAGTGAGAGATGAAGCTTTTCCACTAAAGCCATATTTGATGAAGCCATATCCAAGAAGGCTTTTAAGTCCCAAAAAGAATAACTACAATAAACGTTTATCGAGGGCTCGTAGAGTTATAGAAAATGCTTTTGGGATTCTTGCGACGCGATGGAGAACTTTGACAAATACTCTGAGCTTATCTGCATTATAAAATTCGAGACAAAATGAAGGAGTTATTGTTTTGAAACTGTTTATAAATACGATGATAATTATAAATACAATTCAGTTTATTGACCCTTTTTTGGATATTTATTATTCATTTATATTATTTTTACTTAAATTCTTTTTTTGTAAAAGTTTATGTTAAAAACAAAATATTTAAAAAAAAAAACAAAAAATTTAATAACGAAAAATTTTTGTTAAAGCTCTTCTTGAGAATGGCTATTTATCTATTTCCATGTTGATTTCCTTCAAAAATTGAAAAGGCTCGACCGAGTAGAACATTTCTCAATTGTTGCCTGAAGCTCGAACTTTATCCCTTCGTGTGGTATTTTACGATGTAACGCACGATCAACGGTCAAAGTAGAATTGTGTTATGCCTCACTAACAACTCGATATTTCTATTCTACCTGTCTACGACCGATCGACCGTATTGTAATTCGGATTAAAGAATGACGAAAAGCAACTGAGAAAAATCAGCGTCGTTACAAAGCACATCCTCTCATAACATAGCACACAGTAGAAAAGACTCTAAGGGCCAGTTTTGCAGTACGAGTTTGAACTTCAATAAATTAAACCTAGCTTAATTCAACAAAATTGGACGTTTAAACTTGGTTTTTTGCAAAAAAGAAACACATTTTATGATAACTTAAGTCAATTTAACTTCAACGAATGCTAAAATATCTAGTTAAACCGAGTTTAAACGTCTAATTTCGGTGAGTTAACCTCAGTTAAATTTGACTAGAGATTAATTTGTTAGAGTAGTGGGGGGCATTTTTGTTAAACACACATAGCCTGTGTCTCCAATTTCGTAATTAAAAAAAGCCAAGGCAAACTTCACTTCACACAAAAGCATGCTTCAGTGTGTTTGAGAGGCTTAGCTGGATCTGGATTAGTGGGGTCACGGATAGGAAGCACATTTTGGAGTTTAGTGTAGGAAGCAAATTTTGAGAGATAGGAATCACATTTTGAGAGATAGGAAGCACATTTTCTAGTTTAGCATAGGAAGCACATTTTGCGATATAGGAAGCACATTTTTAGTAGGGTATTTGAACTTAAGTTGCATCTCCAAGAAACAGCTGAACTATGCTTCAGTGCTCTTGTATGCTGATGCCCTCTCTCCCCCTCCTCCAAAAATATTTTTGAGGCACATTTTCAGAGTAATTTGCGTAAATTAATCAAAAAAATTTTAATATTTCAATAGTTTATATATTCTCCTTTTATATTAATATCTCCTTTAGAGGATTTTTCGAAATTCGAATTATGTTAAAATTTATAGCCATTGAAGTGTCATTAGGGATGCAACATCGTTCTTAACATGGATGTTCACTTGACAATTATAGATGTTTAAAAACATCGGTTATAAAATCGATGTTTTATCGATATTTTTATTTTTGTATTAGACCGACAAATATAAGTATTATTTTTATAGATTACATATTTTTTATTTGCTCTCTATTAAAGTATTAAAGATAGAATAATTTCTTACAAAAATGGACGTAGAAAAATTTGCAAAAACAAAATTTGAAAAAAGGAATCGACAATATTTTTTTTTTTGTCATTTTTCTTCCGACGTCAAAAAAAGGGGTTATTTTGTTCATACAAAACAGTTTTTTTTGTTTTTTTCCAAAATTAAATACATATGTATATATTAAAACTACTTCGCGTTTCAGTCACTCTTCACTAGCATGATATAATAAACAAGGTAATATCATGATACAATCCCCAGGTAGTAGAAATTGTGACTGCGGTACAGTAGCTCAGTTCTGTAACTATTGCGACAAATAGTCACTTTTTCTGACATCACATAGTTTCATTCCAAAATACTCACTTTCGCGAAAACTAGTGTGTCTGTAACTGATAAGCGAGAAAATAGTGGTCCGTGATGAAAAACATACACAAATGAAAGGGAATATATGAAACTTCAACTAGTGAAAGAAAACTTTGTGCTTAATTTATGAATATGGCGCAAATATACATGTTTATGCTATTTATGCTGACAATTACTTGTTTTTATAGTAAACAAGTTGACTCTTCGTGATGTTGATATTAAATGCACAAACCTTATCTACAAATTGCGATCCGAGTATTCTTTTAATGCGGTTGCGTAATGCAATTATACAAATATTATCATGGAATAAATCTCATTTATGAAATATTTCAGTTAATATATTTCATAATATAGGTAGTTCATATAATATTTTGTTAATAATATATTTATAATCTATATGAAAAAATTTAAAATTGATACCTTGTAAGCGGTGGAAGTATTTGTAACATTAATACATTTATGTCCACAACTTCATTGAATATAACTGTTGCAAAAACAAGCAAAAATGTTTCTCACCAAGTGAGAACTTGGATTTAGAACTTAGAATCGAGATCAATCGATTCGAGTGGCATATTTTAGTTTACAGAAACACTTCGTCTATCGAATTCCTTCAAAAGTAGAATTGAAACAAGCGAGACGAGTCACTGATTTTTCTCATTTTATTACAGAGACAGAACACGTCAGAATGACGTCACAATGACGTCAAAGTGGGAAAATTTGGTGAGAACTGCGGTGAGAAAAGTCACAGAACCGAGCTACAGAATAGCCATCGTTCGTTAAATTTTTCGTTCGAAATATATTGGCTAACAATGAGGGAACGATATCGATGTTTTTTCTTTTCAGACCGATGTATCAACGATGTATCGTTTATATAGTTCATATATCGTTCATGTATCGTTCATACATCGATGTATCGTTTGCATTCCTAAGTGTGATCAGTCATACTGCCTGAAACTTAACTTAAAAACTTCAAACGCGTTTACCAAGAGATCAGAATAAATTATTTTTTTTCAAACAGTTGCCATTTCGCGAAAGCAAATTTATTTTTCTTTCCCTTTTCCGGGATATTGCGACATTCTTACTAATGAAATATAAATTTTTTTCAGATTTGATTCAGATTTTCTTGTTTAAAGTGATGTCGAGATGGAGGCACCCTTTTTTAGGCACCCGCACTCCACCAGCCTCTCATTTTTTCAATTTTTTTGTATTATTAAAATATTAATAAACATATAAAATAATTAATAGCAAAACTATTAATTGGTTCATTTCTATCGACCTTCAAAAGAGGTCCGAAATGTGTGCCTCTACACTAGAATACTGCCTTAAATAAATAAATACTTAAAACAAACAACTTTACACTTAAAAAAAGTAATGCCAAATATTATTTCACAGCTGTTTCACTTTTAGTCACTTTTAGTTAACATTCTGATTACATTTGTTTTATTTCAAAACCGAAGTGTACTATTTATTCGACTTAGTGTCAAGAAATAAACAGCATGCCTTACAAATTTTTTGCAGACTAACTTTCAATTCTTTAAGCAGCGCCAGATTTTGCGACTTCGATTTGTTTTTAATAATACAAAGTCCAAAAAATTATCTAAATTTTAAACAAAATTGGTAAGTTCTTTAAATCGGTTTTTTCAATGCGGTGTTTTCCACGCATGGCTTTAAAAATTTTTTCTGAGAAAATGAAGCAAAATTTGCTTATTTTGAGCCTTGTACAAATTTACATTCATTAAAACTTGAAGCAAAACTAATGTTGTCGCACGGATTCCGCCCACTTTGGTCTAAAATTCAAGGAACACAGAACCAGAAAAAGGACCACCAAAAGCCAAACACAGGTCAGAGTTCAGACAAACACGCCTATTTAATTATCACGCAGACAGTGAAAGTTCGCTTTAATTTAGAAAAAAGTTTCGAACATTAAAATTTGCTAAGACTGTTTTTATTTGATTCTGCTTTCAACTTTGTATCAGAGGAGGAATCCCTTAAAAGATATCAAAATACAAATCTGTGGATTGCCAAACGGTACTCTTGTGTTTCACACCCACTGAAAATCTACTTTTTTGTTTCAGCTAATATTTGTGGTAAAACGATACGACAAACTTTGTGGTACTTAAACTTCTGTACACTTTGTTTAATATTCTCTGGCAATCCTCCAAATGTAAGAAGGTTTCCTACCGCGAGTCGGAATGTGTGCTTTGAAACTTACTGTAAGATAAACACCGCCACAAAGCATTGATTTGTCCCTCGTTTTCACCCCGTTATTTTCCTGTAAGTTCATAGTGTTGGTTTTTATTCAGTGTTGTTTTGAAACTTTTTAACTATCAAAGCGGCGAAGAGATACGAGTAATGGCTACCGAAATTCTCATTTATTATATTACTTCTAACTTTTAATCCCTTTCATTCTACGTCTGCCTGCATCTTCTTGTTCTACACATCTTTAACTGCGGCTCTTTTAATAACCTTTCGAATTTCTTGCACAATATTTGTTTTCGAAATTGTTGTTGATTTTGTTAGTTTATATATTCGAGTCATTCGAAGAACAGCTTTGAAAAACGTACTTTGACTTTAGGAAGGAATCTTGGAAAGTAACAAGTAGAGCAAAGGAAATGACCAAGTTTTGTCTGGTATCTACACGCCATCCGCCTTCTGGCTTCTACTTTTGCTGGTGTTATGTGAATATGTTATAATTTATTTATTGTGTAAGCAACGAAAACTTTTTAATTGAATTTCTGCTTAAATGATATAAAAATATTCTATAGTCTTTGCAAACATGTGAGGAACACTTTGGCATGAGAAAAATTGCATTTGGAAAAATATGTAATGCACTATACTATAAAACACTATAACGATTATAATACTCTATCATATATAATGAATATGTTTGCAATTTTAGCTAATGATTGAAAGAATTATCTCTTTAAAACAAAGCTATTTAATGAATTTCATTGACACAAGCTGACTTATATTACTTTTTGTTACAGTATACCAGATTACAGTATACCTGCATTAGTGCACTTATTGAGTTTTTGTACAAAACAAGCAAGTAAAAGTCGTACCAGCTCAAACACGCTTGTCAACAAAACTTCTTGTTTGCAAGGGGAAGATGCAATCATGGCAACAGATGGTTCTCGGCGGAGAAGTAAGGGATTTAAATACGTCGACAGGTTTATAGTATTTGTGAGAGCTAAATTCACTTCTTATAAAATTAACTTTGTTTATTATGATTTTAAAAGAAAATATACGATAGCAATACCTATGAATAAAATACTTATAAATGTACTAAAAGATTATGAGATTTGATATTAAAGAATTAATGTAATTGCCTTAGTTTTTAATTAAATAGTAAGGAACTTGTCAAAAATCTTAAAATAATTCAAATAAGAATATATATATATTTCATTTTAAGTTTTTATTAATTGTTATTACTTTAAATTACTTTAAATAATTAATAAATTTATTGCATATAATCTAAAAACCTTTCTTCTAATCCAACTTTTTCGGACTTAAATTATTTATAAAGGCTATTTTACAATACTTTGCGTAGTAAGCGGCATCGAGTTGTCGATCGATTTTCGGGACAAATATTGATTCGAACGAATAACCACGGACTCCATTAGGCCCAACCAAAATAGACGATTTGCTCCGTAACGAGTAAAAACGTAAGTGTTCGGTTAAATAAATTTTCATGTAGTTACCCAAAATGAGCAAACGCAACTGAACGAAACTAAACGAAACAGTTTGACAAGACGTATTATTCCATAAGAACCGAACTGCTAGTGTAGCAACTAGTCAACAACAGCTGCGCAGAGTGCGTTTTTATTTTCATCAATTTCACCATTATTTCACTTATCTTTCACAAATCTTTATTAAAAATTCAAAAAATGCACAAATTAAATAAATAAATAAAACTCGATTGCCAACTGATCAGCTGATTCAGACAAGTTGAGCAACTCGTTTCATTTTGGGTTAAATCCGTATCGAGGGCAGACGTTCGTCAATTTACTATCGTCTCGTTGCGTTTATTTTGGTTGGGCCTATTGGCTTTTCTAAGTTTAAATTAACATAATAACAAGATTTCGCTCAAAGAAGCGTTCCATTATAAGATTTTTACTAGGCCTCATACAAGGAATGGAATTGGACCTTTTCAGAATGTGCTGAATTGGAGAGAAAAATAGTGCCGTTTTGAAGAAAATAGTGA
This sequence comes from Dichetophora obliterata, assembly GCA_963920525.1. Taxonomy (NCBI): domain Eukaryota; kingdom Metazoa; phylum Arthropoda; class Insecta; order Diptera; family Sciomyzidae; genus Dichetophora; species Dichetophora obliterata. The sequence continues at coordinate 123,443,017 of OY986439.1, forward strand.
CGTATTTTTTTATCCAAAATTTTATCTTGATATAGCGTGAAAAACTGTCACAACTAAAAATAAGGCATTTATAAGATAAATACACGGAAAGAATCACTGTAAAAATGTCTTTTTATGCTTCAAGATTATCTTATTTGCGTTCAAATAACAGTTTTGTAGCGCTGACTCTATGGAAGCTAGAGTAATTTAAAAAGTTCAACACAGTATCCTGAAAAATGTAAAATTTTTAGTTTTACATGGATCTTCCACGAAATGAGCGATACATTTAGGTATGAATATTGAAATACTAATTTAATTAAATGAACACGAACAATTATTGGATTGTTAAAATGAGATCAGCGCTTTTTTAATTTTATAACTAATAAAATTGTTTATGTATTTTTAGATTTTTTTTATATGAACATTCCAAAACTAAATCAATTAGGGATCAGCGGTGCAACCTTTTTGTCGGCCACATTTCCCTCATAATGACTTTAACTGCATCTATATGTAAACCGAAATGAACACTAAACGTCGTGAAAGAAACGAGCAACAATATTTTTTGATATGGAAAAATTTATTTCTTACCGTGTCTTGCACTACGTTCAGCCTTCGTTTCGTTTTACATAGTTGAAGAAGTAAGAAAATTATAACCCCTGAAAGAAAAGCCAAATTTGAATTATAAATTTATTTTTTCAAAATATTTATTTTTAATAAAAATAACAACATAAAATTCGTAAAATAACAAAGCAAAAAATCTCGTTTAATTTCTATGCTGCATTTCGAAAAACTTTCGAACACCAATGAATATTGAAATAAATAAAGAAGCAACTATAACAGATGGCAACCTTGGTAGAGTTGATGGCGGTGATCTATAAATAGCCTACTGCTTTAAAAATGCCATATGATTAGTAGCCAATTTGAATGTGCAATTTGTTCTATATAATTCAAATTAATGAATTCCTAATGTGTGAAATCATATGCAAATTTAAACAGTGAGTTGATCACAGCTTAATCACTCAAAGACTGCTGAAGAGGAAATGTAGCAATTTCTGAAACACAAGCGCGTCGGAAGCTAATTTCGTCTGGGGGGGCAGTACAAATGGTGGTGCAAAAAAAGTTCACCAAAATTTCTTCAAAGAAGCATGAATGTGAATAAACAAATTTTTTATTTAGTTTAAAATAAAAAAGATATAAAAATATATAAAAAATATTAAAATTTCATTATTTTTAAAAGTTCTTCCAATTTTAATATTAGAGATTATTCTTTAAAGGATCTTTTATATGGTAATATGAAAATATAAGAAATAATGGTTGCTTTTATAAAGCAAGACTAGGTATATCTTTACATGGTTTAAATGCAATAAGGTACAAACAATTATATCAATTTAAATTATTCCAAAATGTTTCTTTCTGTCCTTGAGAGAAACAAACTCTTTCACCACCTCCATCGAATTCAATTCTTCGGTTTTATCTTTGTGAATGTGTATAAGAGCCGCATGAGTGAGTCGTTTCTGTGTCATAGTTGCTCGAAGATACGTTTTAAGTCGTCTTAATGCACTAAAAGAACGCTCAGATGAAGCTGCTGATGCAGGCACAGTCAAAAGCAAAGCAATAAGTTTTTCAACATCATTTAATAGTTTTTTTACAGTATCCGAATTTTTCGCAAATTGGGATACAATGCCACTACAATTTCAAGGTGTTGGCCAGGCAATTGCTTCAGCAGTTTCATCTGCAAAAAAGTCATCTGCATAAAGATCTAGTTTTGTTTTTAGATTTTGTTCAGAAGGCACTTTTCCGTTGAAGGCTTCGATTACAATATTTTCCAACGATTCCAGAGTGTCAAGATCTGTTTAAATGTACGTAAGATTGTATGTAAGATTTACAAAGTGCCAGTTTACACTAGTTTCACTCAACCGACTCACCGAATGTTAAATCAAAGTGAGTCGGTTGAGTGAAGCTGGTGTAAACTTGCAAAAATAAAAAAAAAAGTAAAATATCAACCTGTTTGATCGAATCTAGCCGTTATTTCATTTGAGGGAAGATCTGAAATTTCGAAATAATCTTTTCGTAGCCGATCATATAATGGCAACTGTACTGAAGGAACCGGATTTGATGTTTCTTCAAAGCGTCGAGGTGGATTTTCATCAGCTAATTCACAGTAGGGGGCTTTCGCATGGTCCAAAACATTGAACCAACATGGCAAATTGTACAACATGTAGTACCATGCGTAAGCTAAAACGATAGTCGAAAGTTTTGGTTTTTTTCTGCCGATTGTACAATATTGTACAATTATGTAAAATTACTGCTCAATTGTTAGGGCATCTAAAAGTTGCTTAGCTATTAGCCGGATGTGTTCTGCTTGAGAGCTTGCAATTAATGATGTTGCTTTACAAGTTGGATCGTTCGAACGCTCAATCAAATAGTCCCATAAGTTTTCCATCTAACTTATCGTACAACATGTCGTCCAATATGGCAAGCCCCTAAGAACATGTCAAATTTTTTCTAAACAGAGTTGCAAAATTAACAAGCATTAAGCTACATACTTAAGGGTGCTTTTAAACTGAATTGGTGGGTTTGCAGTAGAAACTCTACATTTTGTTCTATCTTTTTGCAAACACAGAGAAAGAAAATGGTTATCCGCAAGCATGCTTATGAAGAAGAGAGAAAGAAGAGGAAAATATATAATACAAAAATATTATCGTTGTAAAAAAACTGATATTTTGAATAACTTTTTAAGTTTTCCTTTTAAATTGTTTATCTAGCTAAAAAAGTGGTGGGCAACTGCCCCCCTTTCCCCCCGCCTCCGACGTTAATGCTGAAACAGACTGTCTTGTCAGCTAATTGGGTGTTCACACGTCTGTCAAATGATTGAATCAATGAAAATTTGTTGTTGCTTTCCTATGTTAAAAACATGAACTCTCTGCGAGAGCGAAAATGAACTTCAAACTCTTCATCGAATAAGTCAAAATTTTGATTGAGCTCCAGACCTGCATCAATCAGTCAAAGGGTTGCATTTTTTTATTTGTCTGTTGTTTAGTAGAAAATTATTTCTACAAAAGTACCCTTTTGAACACGAAAGCAGTTTTTTGAAAAGAAAAAAAGGAAGAGTAGACAAAAAAGTAGGCAAAAGAGTAACAAATGCCTGCATCGGTACTTCAATCAAAAAATCATGTGTGAGCAGAAATAAATCAAAAATTTTAGAGTGAGTAAAAGAGAGTAAAAAATCGCGATATACTTCAATTATTTGACAGACGTGTGAACACCTCTTAAGTGATTGACTCTATACAGAGTTGTTGTAGTTTCCTTCTAAAAAAACTTACTTTATCTAAATCTCGCATTTAAATTCATGTAATATAAAATAACAATATAAGAAACAAAAGTAAAAAATTATATAAATTAAAATTATGTTTCGTTTTTTCAATAATGAAATCCATTCAATATATATGACATCTTGTATTTTAAACAAAAATAAATAAAAAATACTATTCTTTAGGGCCATAGCCCCCATAGCGTCGAAATTTTAGTAAAAATTAATGCATTTCAATAATTATTTTATTGAATAACTTAAATATGTTTTGAAAAACCTTAGCAAATCATGAACTGAACATACGTCTACATGTATTTGATTCGTCTTTGTTATGAGTTGATTCGTGTAAACAACAAAAGTGAAAACTATGCATCCTGATTTATCGGATCAAAAGTGATACATTCAAAACCACCATTCCTATTGGTATCACTAACCTTGACATTAGCAGTTGTAGATGATGGTAGTGAAGCCAACAAGAATGAAATACACATGTATACAATTTAAGTTTCAGCATCCATGGTTTTTTCGCTGGAGTTGGTTGGCTAATGTTGGCCAAATTTGCTAATTGAGTTTTTGTAAATTCTGCGTTTTCTTTAGCTCTGCTTATGGCGGCATTGCATCACAACCTATTCGTAATTTACAGCACAAAACAAGTTTTTATTAAATAAATTGTTCTGTCCCATTCAGTGTAACTCTTTTATATTCAAGAGTATTTAAACAATTAACTTTCGAATAAAGGATATGAATCTAAGCCTGGTTTAATTTTTGGGGAATGTTTGAAGTTATTCATAAGTTATAAAAAGTTGACTTATATTTTTCAGAATTCTGACCCGAGGAAAAGTTTAAAGACAATCGTTTAAGTAATTTTTAAGTAAGTTTTAAGATTTTTTAAGTTTATGTAAAAGTTTTTCTGTCTTTAAAATTGTATTCATTTGAGATAAATGAGATATCGTTCTCATCCCTAAAATTTATTAAAACTTACCTCCGTAATTCAATAGGCGAGATCCGTTTGAACGGATGTGCATCCTTATGCATACACAGTGATCGCACAGTAACAGACGTGTTGATCTGTAACGTGTTGGTAGAATTTTCAAAAAAAAAAAGACTTAATTTTTGATATTTTTTGTTTTATTTTCATACAAAAATTTTCATAATTAAAATAACTTCATTTTTATTTTTTAATTTCTCACACATTTTTTTTCAGAACGTGTTTATTTTATAATTAATATTTTAGCTTTAATAAGTCAAAATTTTAGAAATTCCGGCCATGAACGCAAGCACTCAAAACCTGATGAAGTAATTTCAATTTTAGTTAAAATAAATAAAAAAAAATTCTGAAAAAGCACGAAAAGCAGCGTTATCTTTCATGCTATTGTAAAACTTTAAAACTTTTTGATGCAGAATTGAAGAGTCTTTTCCAACCTTTTATATCTGAGTTTATTTTTTTTTACACCTATTCTACCAGCCAATATACACTGGCGGTCACAAAAACCGGACCACTGACAACCCTTTTATCATTTCACACATATCGAATACGCAGTTGATTTTTTTGAGTTTATTGGAAAAAGGTTTGCGTCTTTGATATTCCAAGAACATGTAAAAGAGCTGAATTATGATATGTTATACATTTTTGCGACGTTAGAAACGGTTTTGATTGCAAACAAGCAACATGCTGCGAAAATATCGACAATTGTAACGTGATATAAAAGTGAAAATTATTACTTTGGTGGAAGGTGTATCTTAACGTCAAATTTCTTGTAAATTAAGGTGCTCGCATTCAACTATAGTGCGACTAATGAAAAAAGTCGATGGTGATTGATTAGAAAGAACTAAAGGATCAGGACTAAAGCAAGCTCCTGACAAACGGACAGATAGCTTAATTCAAAGGACAAGTTCAAAGGATCGCTTAAGAAGTGCAGTGGTAATCCGGACAGAACTAAAGGAGTACCATGACGTAGATATTAGCGTCGAAACTGTACGTAGGAGGCTTCGAGAGATTGGCTTATGCGGCAAACGTCCTGTAAAAAAGCCGCTTCTGACTAAGAAAATGAGCAGCCTGTTTGGCGTGGGCACAAAGGTATGCAAATTGGACGCAGAGTGACTGACGACAAGTTATCTGGTCAGACGAAAGCAAATTTAATTTGCTGTGTGCTGACAACCTCCCATACGTGCAGCGCTTTCCTGGTGAACGATATAGTGAAAATTGTATCGTCAGAACGGTGAAGTTTCCTCAAGGACAGATGGTATGGGGATGCTTTCCATATTTTATGAAAGGTTCTCTATATTTCCTGAGTGGAACAATGAATGCCCTCAAGTACTCGCAAGTTATAAGGACAATGCTTGTTCCAGCAATTGAAAAGCATTTGGCGCATTCACCTTCTTTCGTTTTTCCAGGATAACCATGCCATCGTGCTAAATCGGTAAGTTATATCTGATATCAGTTGCTTAATAAATTATTTCTGATGTACAGGTAATAAACAATATTTAGTTGTAATTCATTCTCAACAGCTACAAAAAGTGTTTGACGAACTCGGAATTCAGAGACTTGATTGGCCAGGGAATTCACCAGATTTAAACCCTATAGAACACCTCTGGCATATAATGAAATGAAAAGTTGCTGACCACAAACCAGGTATCAAACAAAAACTCATCTTCACTTTAGAAAACGTTTGGAATGACGATCTACAGCCTATTGTACTTCAAGTACTGGTTGGCATCGAGAATTCAGGCTGTAATTAAAGCCAGGGGAGGATCTACACCTTACTAACATATTTTTTAATCAATATCACAAGCACTGAAGCATATCTTAAGTTTTTAAAGAAGTCGATTTTAAGTAATGAGTTTCAAAATAATGAAAAAAAATTAGAAGTATGTAAAATTGACTGTTTTCTTGTTTTATTAATTTTAATAATTACATAATAAATGAAACATTTTTTAACTTTTTGTTATTACGAAAAACTTTAAATTCGTTTACAAATAATAAATAAATACTAGCATTGCATCAAATATTGGTGTTTTTGTAATTAAAACTAAACTTTACGAACAACCTGCGTGGTGCGGTTTTGTGACCGCCAGTATATTTACAAAAAAAAAAATGATTTTTGGAGGTTTTTGCAAAATTTTTTAACTCATTGGTAGCTATCGTTACAGCCAAAATTTTTTGGAAATCGTTATACAAATAACAAAGGTTAATTTTTAGAGGGTACAAATGGAAATTATTAAATTCCGTTGTCAAGATTTTGTGACAACGTGTGACATAAAGGAAAATGGTCTTAAATATGCCCAAATCGTGTGGAAAATATTTAGAATATTTGGCCCTTTTATGAAAAAACGCAGTTATGTTTAGATTATTTCAAAACGAAAACTTTTATTTTGTTGTCTTAACTGAAAAGTACGAAATGACTTTAATGGCATCATGCGGTATTTCTAACGCTGCATAAAACGAACGAATGATCCCAGTAGTTCGCGGCATCATTGACGAAGTTTTCGTGATGATTTCTTAAAAGAAAGTTTCTGCATGAGCTGCTGGACTTAAAAAAAATTCATACAAAATATAATCCAAAGCCAGCGCCTAACTCTTTGCACTCTATTACAACAACTTGAAGATATTCATAATTGTTGTAATTCGCCGACTCGTTCAGAGGCTAAACTGCAACAATATAGCGCGTATGTGTTGTTGCTTTTTGTTGTTGTTAAATATAGCGCATAGTCAACGATTTGTTGGATTTTGTCGTTGGTGTTGCTAATTGTTGTTGCATTCTTCAAAAAGAGTTTTTGGCGATCCTTGATGAAAAGCAGCAAAAAAAAACGTTTGCTTGTGCGTCTATTTTGCGACGCCCAGTGGTTTAAACGATAGTTTGAGTCCTCAAAACTACAAAATGCGCAGTTCCAAATATTATAAACTCTTTTTTATCCTTAATGAAAATTGTGCAAGCTTTTAAAAAATTTTATCGTTTTTTATGAATCTATAATACTTTTCGAGAGGTATAAGGGTTGAAATTTCGAAGTTATTTGTGCTCTGCGCAAGTTTTTCATATTCAGTGTTTTTTAGCAACTTTGGAATGATCCTCTGTATAAAACGGTGTAGATTTTTGGTTGCAGTTTCTTTCTAAATACGAATGGGATATCTATAGGATCTAATAACCAATTGTGCTAAAGTTATGAAATCAATCGTTGTTCGACCACAATAACCATTAAATATATATATACAGTAAATAATAATATAAAAAAAGTTATAATGATAATAAAATGGAATTAACCTTAATTTTTCAAAATGTTTGAATCTTATGTAAGCCTAAAACAAAAGGAACTTAGATGAACAATGAACAGTACTCATGACAGCAATCCCAGAATTATTCTTTACATCCATTAATTAATTTTTCCCAACATCTGCCGCTTCTCATTTGGAAAAAAAACTATGAGATTTCCTGGTTTAATAATATCTCGTAGTTTATTCAAGATAGTTTATCATAGTTTATCAAAGATTTCCTCGTTTAATAATGTCTCATTGTTTATTTATCCGCTCAACGAAATACTTTCATTACTCTTTTAATGCTATACTTTTACTGTATTTTGATGTATTATTATTTATATATTTAGGGGTATTTTTCATTTACGTAAAACCTTCAACTTTTTATTACAAAGTCTAATTTTTTGATAAAAATGCAAAGTTATTCAAAACTTTTGTAAAATTAGCTGTTTAAATAAAAAGTTGTTTCTCTCAAATAAGGTAAATAGATGTTTTGTTTTGATTTATTGGCTCTCCTTACTCATTTCTGTCATACTTTTGAGTCTGTCCCACTTAAAATCAGCGCATTTATCGGGTTTTTGTTTTGCTGATTTTAAACAACATGCTCTTTATTTTGTTTTTAGTGTTTTTATTTTTTTTTTTCGTTGCATTTTTTTGACCTGCTTAGTCGCTTTAGTAAAATTCTAAACGCCATAAGCTCTCGACACTTCATTAATGCAGCACACTGATTGGAAAATTAGCACTTCATACTCTGAATTTATTTTCACCTGACATAGAAGACTTATTAAGAAAGTATATATAACTGAAAATTCATAAAATATTTTTAAAAATAATCAATTATCTATTTTGCCACAATATTTTTTATCACATGGATTTAAAAAATAAACAAGCAAAAAATATTTCAAACTGTTTCAAAACAACAGCATAGGCGAGAAAGCGAAAACCTTTTTTGTTGAGTTTGAAGCAGCCTTCCCAAGCACTTTTCTGCTTTTTCTAAAAAATTATTTATCATTTTGTAGCCACTTCGATTGCCAAAACACAAAAAAACCGGTGTGGTATCCCTCAATCCCGAGATCCCGACATTTTTTCAGTCGCGGATTTAAGAATCGTTTTTGGGAAACTTAAAAACAAATTCCAAAAACATGATCACAAGCAAAGAGTGCCGGAAAAAGAAAATCCAAATCATTTATCCAAATGATACAATGTTATTTTATATTTGATCTCAGTCGAAGCTCAATCTTTGATTTCAGTAATATCTATGCTTTGACCATATCTATGTATATAATACATCCTTAAGTTATTTCTAAAAAAGTTTTTCAGTTACGTTTTTGTTCTATTCGATAATTAATATTCATGTCGTTTCTCAGTACAAATGTTTTTAATAACTTTATTTTTATTTAGCTGGATAATATTTCAATAATATCTATATTTTTACCATATCTTTGTATATAATACATCTTTAAGATATTTCTTAAAAAGTTTTTCAGTTTTGTTTTTGTTTTATTAAATAGTTCATATTCATGTATTTTCTCAATACAAATGTTTTTAATATCTTTATTTTTATTAAGCTGAAATTAAAATGCAAATTAATTTTTTTAAAATATTTTATAAATAAAACTTGAATTTTTTATGAACTATTTTATGGTATGAATTTTAATAAATTATTTTGAAAAGAAGCCAACATGTTATTTTCAACATGTTATCATAACATAGGACAAAAATTTCTTAACGTTAAATTTTTGTGTTCATTTACGAAATGTTCAGGAGTCTCGTTGATGAAATTTTTTAATGTTTCGCTGGAATGTCCTGCATTCCACTTCCGATTGGAAGTGAAATTGAATAAAAATTTAATTCGATATTTGGTGGTCTAAAGATATTTTTTTTCGTCAATACTATTAATTATATTAATAAATTAAATAAATAAATTGTTACAAAACGAAAAAAGTGATATTCAGACCACTAAATACGAATTAAATTTTGATTCAATTTCACTTCCACTCGAAAATGGAATGCAGAACATACCTGTCGGTTGTCAATTGGTTGACGAAATTTTTTCTATTTTTCGTCAACGAAACTGCCTCAACACTACGATAATGTTTTCGTGCACGATAAACCCCAACGTTTCGTATATCATTCGTTAATGAAATTTCGGCTAAATTCCGCTATGGTTCCTTAACGAAATTTCTTCAACGTTTCGGTAAAACATTCCTTCACGAATCTTATTACACATTTCGAATTTAATTCCTTGACGAATTTTCTTTATATATCTGTCTACATTTTGTTAACGAAACTTCCTTAATATTGGGTTCGTACATGATAAATCCCGATGTTTTTGCATTGCGTCTTGCTTGAATTTGGAACATTTATATGAAATTTTCGTCAATGAAATGCATGGCTAACTTAGCATGCCTCGTCAAGGATCAAGAAAAATCGTACATGATTCATTTGAGATTTCTTCATGGAAATATGTATTTCTAACGAAACTAATCGTTTACTCATTTAACCCTCATCGGTCCCTTGTATGAGTACGCATACAATTTTGATCTTTAACCTTGAATCAAATAAAAACTGTTCAGCGGAATGACCTTGTATTTTCCAAAGAAGAATTATTTTGCCTGAACACGTTTTTGAATTTGTACCCTTGCTGTATTTGCCTGTACAGTTATAGTTACGAATCGGTCCCTGTGTATGTGTGCGCATACACATAAGCAGGTACCTGGTATTGCCGCTTATTTCTGTGTGTGGATTTATAGAACGCTCTTATTTTTTCGTTTTATGAAATTCAGTTTGTTCTGGAACACACATTAGTGAAGTTTAATTGCGCATTTATTTGAATTTTGGTTGTATTTCGAAGTATCTAATAAAAAATGGATAGAGTTTTACGTGAAAGAAGGCAGCGAGATGAACTAGAAATGGATTTTGATTTGGAAAGCGAAGCGGGCGAATCTCCGTGCAATAGTGACGATGATTTTGCATTATCAGACGAGGAAAATGATGAAAGTGAAGTTAGCGTGCATTCGGATGAAAACGACATTGAGCCACTTGAGCAAAATTAAGCAGAAGAAAATGCAGCCAATCCTGAAAATAAATATTTTTCAAAAAATAAGAAAATTGAATATTCATCGCAACCATTTGAAATAAATCGAAGAAATTCATTTCGACGTGCAGAAAATTTCACTTCAGGTAAAAACCTACCCTCTTTGTTATGGGTTCATGTTCATTATATGTTTCATTTTTGTAATAATTCAGGTCCAAAAGCATTAGCAGCTGCTACTATAGTTGATGTTTCGTCTGCATTTCACATGTTCCTTGAACCGGTTGAGAATATTATTTTGAAAATGACGAATTTATATGGTGTGCGAAAGTACAAAGACGATTGGGAGAACATTGATTTGGACACTCTGCACGTATACTTTGGATTGTTGCTGCTTTCTGGTGTGTATCGGTCATACGGTGAATGTGTCACTAAACTGTGGAATGACGAAACTGGTCGGCCAATATTTAGAGCAACAGTGTCTTTGAAAATATTCAAGCGTATCCATGGTTGCATTCAATTTGATGACCGCGAACAACGTATGGCCAACACTGCATCTACAAGTACTTCTGTACGTGACGAATTGGCACCGATTCGAAATGTATACGATAAATGGAATCATAATTTAAAAGTTGTATATACACCAGAAAAAACATTACTGTATATGAACAGTTAGTTCCGTATCGTGGGCGATGTCCGTTTCGTCAGTATATTCCATCCAAGCCAGCGAAATATGGCATCAAAATTTGGGTGCTATGCGACTCAAAAAGCTGGTATGCATACAACACACAAATTTATTTTGGTCGGAACGTAATGCCACTCCTAAACGTAATCTCAGACGGCGTGTTGTTTTGAATTTGGTGGAAGGACTTTCTGACAGAAATGTAACGTGTGACAACTTTTTCACTTCGTATGAATTGGCAGAAGATTTACATAAGAATCGCATGACTATTTTGGGAACAATAAGGAAAAATAGGACTGAAATTCCTTCAGTTCTACTCGACATGCGTCAAAAGCCAATTTATCATACAGAAGTTGTATATGAACATAAATTGCAAGCAGTTATGTTGCCATATGTTCCTCGCCGGTATCGATTTATGACATTGCTCAGTACATACCACAATGTTGTCATTATAAATGAGAATAGTGAAAAGAAGAAACCTAACATCATTGAAGACTACAACAAAGCCAAGAGTGGAGTAGATACTATGGATCAAATGGTGGCTACGTACACATGCAAACGAAAAGTCAATCGGTGGCCAATGGCAGTATTTTGTAACATGCTTGATGTTAGTGCGTTGAATGCATTCTTGACGTTCATTGCATTGTTCCCGAATTGGAAAAAATTCTAAAACGAACCATAATATTCGTCGTAGCTTTTTTATCGAGGAGCTTGGATTCAATCTCGTTGAAAAACAGATCACTAAACGTAAAAAACAACCTCAAAGTAATGATGCTTCCAGTGTTATTCAAAGAATTTTGGTAAGTAGAACTTACGAAGAATCTTTCTCTCGAAGGCTCCTAAAGTCTTTTTATCTGCACTGCTCAGCGTCCACGTTTGTGATTTATAGATTAGAATGGGCATGATGAGCGATTTATAGAGCGCGATTTGCGTTCGTCGAGAGAAGGCTCTGCTTCTCAATTGCTACTGAGCCCAAAGTAACACCTGTTGGCAAGAGTTATTATTCATTTGTTCTCAATGCTGAAGTCGTTGGTTGATTTTATTACAGTTAGACGAAGTCCTTCATAACCTTAAAGGAGATATTGTCAACTGTAACGTGGGTTTCAAGACGCTGGGACTGTTACTTTATCAGTATTAGTTAAATAAAAACCATCCTCATTATTTAGCAGCAACGACTAGCAATCGACAAATGCATGAGTCGAGTGTTATTTCGAAAAACTGTCCTAAGCATTATTGCTTTAGCCGGCTCTTATATCAAGTGTAATCCAACGTGAGCTTGATTTTTTTTTATTTTATATGACGATATATTCATTAAACATATATGTTAATATATTTGGAAGAGAACTCAAAAATACTTTTTTTAAGGTATATTTATAAATAAAGCTGAGCTAAACCATGCATGCATTTTTAAATAGTATGTTGTACCAGTCGCAGTGATAAGTTACGATACCATTTCATCTACCCTTGTTTCACAGGCACTTTTCAATACGTATTCTTACACTTAAAAATTTTGTGTGTAAATATTACTAATAATTGCGTCTATTTTACGAATTCTACTCGTAGTTTTCACTCACGAATTCGTAGATTGGACGTAGTTTGGTGCATATTACAAATATTTTATTTGTATTCATACAAAAACAAATGTATATTGTACGAATACATTTGTTACATTAACTCATAACGAAAAACAAAACATTCTATCTGAGCTGGGGTTTGAACCACGGTTTTTAAGCTTACGGGTCACGTACTCTTTTAGTAGACTACGGCCACCATGCAATCAAACATTTCCTTATATTTGGTAATTGTTCAACAAACCAGGCTGAAAGATTTCGGTTGTAAGTATTTTAAACTCAACTTATACTAAATAGTACGAAGCCATTAGTAAATAATACGAATGCAATGGAAGAAACTACGAAGTTATTTGTACGAGAAATTGAGGAATGATACCCCAAGATCATTCTTCGGAGCAAAAGTTGGTAAGGGGCATTTAAGCCAATAACGCATATGAACTTGGGCGATAAGATAATTTATGTTTTAAAGTAATTAAACACAAGAAGAAAACAAAGTAAAATAAATTTAAAAAAATAAATTTTTTAACAAAAGTCGGCTTAAGAAAATCTTTTTTCTGTCATAAAGATGATCCAATTTGGATAATTTTTTATTTTTTCAAAAACTTAAAAATGCTAAAATTCTTGCAGCATTAAAATTTGAGAAAATTGCAGCGATTTAGGCACAGCACAGCTTCTAATTCAAAAGTGAAAAAAAAGGATATTCTGAATAAAGTAGGCTCATTAGGGTGGTTACAAGTTGTATGGGAATTTTTTTTTTGTTACTATCTTTCGCAGTACCCCCCTAAAATGTGCCAATAGACTAGAAAATATGATTTACAAAGTTTAAGCCCAATCCGATAATGCTAACACGTGCCGGATTGAGGTTCAAGTTTGCAAAGTAAAGTAATAAACCTTAAATTTAAAAAAAATACTAAAAATTAACGAGTCAACTTATTCCAAGTTTTAAAGTGTGAGTTTATTGAGTACATAAACAAAAGTATTTAAGGTAAAAAAGAGGTTGATCAACCAATAGTTGTAGCTTTGGTGTCGATTTTAATTTTTAGTTACTTTTTGAAAAAAAGCCAAGTTGGCTTATTTTACTTTTTCTAATTTTTCGACTCTTAAAAAAATTTTCTAAAAATTTGTTCTGTGGAAATCTCATTTGTAGCAAAATTGTGAAGATTTATTGCCCAGAAACTACAAAATAGGTTGATGGGTTCACAAGATACACGCCTTCTAACATGCGTAATTGAAATTTTTTATGTCAACTCGTAGTGTCCGTCTGTCCGCGTGTCTGAAAGGCTTTGGATCGATTTTTAACCCTTTTCCCGTGATCCAATCGAGCTGAACCTTTGCAGGCAGACTCGTTGAGACGATTAAGGAAAAAAAAAAATTAAAATAAAAAAAAAAAAATTTTTTTTTGGTTGCAACTAATACTACCCTACTATTGGTAGTTACAAATTATATGGGTTTTTTTTTGTTACGATTTTTATGTACTTTTCGTGCTTTCGGCTTTGTTTTGTTTTCGCTCTCCTCTTCGCGTTGTAGGTTTTCGTCGTTTTTGATTTTGTCTTTTGTTAGAGGAGAGCGAGAGAGGAGAGAGGAGAGCTATGACTATTTATTACTGTCTTTGATTTTTGTGTCATTCTCACATGTTTCTTTGTGAATTAAAAAAAAAATTAAATTAAATTGTGAAAATTGAAGTCAAACTCTCAACACGTGTTTTTATACCTAGGTCTAACCTTATTTAACAGCGTTTTTAAATTAAATTTTGTAAAATTTAAAGAAACATGGATCTACCATCAACTTCCACATTATCAATTAGCACAAGATCAAGGCAGAAAGATGCAATTTTTTTAATTGGTCACATGACACATAAAATAACTGGCAATAAATTACCATCCAATTGTCAAGTATTACGCAGTTTATTTTATAATATGCGCCAACTTAAATTAAGCAACAGAGAAGCTGCTAAACTAACAATAAAGGAGGTTCTCCAATTTTGGGAAAAAGCCAAGATACATACCAGAGATAAAGCAAATTGTGTCGTAAAGTTGCAAAAACTGTATGCTAGGTGGAGAAAATTAGAAAAAAGCCATAAAACATCTTCAAAAGCTACCCAAAATCAAAAAGAAAAAGATTTCAAGTCAACCATTGACGACTTATTTGATGTTGCTCATCAGGAAGCACTAACCAAAATCGCTGAAGAAGACAGACAGTTTTTGTTACTCCAGAGAAAAAAAGGACGCCCTGGCTGCATGCGCTTTGAAAAATCAAAACAAAAAGGTGAGTTTGTATTTTTCAAAAATTTATACTATTAAATATTATATGTACTAAGTACTTATTGTATTGTACTTATTATATATATATTAACGTTATTAACTAACAGTTATATTGCTTTATTTTTAGAAAGTAAAGATGAAGAATTGGAATCTACATCAAGCATTGACAGTACATCAGTGGAATACATGCCAATAGAAGAAGATGCAGGCACTGAGTATAATTTACCACACCAAAATGCAGAAGGACCGGAAATAAAAAGGGGGAGGTACTGTCGAGGTTCAGAAGAGGTTATTACTGAAAAATTGTCTATATTGTTAGATAGATGTAATATCTCTGATAGAGATGCCATGCGAATTATAGCAGCAACAGCAGAAGCATTAGGCCATGACCCGCAGAATTTAGTTGTAAGTAGATCTTCCATACGACTCCGGAGACAGCAATTTCGGCAAAAAAGAACTAATCTAATCAAAAGTAGGTTCACAAATTCAGATCTAAAGGGTGCTGTTGTGCACTGGGATGGAAAATTGCTTCCAGATGTGTTAAGTAAGGAAAATGTAGAGAGGTTAGCAATTTTAATTACTTGCGGCGATGAGGAACAATTGATAGGGGTTCCAGTCCTTGAAAATAGTACAGGGATTACTCAGGCAAAAGCTGTATTCTCAGCAGTTAAGGAGTGGGGAGTTTCAGAAAATATTCAGGCAATGTGTTTTGACACCACGGCAGTAAACACTGGTCGCCATAAGGGAACCTGCATTCTGCTAGAGCACTTAATACAGAATGATCTTCTTTATTTAGCATGTCGTCACCATATTTTGGAAATTGTTTTAAAGGAAATTTTCAATTGCAAATTGGGCACATCCACTGCACCTCAACCAGATATTTTCCGAAAATTCCAGAATGGGTGATCCAAGTTAGACAAACAGAAGCACAAAACAAGTTTAGAAGATGACAATTTTAGAAATAAAATAAGTTATCCAGACCAAATTTCAAAATTTCTTTTTGAACAATTAAAAAATCGGCAGCCTAGGGATGATTATAAAGAATTCATCCAACTTTGCCTAATTTTTTTAGGAAGTCTTCCACGAGAAGAAATTACTTTTAAATTACCTGGAGCTATTCATCAGGCCAGATGGATGGCCAAGGGTATTTATTGTCTTAAAATATATCTTTTCAGGGATCAATTTCCATTAACCGATACAGAGTTGACGGGTATTAAAGATATATGTTTATTTATAATAAATATTTATATAAAAGCATGGTTTAATGCTCACAAGTCCACCCTTGCGCCCAACCAAGATCTACAATTAGTCAAATCGTTGGTACAATATAGAGTAATTGATGAAGAAGTTGCAGATAAGGCATTGTATAAATTTATTAACCATCTGTGGTATCTCAATTTGGAGCAGGTTGCTTTCTCATTTTTCGATGATACTTTGGAAAAAAATATCAAAACACGAATGGTAGAAAAATTAAAATCCGAAGTAGAAAACGACGGATTTAATTCTGATGACAGGGATGTTAAAGCCAAACTTAATTTTCAAGAACTTGATTATTTATTGGACAAAGAACTTGATTATTTTGTTTCTTCTCGGACTCTAAAATTTTTTAAGAGATTTTCAATTAATACAGATTTTTTTAATACTGATCCCGATGTATGGTGTGAAAACGAAAGTTTTTTACAAGCTAAAAAAATAGTGACGGGTCTAAGAGTAGTAAATGACACAGCTGAGAGAGGAGTGAAATTAATCTCAGACTTCAATTCATCACTAACAAAAGATGAAGAACAACGACAGTTTTTATTACAAGTCGTATCTGAATGTAGACATATTTTTCCGGACTCTTCCAAAGCTACAATATCTAGACCATTACCACCTTAATTTGTAAATTTATATACTAATTATAATTTTATGATGTAATATTTAACAATATAAATAATAAAATTATTATTCAAAAAAACCAACCCGTAAAAAATATAGTTTTTGACTATAAAAGCTATATATATGATACTCGAGAAAGATCGTAACAAAAAAAAACCATATAATTTGTAACTACCAATAGTAGGGTAGTATTAGTTGCAACCAAAAAAAAAAATTTTTTTTTTTATTTTAATTTTTTTTTCCTTAATCGTCTCAACGAGTCTGCCTGCAAAGGTTCAGCTCGATTGGATCACGGGAAAAGGGTTAAAAATCGATCCAAAGCCTTTCAGACACGCGGACAGACAGACACTACGAGTTGACATAAAAAATTTCAATTACGCATGTTAGAAGGCGTGTATCTTGTGAACCCCTCAACCTATTTTGTAGTTTCTGGGCAATAAATCTTCACAATTTTGCTACAAATGAGATTTCCACAGAACAAATTTTTAGAAAATTTTTTTAAGAGTCGAAAAATTAGAAAAAGTAAAATAAGCCAACTTGGCTTTTTTTCAAAAAGTAACTAAAAATTAAAATCGACACCAAAGCTACAACTATTGGTTGATCAACCTCTTTTTTACCTTAAATACTTTTGTTTATGTACTCAATAAACTCACACTTTAAAACTTGGAATAAGTTGACTCGTTAATTTTTAGTATTTTTTTTAAATTTAAGGTTTATTACTTTACTTTGCAAACTTGAACCTCAATCCGGCACGTGTTAGCATTATCGGATTGGGCTTAAACTTTGTAAATCATATTTTCTAGTCTATTGGCACATTTTAGGGGGGAACTGTAAAAAGTGATTTCTTGTAACCACCCTAAGGCTCATTTTAGATCAAGCAATTCTTGTTAAAAGACGCTTTTACATGAGAATATCTTATGGTCAAAAATTTTTTTAGGACTAAAATTTGAACAGGAAACTCGATTTGAAACATATATTTTTTACTTCTTCAAATTCACGTTTTGTAACAGGCGTCCACCTATTATGAAAATTTTCTGGATTTTTCGCGCCACGTGCTTATATTACATCCAATATTCAGAATCAAGCCTTGAAAGGTGGTCCTGGAATATATTTAGAAAATGAATGGAATCCAAAACCCATCTATACATGCACCACTTTATATATTTATATTCATATGTTTTGAACTAAAAAAAAACAAATTTTTTTATATAATTCTTCTGATAGGTGTGTTTCCAAACTAGAACTGATGCATGTAGAAAAAATAAATAAGTCAATTGATGTCCATGCGGAGAACATTTCAAGAATAGCGACAACTCGAATTTTTAATTTGGTTTGGATTATATTGATTTTTACCTCCTGAGTCCAATTATTATAAATTTCAGGCCACCCGCAATTCAATTCAATTTTCAAAAAAAAAATATTGCGAAATTTGTGTATTCTTATTTGAAAAGAGGAAAACTTGGGGGCTAAATAGTTATTAATGCGATTTTATTTAAGGATAATGGAGATCTCACATTATTTAATTTACTAAATTACTTAGAATATTTGTTGAGAAGAAAATTTTTTATATTACATAAAAAAAAAAATTAAATTTCAAAATGTTTCGGGCATGATACAAGAAAGATTTTTACTCCGTCTTTGAAATATATATCATTTTCTTATGTGTACGAGCGTGTGTCAACTAGCGAATCATGATAACGAAATTAGTACCAAAAATTTCAGAAAATAGAATTAAATAGGACACATTATCTTTATGTGCATTCACTCCTTTATGCCTTTGCCCGTCCCACTAGAAAAAATCCTGTGGACGCCCTTGTGAATGGGTATTTTAAAAAGAATTGTAAAGGATGAAAAATTAATAGAACCTGGTTTTATATTTGGACCTCTAGAGCTCAACCTTTATCAACGAGTGGAAAAATTGTATTGGAATGATTGAGTGAGTTTATACCATTGAGTGGGGAAATTAAGGTGAATCGTACGTCAAATGAATATTGATTCGAAGTAGTTTTAGCAAATTCTGAATTAAGTCATGTAGTTGTTACAACTTATTCGATCAGTTTCAGTTCTCTAGCACGGCTGTAAAATAGGTAAAAGTATTATCACTGTCAAATTGCAATAAAAAAATTTATTAAAATTAGATTGTTGAACAGAAACCACGCTCTGGACTCTTAAAATAAGTATATCGAAAGGTTTTTATTCAAACCAGTCATTATACTAATAGTAAGATCTCTAAAGCTTATATCCAGCCCACCCGAGTTTCGGGGGACAATCACTAGTTGTTTCTTAAACACACAACTACCTATTTTACCATTCAGTTGATGCTTACAAATTGAAAGGAAGAAAACTCAAATTCGGAAACCCCTGAATTTCATCACTGTTAAAACTACGCATCTTAAATTCGGCTGACATAAATAACGAGAAATGCATGCACTATATCTCCAATTTCAAAAACTTTCACTATAAAATAAAAATTTGTCGCTCTAATGAGTGCTCTTTTTCTATTTGTCAACTTTACTTACTTAAACTATGTACGTTAAATTAGTAACGCATCCTGCACTTCCCGAAGTTAGAAGCCGATAAGTAGAAGTTGTTAGATTTTTAACCATTTATGAATTTTATACATATTGAATATCCTCAATTCTGAACTAGAATTTGCACAGTTTGCTCTAATAAACCATTCTGTGTTACTGACAAATGATTCCAGAAACTTTCGCTTATATTGACCCATAACTTTCCCATCCAAACATAATTGATTATATCCCCTTTCCAAATGTTTACATTGTAATCATAAATAAGCAACTTTATTGAATAAATTTGTTTTCGAGCATCAAATTCACAGAAGTACCAATACGCGCATCCAACAATCATTGTTATATTTGCTTGGTATTGAGTTGTTAATCTCCGTTGGCTTCCATTTATTCATCTATCTGCCTCCTTTCTGTGTTGACGCGACGCACAGTGGTTGAGCCTACTATAGAAATTGTCAATTAATTTAAACTTTCGTAGTAGCAGAGCTGTAAAGTCTGCATTCATATTCATAATTTTAAGTACAACTGAACAACAACATAAGAATGCATTCAATGAATGCAAAATTGATTTATACATAAAATTTTTAATTCACATTCAATTTTAAAAAAATGATTAATTAATCATTTCAATTATTCATTTTCGTTATTCAGAATAATGAATAAATTTTTTTATTCATCTGAATGCTATTCACAAAGAATGCCATTCACAAAGAATTACAGAATTTTCAATTATTCTATTTTTATTCATTATTCATTTTTTATTCGTTATTCATTTTTTATTCTTTATTCATTTGTTATTCATTTTTTATTCATTATTCATTTGTTATTCATTATTCATTTTTTATTCATTGTTCATTTTTTATTCATTATTCATTACTCTTTTTTTATTCATTAATCTTGTTTTATTCATTATTAATTTTTTATTCCTTATTCATTTGTTATTCATTATTCATTTGTTATTCATATTAATTTTTAATTCATTATTCCTTTGTTATTCATTATTCATTTTTTATTCTTTATTCATTTGTTATTCATTTTTTTGTCATTGCTTAGGACTCGGGCTGTGTTTTATTTTTATAACAGCCCTATTCTGGCAAATTAACAAATTGTTAACCAGTATTTTTAATATTTCTATGTGTTTGTTGTAATTTTTTTATTTCAAAACAAAATTTGAAGCTCAAAAAAAAATTTTGATAAAAATTATCAACTGCTTTTCAGTTATTGACAATTTCATTAACAAATTTTGTTTTTTGAGCATTGGCGTCGGAAGCGGGGGGGAAAGGGGGGCAGTTGCCCCCACTTTTTTAGCTAGATAAACTATTTAAAAGGAAAACTTCAAAAGTTATTCAAAATATCAGTTTTTCTTACAACGATAATATTTTTTGTGTATGTTTTCCTCTTCTATCTCTCTTCTTCATAAGCATGCTTGCGGATAACCATTTTCTTTCTCTGTGTTTGCAAAAAGATAGAACAAAATGTAGAGTTTCTACTGCAAACCCACCACTTCAGTTAAAAAGCACCCTTAAGTATGTAGCTAAATGCTTGTTCATTTTGCAACTCTGGTGAGAAAAAATTTGGCATGTTCTTAGGGGCTTTCCATATTGGACGACATGTTGTATGATAAGTTAGATGGAAAACTAATGGGACTATTTGATTGAGCGTTCGAACGATCCAACTTGTAAATCAACATCATTAATTACAAGCTCTCGAGCAGAACACATCCGGCTACTAGCTAAGCAACTTTTAGATGCCCTAACAATTGAGCAGTAATTTTACATAGTTGTACAATATTGTACAATCGGCAGAAAAAAACCAAAACTTTCGACTATCGTTTTAGCTTCCGCATGGTACTACATGTTGTACAATTTGCCATGTTGGTCCAATGTTTTGGACCATGCGAAAGCTCCTACTGTGAATTAGCTGATGAAAATCCACCTCGACGCTTTGAACAAACATCAAATCCGGATCCTTCAGTACAGTTGCCATTATATGATACTCTACGAAAAGATTATTTCAAAATTTTAGATCTTCTCTCAAATGAGATAACGGCTAGATTCGATTAAACAGGTTTTTTTAATTTTGCATGTTTACACCAGCTTCACTCAACCGACTCACTTTGATTTAACATTCGGTGAGTCGGTTGAGTGAAGCTAGTGTAAACTGGCACTTTGTAAATCTTATTGTACATTTAAACAGATCTTGACACTCTAGAATCGTTGGAAAATATTGTAATCGAAGCCTTCAACGGAAAAGTGCCTTCTGAACAAAATCTAAAAACAAAACTAGATCTTTATGCAGATGACTTTGATGTGAGCGATCTCCACGCGCAACTTAAAATGCTGAAGCAATTGCCTGACCAAACACCTTCAAATAGTAGTGGCATTGTATCCCAATTTGCAAAAAATTCGGATACTGTAAAAAAAAAACTATTAAATGAAGTTGAAAAACTTATTGCTTTGCTTTTGACTGTGCCTGCATCAGCAGCTTCATCTGAGCGTTCTTTTAGTGCACTAAGACGACTTAAAACGTATCTTCGAGCAACTGTGACACAGAAACGACTCGCTCATGCGGCACTTATACACATTCACAAAGATTAAACTGAAGAATTAAATTCGATGGAGGTGGTGAAAGAGTTTGTTTCTCGCAAGGACAGAAAGAAACATTTTGGAATAATTTAAATTGATATAACTTTTTGTACCTTATTGCATTTGAACCATGTAAAGATATACCTAGTCTTGCTTTATAAAAGCAACGCTTATTTCTTATATTTTCATATTACCATATGAAAGATACTTTAAAGAATGATCTCAAATATTGAAATTGGAAGAACCTTTAAAAATAATGAAAT
Organism: Dichetophora obliterata; assembly: GCA_963920525.1. Lineage (NCBI taxonomy): Eukaryota > Metazoa > Arthropoda > Insecta > Diptera > Sciomyzidae > Dichetophora > Dichetophora obliterata. The sequence continues at coordinate 123,465,357 of OY986439.1, forward strand.
TTTAATATTTTTTATATATTTTTATATTTTTTTTATTTTAAACTAAAATAAAAAATTTGTTTATTCACATTCATGTTTCTTTGAAAAAATTTTGGTGAACTTTTTTTGCACCACCATTTGTACTGCCCCACCAAATGAAATGAGCTTCCGACGCGCTTGTTTTTGAGCTTTAAATTTTGTATTGAAAACAACAAACATGTAGAAATATTCAAAATACTGGTTAACAGTTTGTTAATTTGCCAGAATCGGGCTGTTAATTTGACGATATAGATAACAACAACAAAAAATTTTTTATAAATATCTTAAGAAATCAAAAAAAAAACATAACAGACAAACCTAAATCGTCGTGTCTACAATCTGTTAAAAAACGCAACAAAAAAATTTTAGGAAATTGGTGAGAGAATTCGGTGGCATTAAAAGCATGTTTCATTTGGGCCTTACTAGTTTCTAAACGTACGCTTGATCTCTGTTGTCTTATCTTATGAAGAACCAATTCCTCACACCCCGTTGGAATAAGTATATCGGTTAGGACATAAAATTTAAGAGTGTGTAGTTGGTTACTTTGGTTATCCATTTACCACTGGGACGAAGAAGCAAGCTCGGCATTAATTCGCTGAAAATAGTCATGACTGCGTGCTTAGCTTACTCTGAATTTTATTAACACTCAACCTACCGATATTTCTTCTATACCTTTTCCTGAACCTCATCACCAAATTACTGGTAATTAAAATATCCATCATTTTTATTATTAAACACAGATAACGGTTTATTTATTATTAAATGTATTTAATGTATTTATAATGGTATAGAATGAAAAACCATTCGAAAAACAATAGCAGGTGTTAACCTAGTTTGTGTTTGCAAGCGTACGATTCTAAGTACTTGAAGTTATTTCATATTTAAAAGGGGAGTTCGGTTACTTGGATTCCTTTTTTCAAAATGTTTATTTTATGTTTCATTCAGATGAGAAATTCAATTTTTTTACATATCGATGGCTTAATATAGAAAAGGGCGTTTTTCTAAAGAAAACTTTATAAATGCAGATTTTCTATAAAATAGGCAACAAATTTACAATCGTAGCTTTCACAAAAAAAAAACGAGTTACGCATTTTCTATATTAAGAAATCGATATAAATGTAAGAAAATTATTTTGAAGTTCTCACCAGTTTTTGATAACTTAAATTGTACTTACTTTTATTAACAGATATCTTTCTGTTCCTGAAGTTAGAGATCGACGCGTTTTATATCAAGTTTGTTGGATTTCTTAAACCAATTTTTAAATGAAAATACTATTTAGATCAAATAAGTTTGAAGAAGGCAACAACAACTCTATATATATGTATATTAACTTTTTAAATTTTTTTTCTGTTCTTATCAATATAGTCAAATTGATAAGCAATGACAAAAAATGAATAACAAATGAATAAAGAATAAAAACTGAATAATGAATAACAAAGGAATAATGAATAAAAAATGAATAATGAATAACAAATGAATGCTGAGTAACAAAAGAATAATGAATAACAAATGAATAATGAATAAAATATGAATAATGAATAAAAACTGAATAATGAATAAAAAAAGAATAATGAATAAATAATGAGTAATGACTAAAAAATGAATAATGAATAAAAAAGAATAATGAATAAAAAATGAATAATGAATAAAAAATTAATAATGAATAAAATATGAATAATGAATAACAAATGAATAATGATTAAAAAATGAATAATGAATAAAAAATGAATAATGAACAACAAATGAATACAGAATAAAAAATGAATAAAGAATAAAAAATGAATAATGAATAAAAATAGAATAATTGAAAGTTCTGTAATTCTTTGTGAATGGCATTCTTTGTGAATAGCATTCAAATGAATAAAAAATTTGATTCATTATTCTGAATAACGAAAATGAATTATTGAAATGAATAATTAATCATTTTTTTAAATTGAGTGTGAATTAAAAATTTTATTTATAAATCAATTTTGCATTCATTGAATGCATTCTTTTTTCACTATTCATTGATTCATTTTTTTGTGATTTAAATCAAATGGAATGCATTATTTTACAGCTCTGCGTAGTAGATATAAATTGGGATACCAGCTGGAATTAGCTCAATGGGCTAACTAAAATCCGCCAATAACAACGCCTATCTCCCATAAACATTTCGTTAAAAGTATTAAATATGTGTTTAGATTAAAAAAAAAATACTTTCTGTCACGCCCAAATCCCACACGAATATGTTCACATTACTCGTTTTTAATAATTTACACTTGCATCATGCAAAGCATTTATACGGCTAAGATTCGTGGTTTCTGTTTTTCAATAATAGTATTCAGTAAAATTTGTCAAGTCCTGCTAAACTGCTAAATTGTTGAAGTTAGCAGCTGTTGATGTGAACGCACCTGCTAAGACATTCTACAATCAAGTGATAAACTTACATGTCAAAATCAGCTAACAGGCTTCTACAGCTCAAAATATGTGGTTTTAAAAACTCGTGTAATCAGTAACCAAAACCGTATTTTAATTTTTATATTACAGTGCATTTGCTACTCAGAAACTTTGAAATGTTTTAAATCTCTACCTATCCTATTAATTTTTTATTAATAGAGGGAAGTTTTTAGACTTTAAAGCTGCAAATCAAAATAATTTGGTACATGTTAGAACTCATTCCCAAAACTATTCATCACAAGTTTGACGTTTTCGACTTAACAAATGGTATCTGCTAAACAAAAACACGGTGCTGAGCCTGTTAACTTGCTAAGAGGCTGCTAATTTTGACAGAAGTTAGCAAATTTGTTAAGTTTAGCAAGTTAGCAGGGCTTAACAAATGTAGTGATTACCATTAATATTATTTCTTTGGGTCTTACAGAAAAGCTGACTGTTTTATTCTTATAAACATCAAACCTCGTGCAGTGCTTTCATTTTGTTTTGAGTTTGTTTTCTTTCAATAAATATATTAAATTTTTCTTCATTTATTCCTAAAGTTTCATGTTAGTTCTCAATCTTCAAAAAATTAACATTTTCATTAAACTGAAAATGATAACAAATTTATAACGATCAGGCAATGTCATTACTGCAATAGCAAATGATCTGTCAAAAATCGTATGGAATAACTTTTACACAAACATAGAAAATATGCGCAGTTAATTGTGCAAATCCGAAGTCAGCTCTTTTTCTTCTTCTTCTGTGATTTTAACTATATTGAAAAACAATCATTTAAGTTTTCTTTAAATAATTCTATTAGTTTGCTTTTTTCGCTTTTTTCGGCATTTTTATTTTTTGAATACTAAAATTTTTTTCAAATGTTCCTCAAATGTCAAAAATTGCACAAAAAAGATAAGAGAAGAGAGAAACACTTAAAATTACACAAATTTTATTAGCAGGGCTAGGATTTCTAAGACATTTCCTGCTTATTTAAAACGTAAATTTATGTTTACGAACTTCCAAACATGAAAAGTTTTCAGAACATTTTCTCGTCATTTTTCATCGTTTTTAGTTTTCAGGTAATTTTTACTAGATTTAGGTCATTTTTTGGTCATTTGTAGAGATTTTTAAGTTATTTTATTGTCATTTTTGGACATATTTAATTTTTAAAGCATTTTTCGGTTTTTGAGGTAATTTTAATGTAAGTTTTAAATAATTTGTTTTGTTTTTTTTTACTAAAAAATGTCTAAATGTAAATTTTTAAACATACTCCTTTATTACTTGCGTCCCTTCAATCAAAAAAATTACCTCTCGACAAAGGAGTAGCTTTGTCTATAGACTTCGATGAAAGAAAGCTCTGCGCGTGGTGAAACTGACGAAAGGGTATGTAGAAAAATGGAACAAGTGTTATATAAAAACTCAGGATATGCTAGTATAAAATAAATTTTAATTTAGTAATGTTTTATTTTTAAGGCTAAATTTTTTGTTTATTTTTCATACAATTGTTTGCGGTTTTTAGGTGATTTTTTGACAGTTTTTTAGGTAATTTTTGACAGTTTTTAGGTCATTTTCTACAGTTTTTAGGTCATTTTTGTCGTTTTTTGGGTCTTTTTTTGCAGTTTTTTAGGTTATTAAAATCTGAACCTCGGTTTTTAGTATAAAATTTGCATGCATTAGTAGTAATAAATGTACGTACACGATTGTAAATAAAAAAAAAAAAGCAAAAAACTACTGCGAAAAAAATTCGTATTAGTGCGGTTTTTTTTAAAATTTACTGCGATTTATGAATTTTCAGGTCCGAGTCCTGCCACTCTGCAACTGATAATTTAAAACACAAACAAAATATTATCTGAGTGTGTGAGTATTCAAAGCACTGGACAGTAGTTAAAAGCATTCAAAAAAGTTGCAATGATTTAACATGTGTATTTTTAGGACAAATTAATACAAAATTTTGCGTTAAAAAAATTAACTATAAACCAATTTGAAATATTAGTTATGTGTATTCGTACCTTTTTTAACCGCAGTGAAAGAGATGTGGTTAAAGTTCTTAAAAATAAAAAATATATATATTTTTTTTAAATAAACTATTTTGTCAACTAAAGAACACATGATTGCACAATAAAAAAGTTTAAACTGGATGTTGACGGCAACTTAAACATTTTTGCAAATTAAGAATGCAACGAGGAATAAGCAAAAACTATAATTATAATAAAGCATTATAAAATATATAATAATCACAATTTTTTTTTCTTGTCATTAAAAATGTGTAATTTTCACTTTGGTTTTTTAAGCAAAGTTGCATGAATTTGTTTCACTGTGCGCAAAAAGTAAACATACATCAACCCAATAGGAAACTAAAATAGTGACTACGTACATATGCTCACAAACGTTCTTCTTAAAGTTCAGCGTCTCTTTATGTGTGATTATTGTTTTAAAAAATGAATCAATGATCAATTCACACTGAACATCCAAAGAAACAAGTATTTTGCGTGCTTTCTTTCTTGGTGACACAACAACCAAATTTTTTTGACAGTGACATCAAATATAATTTCCGATTGGGTTTTGAATGCTTGCTCACAGAATTCCATAGAATTTCTTTCTTTCAATTCGACACAGCCATGATAGAATTACCAGGTAATCGCTACTTTTACTCGTTACTTTGGGCATATAGTGCTAAATTGGTGTCCAATAAAAGTACTGCAAGCACACCAAGAAGTAAAAAGGGATTTTTGCTTTTACTTTTGCCCAGATGTCTACATATGAACATGAAGTCGGGGATTTTTGAGCTGTAAGTTACTTCTGTTGAATTTTATGCCATATCTTACATTTCATTTTTGATAATTTAAAAATATAAGCGTCCTTATTTTGTGTGTTACTTTTTAAATAACTTATTTATTTTATTATGGAAAATATAAGTAAATGTCATATAAATGCATGCCATATCTTACATTTAATTTTTGATAAGTTAAAAATATAAGCGTCCTTATTTTGTGTGTTACTTTTTAAATAACTTACTTATTTTATTATGGAAAATATAAGTAAATGTCATCACGTTTGTGCAATATGTGGCCCTAATATAAAAGAAGGCAAAGTGAAAGTGTTAAGTCCACCTCAAAATCTGCAAAACGTCAACTATGGATAAAAAGCTGTGGCGTAGCCTTAGGCGACCTTTGCAGGATTTGTAAGAAGCACTTCCTTACAACGGACTTTGTTCACGCTAAGCGAACCAGACTTATGCCAAGTGCTGTGCCATCAGTTGCAACGCCAAGTGCACCATCAGGTGCAACGACAAGTGCACCATCACGTGCAACGACAAGTGCAGCATCAGATGCAACGACAAATTCAGAGCCATCAGTTCTGTTTGAAAATTCAGCTGGGGAGATCGCAGCGCAATTTAAAGACTGCTCCACACAAACAGAGTAATTATATAAGTATAAAAGGTGTCCCTCAATAGAGTGCAACTATTTAAGGAGGTGAAATGTGATGTCCAGTTGATTAAAAAATCGTATGGGAAGGGGCTCTACTTTCACACCCTTAGGAGTTACAGGGTTAATTCGTTTTTCATGGCTTGATGCACATAATTATTTTTGATTTTTTTTAAAAAATGTTTTTTGTACTTTAAAAATTTAACTGAAATGAAAACATAATACTACTGTGTTGTTTTTAATGAATTAGAAAGAAAACCTTAAAAAATTCTCGAAATGTCCTTAATTGTTTTGAATGCAATACAATGAATTTTTGAATGTTGTAGAAGTGTGTAGAAGAATATTTATTTTATTGAAATAAGATTTTTTCAATGTAAATTCCCTCCAGAAAAAATCGGAAGGCTGCCATCTAAAAGTGATAAAGAAACATTACCCACCGTATCTTTCGGAAGCTTAAGGGTAGTTTTGTGCTTATGTTGTTTCCAAACCGCTCCTTTAAGAATGCATGTGGAAACTTTTACTTATTGTCAAACAACAACAGAAAACATTAATATCATTGTTTCCAAGCCGCTTCCCTCCAGGAAAAATCGGAAGACTTCCATCTAAACGTAATATAGAAACATTCCCCACCGTATCTTTTGAAAGCTTAAGGGTAGTTTTGTATTTATGTTGTTTCCAAACCGCTTCTTTAAGAATGCATGTGGAAAATTTTTATTTTTGTCAAGCAATGACAACAGAAAATATTAATATCATTGTTTCCTAGCCTATTATTATAGAATTCGATAGTCTAGTGGTAGCGCGCTTGACTGTCGCTCAGGGGTCACGGATTCGAATCCTGGCCGCGCATTTTCATTACAAGGGAGAGGAATGTTTCCACATTAATTTTTAGAACAGGGGAGAGAACTGCTTCCAATTCACTTTTTAAGACAGCGGAGAGGAATGTTTTCCTTTAATGACATACTACCTCAGTAAAATAATTATATGTGCAACACTTCAAATGCAATTCTAAGCAAACATAACTTCATTTGCTTTTATTTTATTTTTTATTGAAATAGTTTTAAGGACTTATATGTAAAACAAGATAAAACTTATTTGAAAAAACGTTTTGTTATTAAAAAAATTATAATGCATTTAAAAAGTTCATAAAAAAATATTTATGTGTGCAAAACCTATTTTTATTGATTTTATGGAAAAAAAGAAAGAAATATATATATAGATTTTATTAAAGAATATGTAAGGTAAGCATGAAAGGCATGAAGTACATCAACTCTCTAAGGATGGAGCCATCGGATTTCTGCTATTCATCTCAAAGAACTGTTTTCAGATGCTTCATCGACTCGACTCAGTTTTTATAAAATTGGGTCGAAAGAATGTCCTACGGGTTTTTTTATAGGATTCAAGTCATGACAGTACGGTCACTACAGTACGGGTATATTTCAGATTTATTGAAAGTCATTTGTGGCTCGGGAAGAATTTGTTGGTGCTATGTCCTGCTGAAAAGTCCAGTTATCCTCGTATTTATAGCATGTGAACTCAATAAACACATCATCTAATAACTCAATATACATTTGTGCATACGATTTGCACGAAATAAGATACAGGAGAGACTTTCAAAGTATTTGAAACCGGCTGAAATCGTCAATGCTCCCCGCTCATGGTTACGCGCCTACCTAATTTGTTGTGACTATCGCAAATTGTGCCGGTATTTCTGGCAACCATTGGGCCCTTCAAGGTTGATCCTTTTCTCATCACTTAACATGAAATTAACAAATTCTTTCTCACAAAATTTGTATTTTTCGCCACAAGCAAGACTGGCTGCATGGTGTCATGGTAGAAGCCTGGGTTGAGAGAATGGCTATTCATAACTGACGTTGCAATTTTCATCCAAAATTTGTTGGATTATGCTCCTGATAACCTTTAGATCCAAATTCGCAGCAATTTCACCAAAAGTCATCCCTTTCTCCATGCAAGACGTCAAATAAGTTTTTTGCGCCGTTGGTCAATCACGGATTTCCATTCACTGAGCTTGATACAGCTAAGTTGCCATCGTCTTTTAAAAAATTTGTTATGGTGTTTCGGTGACGATTTGTCCTAGCAGCTACAGCACCTACTTTTATATAGACTTTATTTAAGCCTTTTATATTTCAACGATCTTTTTCAGATAAAGTGTTCCACGTGGCATTTTTATTTGAAAAATAAAATAACTCTAAAATATGCTCACATTTTGTTCTAAAAATGTATTACCGTTATGCTAATGGTTTTCCTTACTAATGTTATCAACAAAATTTCGTAATTTTTTACGTTATAGCAGTTAAAACACAAAAAAAGCAATTGTGCACATATAAATATTTTCTATTGCACACGCGAGATTTCACACTATTTTTGCAAATTCAAAAAAATTGTATTGTTATAAACCAGGGAGAAAAACTAAAAATTTTTTGTGCACATATACATATTTTACTAAGGTAAGTAAATAAAGAAATGGAGTGTCCAACGGAAGGGAATGCTTCCTGCATTCAATGGAATATTACCTGTTTATATCTGGGAATGTTTCCATTTCCTGGAGGGTTATTTTTTGAAGCAATTGTCAAACAAAACTATTTCGATATGTGTGTCACTACTTTAATACCACATAGTTTAAAGACGTTCATGATTTCCATACTATAGTATCAAAACCATATGTGTGTCCTTAGTATAATTAACCCTGTTAATCCTAAGAGTGTGAAAATAGACCATCCCACTACCATACGCTTTTTTTTAAATAGTTTCACTCTTTTGCGGGAGACCCTGTATATACTTTCAAAATTTGGTAGAGCTTATTTGATGCTTTCTTTTTATGCTTAAATTGAATACCTTTTTGAGTATATTGTGATTATATTGTAGTGATGCATTTTCCAACAACTACGATGTCCAGCTACTTCACCAGCTGAAAAGGAGAATTTCTGAATAAGAATCCAATGTTGCTGTTCTTAAAGAACAAAATATTGATTTGGAAAACATTAGAATATCTTTAATCAATATTTTTTCCCAGGACCAATTGAACAGATAAGGTAAACAAAAAACAAAATCTCTTTACGTCTGTTTAGTAACATCTCAATTTACGACTGTACATATAACACTGGTCAACAGTGGTTATGCCACACGGACTTTGCTAGCTATTGCTAGCTAATACTGTTTAAACTTCTTTCCTCGTTATGAAACTGAATTTTTTTTAGTTGGCCTTGCATTTTTTTTTTTCGGAATTTGTGTTTTTACGACTTTTATCTTGTTTTTCAAGACAGTGGTGCCAAATTGTTATAAAGTTGAATTAAAGTAATTCCACTGAGACTTGATGTGATCTAGACCCACGGGAATGCAGCTAAAGCCCGAAATCACAGAAAATCTAAGGCCAACTTAAAAAAAAAAATCAGGTTCATAAGGAGGGAAGAAAGTTTCAACAGTATTAGCTATCAAAGATTGTGTGGCACGAAAAAGTTGCGAAATTGTTGAACAGTGTAATTATTAAAAAATTTTTAAATTAGTTTTTACACAAAACTTTCATATGAAGGAATCCTGAAAAAATCGTAAGATGGTGCTGGGAGGGTATATCTAAAGTGATTTCACTGCAAGCTGAAGGGTCGAGAGCATACAGGCATTTATATAAAATGGCCTTTTCCCTGCCATCTGTTGATACGATCGCCAAATGGGTTCAGAAACTCAAATTTGAAGAGCGAATTCTAAAATGTTCAATAGAATCTATGAAATCCGGACACAACTTGGAACTAGATGAGAGAATTTGAGTCCTGTCTTTTTATGAGATGGCGGTTGAATCCGTTTATGAGCAATATCCATCTTCAGACATGGTCAGAGCGCCATGTAATAACGTACAAATGGCAATAGTTCGCGGACTGAAGGCATCATGGAAGCAACCTGTTTTCTACGGATTCGACTGCAAAATGACAAAAAATTTGTGGTTTATTATTATTAAGTCACTTTATGAAGCAGCATTCCCAATAGTTGTTGTCGTCTCTGACATGAGTCCATCGAACCAAGCACTTTGGAAACAGCTTGATGTTGACGTAAGTAAGATAGAAATTAAATATATTTGAAATGATATTAGATATAATTTAATCTTTGAAGATAAAACGTGGTTTACGAATCTAGTGAATAAAGACGAAAAAGTTTTTGTGTTTGCGGATGCTCCACACCTCCTTAGCTGATAAAAAACCATTTCTTAAATACGGGCCTGTGTTTCCAAAATACAATAATCACATCACAAACAGTTAAGCAGATGACGCAACATGCAGCGGTGTCTGATTGTTCCATCGTATATAATTTAACGGATGAACACTTGTCTGTTAGAGACCTGTAACCCCGTTTTCTTAAAAATATTTTAAAAATTTTGGAGGCCCCATTAATAGGGGTGCTGTTATTGATTGAAAATACTCCAGTAACTTCTATGTAATCACATTTGTATTATAGGCGATGAAAAGCGTAACTGATATAATGTCTAAAAAAATTCTGCCAAAAAAAACATCTCTAGCTCCGTTCCAAAAAGGAATTATCATCAGCAATACCTCTCTAATTTCACTACACCAATACATAAAAAGCAAGTACAGGTGCCATGCGAAGTAAGGAAGGTCTATATGACCATCCCAGCCCAAAGGAATTTAAATATCGGCTTAGAAAATATATTTTAGGTTATAGTTAAAAAATTTAGTTTATGCAACTGTCATCATTTTATATTTTTCAATAAAGCACGAAACACGGAATATTTAAATTCTACTGGTAATTCGCAGCAGACCAACAGTGATTGGCTACATTTATCAGCGTCCCGTACAAATGTGATCCAAAACGAAGCCCAAATCGATGAAATTCTTGAAATAGCGGACAATCAAGATGAAATCAATAACGATGAATTTCCGGATGAAATTGAAACTTCATTCAAGGATGACGAACTGCACAAGGACGCCTACAATATAAAAAGGCTGCATTTGAAAGTTTTCAAAGTTAGTTAGGTTAGGTTAAAGTGGCGGCCGGTCAGAGAAACTTTTCTACCAACAGAATTCATTCACTATGATGATGAGTTAGAGTGTTACGGTCAACTTACAGAAGAAGAAACAATTCAAAGTGTAGAATCTGTTGAAGAAATGGCAGCAGATATGCAAGAAGATGAGGACGAAACAAGTGATGCCAATATTCCCACAACAAAAGAAGCTGTTTTGGCATTAAATGCGTTAATATGTTACTGCACTGAAAACAACACAAACACCAATTTTTTTTCGATCTCGAAGAAAAATTGCTGAACTTACAATAAGACACTTAAGTCAAAGCAAAATTACTGATCGTTTTCATAAAAATTAAAAAATCAATTTTTTACTTACCCATGTACCTACATAATATGATACACATGTACACATGTACCTACATATGAACATAATTTGCTTCTTAGTCAACATATGAATATGTATTTGAACTTTATAATATTTATCATATATAACTATATAAATTAATTGTTTTGCTTTATGTTCTGTTTTTTCTAAAAAAATACACTTTATTATTTTGTTGAAACTAAATTTTTTTTAGTACACAAGTTTTTGATAAGCGAATCTATTTATTACTTGCATGAGCCTCACTTAGGTTCTTATGGGAATTCAAATATCTGCCCCTATAAGGCCGTTAAAAAAATTAACTTAAGCGTCTTTTTCGATTAAGGGCACAATATTTGATGGAATTTAATTGAAGGACGCTAAGCGAATTATACTGTATTTCCGATTTCTGAAATTTCAGCAATAAAGTGAATACCCCTAATATGCAACACAAAATCGCCGACTAAAATTGCAGCTAGCTGTGTTGCATTGAACTGATCGCAAACGTGTTGCCAACTTGTTGTGCACATATGTTGGTTTATATGAAGGCTTCGGTATAAATACATTGGTTAGCAGCTTTTGTTGCAGTTGCATTACTTTTCAATTGCTCCATGTGTAAAAAGCCTTTACCTTCATATACACGTGCACGGTGTCTCAGACCGAGATTCGATCTTGTCTACATTATTTAAATTACATACTTTTTAAGCATAATTGGCATATATAGAAGAGGGTAGGGATCAGAGAACAGCTTGAGTGCATTCAAATGGCGTTTAGATTGTCTCCTCCATAAACGAGCTACGAATGTGCTTTCTGCATTTAAATAATTGCGCAAATGCATGTTACCAATCGCTATTAATACGAATGTCTAGTCTATGAGCGCTAGCGATTACGAACCTATACGGCACAAGAATGTCTAACAATTCAAGACATGAGGAACAATCGCCAAAATCAAGGAAAATTCATGCTTTTATGCTTATTCGCACAAAGGAAAAATATTAGTTGCAGTGTTGCATTTTTTGTATGCTATGAATGTTGTTACCAGACACAAAAAATTGCAATAGTATAAAAGTAGATTTCAATTAAAGTTATGAAGGCTATTCACAATTTAAGCGTACATTTAACAAATCGTATTTATAGCATTTGTTATTGTTGAAACTGTGAGCACCCCGCCATGTGACTGTCGTATTAAAAACTATGCAATCCTGTGATATATGTAGTGTGGTGGCCGTAGACAGAACATAAAAATACTAGGTACACATAACAGGTCCAAGAGCTACTATAATTTACGCGCATTTGCGTATTTTAGTTTGCATACAAAACGACAACAAAGCAATAGACGCATACGTAAATTGGCATAAAAATAACAAATCGTACAAATAGCAAACTAGCGTATTCAAGCTGTGAATAGCCTTAGAGCCCGAACAGAACCAAAGCGGTTGACGTTTGGCGGTCCTCTCTCGTCGAAATACGCCGAGAACCCGTCCAGAATTGTAGCGGTGGCGGTTGTCGGATCGCGGTTGCATTTTATATTGCGAATGATACAAAATATTTTGCTTTGAATTCACATGAATGAAACACAGACACAAAAACAGAATATCAGATCATATTAAAAACTTAGTAAATAACACTGAACTTACCCAATCTTTAAAATTATGGCTACATTTAAGTCACTCAGAGAGAGATCCGCCCGCCGTCAGAGAAAAATTAGAATAGATTCTATTCTGGCGTTTTCCCGTCGCAGATTTCTACGGCGGCTTCATTTTTAGCGGCTGCATATATTTCCATGTATTTTGTTGCACGGCGAATCCGACAACCGACATCCGCTTTAGTTCTGTTCGGGCTCATAGAGCCAAAGCAAAATATAAAGTTATTTGTATCATTCCCACAATTAAATGCAACCGTGCTCCGACAACCGCCACCGCTTCAATTCTGGACGTGTTCTCAGCGGATTTCGCCGAGGGAAGCCCGCCACCCGACATCTGCTTTGGTTCTGTTCGGGCTCTTATTGTGCACAAGTTGGCGGAAAAAATGTGTAAAAAAATCAACTTCAATCAAAGAGTAGTAAAGAGATGCCAGTTCTGCACAGTTACGATTGTGCAGTTATTTTCGGTAAGTAGACATTATGTGAAAGTGGATGTGAAGGAAAGCGATAAAAATGAAATTTGTCGCCTGACTTTGCTCTGCTCTGCTTAGCTGACTTAGCTTTGAGGTCGCGACGCGTGGCGACGCTTAGCGAAGTATGAGTGCGAAAAACATAGGAAATAAAAATCGTGTTAAGAAGCGAGTAGAAAACATTTTTCTATTGTGGTATTTTTGTTTCTTTTCCCTTTTCTATGACTTTTTGTGTTTCCTATAAGAATTTTACACTCATCTGAATGTTTACATTTTTTAGCTAGATTGGATATGGCAAATGAAATGAATTTAGGAATTTCCATAATTTTAAATGGTGAGAACATTTTTATGCCCTTTACCTATAAATTTTTGCAGGTACTATGTATTTAAGAAATTTTTTAATTTGAAGCTAAATTTTTTAGCTAGATTGGATTTGGTAAATTGAATGAATTTATACTGGAAATCGGTACAGGGGTTGGAACAATTATTACAAATGATGGTCAAGAAAATGAGCTTTATTCGACAAAGCCGTGGCAATATTAGAAAAATGCCGTATTTCGAACAATATTGATACTAGAGTACTGAAATTAGGTACAGGAGTAGGCAGAATTATGAAAATTTACGGTCAAGAAAGTGGGAGTTATTGGACAAAAGGGCATGGCAATATAAGACAAATACTTTTTCTCAGTTAATGTGTACACTAGGGTACCAAACTTCGTTACAAAAATGGGAAAAATTGTTGTCATAATCTCTAAAAATTAAGAAATAAAAACTTTAACAAAAAAAACCAACTTCAAAACCACTACAAAGTAAAAAACAATTTTAAATTACTTTTCACATTAATTCTTGGTCAAATTTAATAATTTATTTATATATATTATTAAATTGGAAATCTTATTATTATAAATTTTTTCTATTGTGTATTATTATCATAAATACATTATATAATAATACAAAATAGAAAAAATTTATAATAAGATTTCCAATTTAATAATATATATAAATAAATTATCAAATTTGACCAAGAATTAATGTGAAAAGTAATTTAAAATTATTTTTTACTTTGTAGTGGTTTTGAAGTTGGTTTTTTTTTTTGTTAAAAAGTTTTTGATTTTTTAATAAGTCCTGCGTATAATTTAGTCTCGCAGACCAATAACTGTAATAAATTGTAACACGTCTACCTGCGCTCGCACTGCACTGAACATTCTTAACAAAAAATTAAGAAGCTACTAAATACCGTAAAATTCAAGCAATGTTAATTTTTGAAAAACATAAAATTGTATTGAGTATGGGAATGTTAAACGTAGTAAAGAAAAATATTCACCAACATACTTAATTATTTTTTAGTATTTATTTCTATTTTTCGACCACAGTGCGACGAAAATTCATGCTATGTTCTATGCTGTGCAGGAAATCGAACTGATTACAATTTATGGATTACTAATGCAGACTCGAATATTATAACGCTATCTAGGGAGCGATTTTAATAAATTTTTATTTAATGGGGAAGTAAAATTGATGCAATTTTGTTAGACAGTAGCAATAAATTTAGGAAAAATAATTTAGCCAATTTAACAATAAATACACGCTACAAGAAAAAGAATGCTTTGTATTGTCCCTTAGCGAAATACCTTTGAAAACATAATTTTATGTATTGGGTAACGTATGGTAACGTCTACTGCGTTGACGTTAAAAGTGAGTCATTTATTTTTTGGTTGCTTAAGCCTGTAGGTACTTCATTTTTTGTCCAATTTCAAAATCTGAAAACAAGTGGTGCGTGGGCTAGACTGATATATTTGGTTGGAAAAGGACAAAAACATACATCGTGCCGATTTTCTGCATCTCCGCAATGTTACAGGCTTTAACCTTTCATTCGTATCCATTCGAAATCTCAAATTAAGTTAATAGGCTGAAGCTTTTTCTATAAAACAAATATATTGAAAATTAATTACATTTTCAGAAAGTAGAAAAATCAGAGGTTCATCAATTCGGAAACTGGACATAAGAAGAGAAGCTTCTTCGCAATTGCACATATTTGTTAATTTTATTAAAACAAATTACAATAAAGGTATTTACAATTGCGTCGTTTTCAGTGTGGTGAAGAAAACCCTGTGATATTAATACCACATTATATTAAGCGGTTTTTATGATATGCCCAATGATATGTTTAACGAACATGGTTTTTAAAGTTCTAGAAACAGCTGATTGGTTGCCAGTTATTTTCTAATTGCAAAA
The DNA here is from genome assembly GCA_963920525.1 of Dichetophora obliterata. Classification (NCBI taxonomy): domain Eukaryota; kingdom Metazoa; phylum Arthropoda; class Insecta; order Diptera; family Sciomyzidae; genus Dichetophora; species Dichetophora obliterata. The sequence continues at coordinate 123,480,907 of OY986439.1, forward strand.
ATTGAAGTAGCTTAAAATGTAAGTTAAACTCCTTTAAGTCATATTTTAGTAAAATCTTTTAAACGGGAGAGTTAATTTCTTTGCATAGTAACAAAAAGCGAAATCGGGGGGTTCCCAGCCACAAACCTTATTATAAAGGGTGGTCATAATTGTTGTTTTCAACTTGGTAAGAAACTACAATACCATGAATAAAACAATATCCAATTTTGAATACCCTTAACATATAGAAAATTATATAACAGCATGATAAGATTTATTCCACTAATTTTATTTTATAAATTTAGATCAAAAATACAAAAAAATAATATAAAAGATAAAAATACTTTTAACAAAACAACGTAGTATTTTTTTAGTTTTAATCTTTCGTTCAAAAGTGGCTCCCGCTTAAAAACTCAAAGTTCGCTGAAAACCATTAGTCCCAGTATTTTGCATACTAGTCTATTGCAATAAATTTGCAATGTTAATTCAAAAGCTACAGTTAGTTAAATCATTAGGGAGATATCATATAATGCTTGTTATTTATACATAAAAATATGACCTCTCAAATTAAGATATCCTGAAGAATGTAGAAAATAAATACCTGAACATCGGGAAAAGATGAAATAAAAATATTTATTTGCATAACATTGTAGTTCGCACCAAACTAAGCAGTTAAGTATTGCTATAAATATGTTATACACTGTAGTCAAACGTAATGATTGCACTGTAAAAACTAATCATTGCTATACACAACTCTTAAGCTCGTTTTGCAAAACTATGTACTAAAGAACATTGTACGCAACCAAGAATTATATATTCAAGATTCCGCCATGCGCATGTCCGCTCTCTTTGTGAGCACGTGCATGTGACGTCAGAGGTGAAAGAGAAGAGAGTGCCAAACTGACTGAAAAAATGTAGTAAAACATTTTTAATAGGGGTATTCGATTAAAAAAGCTCCTCCTTTTCTTACAAAATCTTAGTTTTTTAAATAAAATAATAATAAATCTTTGATAAAATCTTCACTATCTTTGATAAAAAATTTCTATCTTATTGAGATGTTAACTTTCGAGTTGAACCCTTCATAAAAAAAATGTTGCTCGATTTGTTTTGAGAGCAGTTTGACTGTTTCTTTGTTTGTATTTCGTTTGTTTCCCAATAAGCCAATCAGATTCATTTGCTTAGTTTCGTTTGTTGTGTATGTGTTGTTTTTGATTGAATTTATTTTCACTTATGACGTAGGCTGCGCAGTAGATTTCCTTTTCTGCGCACTTATGGCGGGATATTTTATGTATCGTTCTTTTTACGCAACTCTGTACATATTCTCTTGTCACTTGTTTTTCAACACTCACAATGGCCCGCGGTTATATATTTATTTGCATTACGCACTTGCACATTAAGTTGATGTTTACTTTTCACTCACGCACTTTTGCGTCATTATATTCTTAAATACTATAGGGGTATTCACACCGACTTGAGTAGTTGGGTAGATTGGTAAATGCTGTGCATTTTGTTTTTGTAAAGTGCCATTGTACCTAAGTACCCATCTACCAATCTACTCTAGCTGACCCCCTGACTTGTTTGGGTAGATTTTTTTCTTGCCAAATTTAGTTCTTTTTCCATGTGTTACCACCTTTTGTAAAAATAGGCAATAATTGACCAAAGGGCATCAAATTTACGATATTTGTTGTCAAGGCTAATATCTCGAATAATACACACAAAATATTGCCACACCCTCTATTTCCGCCCACAAGTTAATAAAAACGCTATATTTCAGACGAATTCGGTTGTATTGGACTAATATTTTGTAATTTAGTTCGTATGGCTACTATCGACAATTCAACAAAAAAGGGCGTGGTCGAACTATAACTACGCCTACTTTTAAAAAATTATAAGTTCTGTGTTATGCATGTTTTTGTAATGAAACTTGGTTTATATTAACTATGAGACCCAGTGGTGGACACTAGATAAAATAATGTTGTCACGCCTACTTTTACCGCTCTTCTATGTACATAAAATCGTTCGTGCGGTGTCTCTTAAGATCTCAGGAACGGTAACACCTAAGGCAACCAAATTTACAATATCTGTTAATATCTCGGTTAATAAAGTTAATATCTCAGTTAATACAAAAAGCCACACCCGCTTTTACCGCCCACAAATAAATAAAAATGCTATATTTTGGACGGTTTTGATCGTATTCGACTAAAATTTGGTAATTTAGTTTGTATGGTTACTGTCTGAAACTGTGCTAAAAATGGATGTCCACGCCCTCTTTTACAGCCCACAAATCAATAAAAATACTTTATTTAAGACGATTTTGGTCGTATAAGACTTAAATTTGGTAATTTAGTTTGTATGGTTACATTCGAGAACAATACTAAAAATGGGCGTGGGTGCTCTAGAGTAACGCCCTCTTTTTCATAAATCAATTAAGCTACTAGGCTGATTGCACTGAAATGTTGGCAGTCGATTTGTTTCGCCTATGAGATATTTTAGGAAAATTTTGCCGAACCCCTTTTTACCGCCTATAAATCAATAAATATGCTACATTTTAGACGGTTTTTGTCGTATTAGACTAAAATTTGGTAAATTAGTGTATATATGTAGCTTCTTCCGGAAACTGAACTTAAAATGGGCGTAGTCGCACTACAGTTATGCCAGTTCAGATATACAAAAAATTAAAAAAAAATTTCCCGATTTGGATGAAAATTCTTATATGGTAGTAAGCCGGTCTGACAGCACAACGTTTTCTCTGGATTACTAGTAAATGATAAGATGCTGCGAAGTTTACGTTAAAATTACTCGTATATAAAATAATTTTTTTACGCCCAATTTATGGCCTAAATTTTTTGCACATAAAATGAAAAAAATGATTTGGTGGCAACCCTCTTCCAGCTGTCACTCTTCTCTCATCAGCTACATAAGCCGGGGAGATCAAACAAACATGCATCACTGCCCAAAACTATTCTACAATGTACTCAAATGCAATTTAGGGTGCTCGCAATAACCAAAAGTACTCAATCTACCCATAACCAACTGCCCAAGTCAGTGTGAATACCCCTTATGTATTAAGATTATGCACATTTTTGTACATGACTTAGAAACTTAAGAATACCTTTACTTGATTTTATAAGCTCCAAGATTTTTAAAATAAAGATCAATATTCCTACAAGCTTAAATCAGCTGACTTCTAATTTTTGAAAGCCTATTATTTTTATGCCGGCTACAATTCAATAAGAAAAAAAAAGGATTATCATTTAGAGCCAGTGGCGTTTTAAACGCCAGCAAAATAGTTGAGGCAGGTCCTAAATAAAATACATATCGACAATTATCACAACATCTAAGACCACAAAAGCTATCAACATTTAATTCAAATAAAATAAATCGAATATATAAAAATGAATCGTTCGTTCGCTATGCGCTGCAATACCGTTCATCCGATTGCGATAAAACTTTGTCAACTTATTGCTTGCATAACGCAAACAATAAAGGCATATTTAAAATTTGCCACACCCCCTTTTACCGCCCACAAATCAATAAAAATGCTCTATTTAAGACAGTTTTTGTCGTATTAAACTAAAATTTGGTAATTAAGTTCGTATGATAACTATCGGTAATTATACTTAAAATGGGCGTGGTCCCACTATAGCCACGCCTACTTTTAAGAAAAGATAAACAGACTTCGAAATTACTGGTCCGATCGAGCTAAAATTTTGGCAGTGGATTTGTTTCGAGTACGAGATGGTTTAAGAAAAAATTGCCACACCCCCTTTTAACGCCCATAAATATATAATAAATTCACGATTTCAAATTGCTTTGGAGTTATGAGTTGCACAGCCTCGAAATTCGATATTCAACCACAATTTACACATGTCGTTCCACTGATGACATAATATGGGAGTTAAACAAGGGGGAGTGGAACCTCCGATACAACCAAAACTTGCGATATCGAATAGTTTTGGAGTTACAGGTCACATAGCATCGGAATTCTGTATTCGACACCAATTTATGCATGCAGTTTCATTAATAACATTTTATGGGCGTTGGAAACGGTAGAGTTTCACCTCGCCCACACAACAAAAATTTGTGCTATCGAATAGCTTTGAAGTTATAGGTCGCATAGCATCGAAATTCAGTAATCGACCTAAATTTACACATGCAGTTTTACTGAAAACATTTTATGGCGTTGGACAAGTACAACCCAAACATGCAAAACCGAATAGCTTTAAAGATACTGAAAAGAATGGTTGAGGCAAGGAAAGAAAAATGTAATAAATTTCTTTTATACTAAGTTACATAATTTCTAATTACTTAATTACCCAATTAAACTGCAATAGGAATTTAAGGGCAGGTTCTCATCTCGAGCTCCGAAAACACGGATATGTTCTTGATTTATTTTTCATAGAATTAAGTAAATGAACATCTTGATTTTTTTTGACAGTTATTTGTTGATTCTTAAAGTGTAGGAAAATATATTTTTAGGGCATAAATGTGTAATATGAAGTGTCAATACGCTGTCAAACGTCACGTCGCAAAAAAGGTACCCAAACGTTCTCCATCCCACAGCACGTTTATGTCATCTGATATAAGAAACCAAACAATTTTATAAATTATAATATAACTGGAGCTTGAACCTATAATATCAATAAATAATTGAAAATAAAAAAAATGGCGGACATTTAAATTTTAAGTTGGGGTTTTTCACATTTTGCGCTGTTTAAAGTTCGCTAAAAAAAACCGCCCAATATTATCTAAATTTTTGGTTTTGGATCCAATAAATGTTATCTACTTAAAAAAACAAATCCAAATCAATCCATAGAGTAGTTCTTAAGATATCGTGGAGACCAGTTTGTAAAACATGATTTTTCAGAAAACACGTTTTAAGATTTACTTAACGAGTGTTTCGTGTGCGTTAATGAAAACATGGGTTCGTTTCGTATGCGATAACTTTTTTATGCAATTGTTATCGGCCAAACCGCTATTGGAACATATGCTACACATCATAAGCTATCGAAAAATAAAAAAATTAAGATTTTTGGTCGAGAGTCATGAGAACCTGCTCTTTCGGGACTCAACAGCAATTTCGGGGTTGATAATTAAGAATCCCGGGATTAATCCAAGGATTTGAAAAACACATAAAAAGTTATTTTTAACAAAAAAAAAAAACATAATTCATGCGCAAGGTATGAAAGTTAGGATATTTTTTTAATAAAAAAATGTTCAAAGGTATTAAAAAACACAGCTTACTTAAATGTTTAATAAAAAGTTAATTTATTTTATTTCTTTATACATATAAATAACGAAAACATATATATTTATTATATATATCTATAGCAACGCCGTAGATCGGTATTTATTAGGGGGGGCCTTACTGAAGCAAAAAATATTTGGTTTTTTTTTCATTTCTATAGTGATTTCTTAAGGCCTAAAATCCTTAAAAACTTCTTAACCGATTTCAACAATCGAAGTAAAAAAAATTTATGACTTATTTATTTTACTGTTAAACATAAAAAATTGATTAAATCGCTTGGTTTTGAGCAGGACGACAAGTACTTATTTAAGTAAAGTAACGAAAACAGATATTTTAAAAAGATAAACATATTTATACATAGTTGTGGATACTTATATAATTATTTCTTTAATTCTTTTTGAGCGCGAGGCCAATTTGTCGATGAAAGTTTCCTTGTTCACAGAAATATCCTTATGAGTAATAAATAGCGCTATAAGCATTTAAAAGCCAATTATTAAAACACTTCAATGTGCAAAAGGAACGTTGATGGAATCTGTACCACAGGGCAGAATTACAATTATTTTCAGAATTTTGTAAAATTGCGAAACCATCCATTTCTGACAGCTTTTTAGTTTTTCATAACTCAAGTTCGTCTCCCACCTCTCCTATATCAATTTAATTTGGATACAAGTCCATTATAGCTGTTTTATATATATTTTTAAAGGACTTGTTTTCAAAATTTGCAATTGTTTGAAAGTGTTTTGAAAATCTTGAGTTTTATTTGATTTGATCAACTTCATTAGATAAAAATCCTCTGCTGATTCAGCCGCTACATGGCATCCTCATAATCGAGACTTGCTTATTTCCATTCCAAGTTAATAAAAGCAAATATTTTTATTTATTATATATATCTTTAAATGCTTCTTTATCGTTTTTCCGAAAATATTCCAAAGTTTTGAATACAAGACTTATATGTTCGCAAGATTTTATTACATCTTTATCAATTTATTGCAATTGTATAGCAATAATATAGCATAGAGTTGACGAAAATTTTATGTAATCTATGAATTGCAACCAACAATTCAGGACTGTGCACATTTATTGGTTTCTTGAGACGAAGTGTCACCGATACAATTTGAGGAAAAAATTTCTTGCAAGCACTTGAAGATAATCACATACACCTTAAGGCGCCTCACGCTCCATAGAAAAAAAAAGTTGTTCGGCACAAATGCTCAAAATAATCCTTGGCTTATGTTTTAATGATTTCCCAAATATTTCGACTGGCGATAACTTTTAGTCAAGTTTTTTTCTACTATGCTCGCTAGAAAATTCTTTTTTGAAGCTGCAGCTGAAATTTGAACTCAATCGGACAAAAATGAAAGCATCTTACATGTTACAGCTATAAAAACTTACTTATAATTCATTAGCCATACTTTTTTGAGTACATCTATGTACGCCATAATTTTTAAATGCTATTACATAAATGCACCTATGTAAATGAAAGCAAAGTAAACTATAATGACATTTTACTCTTTCCTTTTATCTTCCGTTCTTAAAACAAAATCGTTCTTTAACATTGCTAAAATTCTACTGTTCAATTGTTGGTTTTAAATAAATATGAAAAACACAAGTGTGTGTACCAAAATGAACAATTTTACTACTTATTTACAACAACAAAATCGTTCTTTAACATTGCAAAATTCTAGTGTTCAATTGGTGGTATTAAGTAAATATTAAAAAATTAAATATTAAAATTAAGGAAATATTAGTAAACTTGCAGATGTTAGCTGCTGTGTATAATCAGCTCAAAATTCGGTTTTCCATTTTTATTAAAAATACGAAGCGACCATTACGGTTCACTTGGCTAGAAAAACGGGGTTTCGATAAAAGCGCATTTAAAGTTTCAATTAAAAGACAGATTAAAAGAAATTTTAAAGAAAGATTTATTCACCTCTAATCTGTGATACCTGCACCATTTAATTGTCCTTTCAAACAAAGATTATTTTTCTCTTTTTTTTCTATTTACAAAAAGTAATAAGCTGATATTTTCCTTTAAGCGCATATTCAGATACAGCGAGATTTTTTCTTTACAATTTCACAACCTTTATGAAAGCCTTAAGACTTTAGTTTTACTTTATTTACAAAACATAATTCAATTCACAGTGCTTACAAAAAAGCATCTTCAGTATTCTCAGTTCAGCGCCAAACTTTTATTGTTCATTATGATGGAAATGTATTTATTTTTTATTTAGAAAGTTCTTAGCAAGCAAAAAAAAGGGCCGTACGTGAATCACCATTTGGTGCACTGAAATTATATTTATGGGTGTGAAAAGGAATGCAAATGGATATGTTTATGGGTGTGATGGCAAGGATTCTGCCCTTTGGACTGTATTTAACGAACTTTTATGAAAATCTGTAAATAAAAAATTTAAATAAGTATGTATATTACAAAATATGTATTGTACTATCAATCTTCTGTGGCTTTGCTCGCTATACGTAAGCAGTTTTTTTTAATTGTTGTTACAATAAGTAACGTAAATAACTATTGTTATTATAGAAAAATCATCCAGCCAGATAGATAATGACTTTTTAACAAAAATTTATTCTCTCCCTCTCTCTCCCTCTCTCTCTCTCTCTCTCTCTCTCTCTCTCTCTCTCTCTCTCTCTCCCTCTTTTAAATAGAAATAACAAAAAAACATATAAGTTGATGTCGTTTACAAAATTTTTATTAAAGAATTTTAATATGCATAAATTTTACAGAGGAGTTTTTATAAACAAACAAATTATATCAGAAAGCGTGGTAGATATAAAATGTTTTTAACGTGTGTGTTACTTGAACTGCTTTTGCCCGTATGACACTGCGTTTTTTTCTGTTTTTTTAATGTATTTTATGATTTTTTTCGAGAGAAAGAGCGGGTCATATTAGGTATCCGAAGTGGCGTAAAAGAGAAACTATTTGCTAAAAAACAAATTAAAAACAAACGAAAAACAATCCAGCCTGTTAAAAATATCTGTGGTCACAAGGAATAACGACTAAACTCAAAGTATCGTAAAAAACGATATTTTAATTGCACGAACTACGACCCATTTGTTTGAAATATATAAACTGTTACAAACGAAATACATAAGACATAACTGATGATCGATTCTAGGCAAAAAATGGATATCTGCATACTTCCAAAAATTGGCAATAAAGTAAATTCCATATCGCTTTTTTACGATATTTTGAGTTAAGTCATTATTCCTTGTGACCACAGATATAGTAGCCAACTCGTATTTCGTTCGGTTTTTTTGACAGTTGTCTGTATTTCGTTAATTTTTCTTTATTTGGCCGAATGTGTTATTCTACAAATAAAACTGTGAACTGCGAACTCTATTAATTACAAATAAAACGTATTCGTCTGTCCACTTAAGTTTCATATTTAAAATTTTTGAAAATTAAATTTTTTAACTGAACGAATTTTAACAGAATTATTCAGCCGGAAACGAAATGTAAAAAAACATTTTTTTACATAAACCATTTGTTTCCCTCTAACATATTGCCGAATTGTTTTTGTAATTTAGTTTTCGTCAGTTTTTCGTTAGTATTTAAAATTAAAAATACACTAAAAAAACAGGAAAAAAAACGTAGTGTCATACGGGCTTTTGTCTTTCATATCTGAATTTGTTGTACGACTTTCAATAGTTACAATCAATTGCATTAACCTAACTTTAAAACAATTTTCGTAATTCTTACGTATCGAGCCCTAACCGCCGAATTTACTTAAGCGACCCTTTTTTTAAACTCATTTTTAAATGGCAAACGATAGTGCTACAAAAAAGCAATCAACTACTAAAATTTCAGATCTCTAAGTTAAACCGTTCTAAGGTTATATCTACTACAAAAATCAAGTTTACATGTAAAGCTTATAGTCCACTTAGCCTCGCATGGCATAGCTTAACAAGTGTCACATCGAAATCTGTTTAATGAGAATTGCGTGTATCTGATTATGCACAACATGGCAACACATGAAAATGCTCAAAGAAAAACAGAAATGCATCTCTGACTACATAGATAAACATATAAGATCTATTTCATTTGGATTTCTGTGTATTCTTTACTGCATTTGACGTTTTGGCAAAACAGATGTGAAATTCTTAAATTGTTTTAAAAAGTTCGGTTAATTTATTACAATAAAATTGGTTTATTCTTATTTTAATTGTTTTATTTTAACCATGTGATTATGTTTTGCATAGTCAGCATTTCTTTTGTGTGCTAGCCACTTATCTACGTTGCATGCGCTGCTATGTCATGCGAGGCTAACTGGACCAATGTGCAGACAAAACAAAAAAAATACTTCTGGAAAATTAAGTTTTTGGCGCTTACGTTAATTCGGCGGTTATGGCTCGATATGTAAATATCTGACTTTACTGATATGTAATAAACATCTTATTCTTCCTGTTTACACCATTTACTGAGTCTTTTGTTGCCATTCCATTCTCATGGTCTAATTATGTTCGCGTAACGCGACGCAATGTGGAAATAGCAAATGTTACTTGATTTCTGTTATATGGGCTTTGTGTGTATATGGTTATGCACCACGTAACGTAGCTTAGAAAAATATTGATAAAAACGGACTCTTATCTTACAACCTTAAGATAACCGTAGAACAAATAAAAAGTTGAATTTCATATTGAACTCTACGTCACTCTACGGTTTTGTAACAGCCAGTGAGGTCACTTTACTACAATTGTGGTAGACTTTTTTGGATTCTACCAGTTTAACCACTTTGATTATAATTTCCCAATTTGTTAGTCCTTATGGAAAGGAAACAATCGCTGCCGAATTAAAAATTTTAATTTGTTGGAGAATTGGATATTTACACTCCAAAACTAGATCTACCTTAATATTATAACCAACTAGTAATCCCCGGCAGACGTTGTCCGACCACAGACCGCCTTACTGCCAGATACGAAAATGCTAAGAAATGACAAATATATTCACCATTTTTAGTATAGTGGCCGGAAATAACCATATGAACAAAATTACAAAATTTTAGTCTAATACGACCCAAATCTTGTCGGCCTTTGCAGTCTAGTGGAGAGTGCGCTAGAATATCAACCCAGAGGTCCCTGGTTCGAATCCGGGCTAGGGCATGGTTCTTTTCACTTTCTTTGTTCTTTCCTACATTTAAGAATTATGGAAAACTGAAAAAAATATACAACTAAATTGTGGAAAATCTGGAATTAATGACAGGAACAACTAAGGGCTAGAAATGCTTGCCGAGGTTAAGACATAGCACTAGCCTCGGTTAAAAGCAATTCAAATTGTCTTTCACGTTTGTTTGGCCTAATCAATAATTCAGGTATGGTTCCAATCAATTCCTCTAAATAATCTATCACTTTCCTTTCAAGTCAAAGACCAAACCTTGTTTGTAAAAGGCGCATGCCTTGGTTCTTTGATCTTTTTTTAAAAAAAAAAACCGTCTGAAATAAAGCATTTTCATTGTTTTGTGGGCGCTAGGGGGCGTGGACACCAATTCTTAGTTCAAGAGTAACCATACAAACTAATCCAGAATTTAAGCTCAACCGGCCCAGCAGTCAATTTTAATTGGGGTATTCGCGGGTTGATGCGAATTGCAAGAAAGTGAAAATGAAAGCGTGAAACGCGTGAACATCAATATTGCAGCTTTAGCAGCTGGCTTTTATGCAATAAAATTTAGAAAATGGATTTAATTTTTATGCTCATATCTATATGTATATGATTAAGAGATGTCATTTAATCACATTTGGTATTTGAATTTAAATTACACAAATAAGTTGACAGCTTATTGCCACTCATATATCGTGTTTAAATTTGCAATATTATTTAATGGACAATAAGCTTTTAACGAATCTAAAAATGAGTTTAAGCTAAAACCGTTTTCGTCATCATTGAGCCTGATAATTCATTCTGCCTTTATCAATTCAAAAGATATTCGGTCCCTACCTTTTGAACACAAGACTAAAATTTTTCACAATAAGCATTGCTAACAGGCAGTTAAAATTTAAATGACAAATTTTAAAATCAAATGCGTTGAATTTTTAAAGAAATGCGCTCATATTTTGTCATTTGAAATCTTTTTTATGAGGTCAGGTTAGCACAATTAATTGCTCTAACTAGTTAATCAATCAGCTAACTTATTAATCAGCTAGTGATGTTTTCCTTTTTATATTGAAAATGTTGTTGTTGTTTCTTTGGAAAAAATTCGTTAAAGCAATTAAATGTTCTAATCTGACCTAAAGCTCAATAAACGATTTTAAACTATCAAACAACTAGAATTTGTATTTAAAATCAAGAATGATTTAAACTAGCAAACATTTAGAATTTAGAAATCATAGAAAATTAACATTAATATACAACTTAATAAATGGTACGCTTATATGAAACACACAATGCATAGTTTGCTTACAACGAAATGGTCCACTTCAGTGCTTATAAAAGTTCACACCGTTTTCAACCGAGCCGATTGGCTATCTGGGAAACGACAAAAATGAAAGCAACTGATGTGTATTTATACATGTCTATTTCACATACATATTAATAAAAACAACAACAACAAGCACAAAAGCACAACAACAAACGACATCCCTACGGGTAAAGCGGCGTTAATTGTTCCTAGTTGATATGTCCTGTTACTGGTGAAAATTGGATATGTCACGAGAGGGGTATGTGTGTGATGCAGTGAGAGACAGTTCAGACACAATTTCGTTTTTCTTGCCTACTCGATAGTTGCTGCACTGACGTGAAACGCTCGCTAAAAACAACCAACTCGCTAATAAATCACATCGCTATCAAACAGCTGTTTGGATATTGAATTGTTTGCTAAACGTGAAAAGTAAAGTGTGAATATCACTAAAAAAGCGGTAAGTTCTATATTAATCAGTGTGAAAATCAGTGATTTAAGTTAAAAATGTTTGGAAAGGGTACAAGTAAGCGAAATATTAAAAGATTAGTGAATGAAAAAAGGCAAGTTTACTGTAGCGCTTTAGGATTAGGTGTCTCTTCTTCTGCAAGGCAGCTTTGCATTAAAAGTCACCAAAATGATGAATCATTAGATAGAGCTGCAGATATTTTATTTCAACATCATTCTGACGAAGCTACTACGACTAATTCAATGGAATCCATAGCAGATAGACAAGTCAGAGCACCATTAAAAAAAAAGCTTAGACATTGGTGCATAGAAAACAAGCCGACTAGGCGCAGCTTCGATCAGCTGCTGCAAATTCTTCGTGAGGAAAATCTAGATGTTACCCTTAGTGGGAAGACCTTGTTGTCAAATACAACGAAAGCCGTGATACGAGATGTTTCACCAGGGTCTTATTTACATTTGGGTATACAAAAACAACTTTGCCCACTTTTTGGTATCCTTTCTGATCATAGTGAATTAATTGCGGACATCAACATTGATGGGCTACCTTTATTCAGAAGTTCGAGATTGCAACTGTGGCCAATTTTGCTCAGACTTATTGATTTTAAAAACATGTCAGTGATTCCAGTAGGCATATATATAGGCAAGAAAAAACCAGATGACGTAGAGGAATATTTAAGTGAATTTATTAATGAAACTAAAAATATACAGGGAAATGGTCTACAAATTGAAAATAGGAGGTTTAGGTTTACGATCAGGGCAATTATTTGTGATGCTCCGGCAAAAGCTTATGTCTCTGGTATCCCCGGTCACACATCTTTGCATGGATGCTCCAAATGCCTTACCATTGCCAAAAAAATTGACAATGTACTAACTTATAGCTCGGTCGATAGTGATCTTATTTCAGATAAAAATTTTGCTGACAGGGTTTATAAATTGCATCACCAGACGATATTCTATTTAAGACAAACTCCCTTTGAAAAGATAGGTGTAAAAATGATAAGCCAAGTTCCATTAGATAGTATGCATCTGGTTGACTTGGGAGTCATGCGCAAAATGTTACTTCGCATATTTTATAATAAAATTAATTTTAAAGTTACAAAACTAAATATTAAAAATATGTCAAAAAAATTAGAATTAATTCGTGCACACATCCCAAAAGAGTTCGTACGTTATCCAAGAGGGTTTGATGATATACTACATTGGAAGGCAACAGAGTTCCGCCAATTTTTGTTGTGCACAGGGATTTTTGCTCTAGAAGGTGAAATGCATGATAACATTTATTATGAGTACCTTTTGCTGCATAGTTCATGTAGATTATTATCTTGCCCTAACCATTTTGAAAAAAATATAGATGTGGCTCAAAAAATTTTAGAGTTATTTGTAGAAAATTTTCCCACTGTTTTTGGACATAACAGCTTATCATACAGTGTGTGAGAAAAAAACGAGTTGCGTATAAATCGTTAAAACAATAAGTTTTTAAAATTTTTTTTTATTAATTAAAAATTACAACCAAAATATGTTTTCGCTATATATTTAATATTTGGTCCAGTCGCCGTTGTTGTCAATTATAGCTTGACATCTTCTGGGGCAACTTTTGCTGAGTTGTGCAGCATATTCCGCGGGAAATGCTTTCCATATTCGTTGCAACGTGAGAATAAATTGTTTTTTGGTTGAAATATGTTTTCCTCTCAGTTTTTGCTTCATAAGGGACCACACATTTTCGATGGGATTGGCATCGGGGCTTTGAGAAGGCCAATCTAGTGTTTGCACCCCATGCTCTCGTTTCCATGCCGTACAAAGGCGACTTCGATGCTTGGGGTCATTATCCTCCTGCAGTAGCCAATCATTATTTTTTTTCCATACAATGCTTCAGCAGATTTCAGTAGGCCATATTTGTATAATTTGCACATATACTCCGCGTTTAAATTTTGTGTAAAAGCGATCAATTTCCCAAAACCGTTTTCTGAAAAGCATCCGTACACATGAACCTTCAATGGGTGCTTGACTGTTCGCTGAATCAACCTCTCGCCTTTTTTTGTCCAAGCTTTCTTAAAGCGATTATAAATTACGAAGGAGGACTCGTCAGTAAAGATAACGTTGCTCCAGTCACGATCCAAATGTTGACGTGCCCATGTTAATCTTTTTTCAATGTGTTTTTCAGTTAACAAAGGTTTTGTGTTGGTACTCTTGTTAGAAATGTTTGATTCCAAAAGTCTTTATCTGATTGTGAATGTAGAAACTTCGACTCCTTTCTGCGATAATTTTTGTTTCGCTGCTCTAAGGCTAAGAGTCGGATTTTTCTCAAATAAATTGCATATAGCCTTATCCACCTTTTTTGAGGTTACTCGTTCTCTGCCTCTGCCCTCAGAGTCGTCAACATTACCAACTTTTTTGTAGCGTTTGATCCACTTGTTAACAAATGATATTGAACATTTCGTGTATTTTGCGGCGGCTTTAGCACTCATTTTTGGGCCTTTTGGGTGGTTAACCAAAAACACAATCTCAAATCGCTTTTTAAATTTCGCACTCATTTCGAATTGTAGTGTTCACAACAGAAGTTTACGTTCGAATGGAAAACTTTTTGTGTTGCGAAATGGGGAATAGGCAATACATAAAAATTTACCGTTAGCCATACATTTTTTTAATACACTTGAAAAAATATGCGAAACACTTATATTTCTCACACACTGTATAATGTTCATGGGCTGCTGCATTTGACTGAAAGTGTTAAGCTTTATGGAGTCCTTCAACATTTTTCAGCTTATAGTTTTGAGAACAATCTACAAATTCTCAAGAGCTATGTGAGACAGCCTTCAAAAATATTGCAGCAAATTTTTAATAAAATAAAATATGAGGACAAACTCTTAAAACCAGTTCAAACAGGGTTCAAGCTTAGAAATAATATTATTGAAAGTTATAGATCGACCGATTATTTCTTTAGCATAAAATGTCCAGACAATTATTGTGCCATTAAACCATTCATTCCCATTCAAATAAAAGGATTCAATAGTGAAGAACATTTAGTTGTAGGAAAACTCTTGTTACATAAAAGAAGTCTGTTTGTTGATCCTGTTGAATCCATTGAAGCACTTGGTATATGCTTGGTTGATTTAAATACTTCAGATTTAGAACAAAATTTTAAAATAGAAGATATCGAGTGTAAATTCATGTGCCTTCCTTATCAGTGCAACTTGCTATAAACACCCATTTTACATTAATTTTAAGAGCATACTAATTCCATTTTTAATTTATACTTTTTTTTCATTTTTCGTTGCTAAATTGCTTTTAATGTTTGGAAAAGTAATAATGTATAAGAAAACTGAAATAAAGCGATTCAATACTTCACTTACATCAAATAATGGATCTGAAAGTAAGGCTTACATTTTTTATGGAATCGTATTCAAGAAAATCTTTTGATCTTTATCTATTCGTATTCAATATAAAATACCCAAAAACTGCAATAACTGCGAAAATTGCAAATTATATTTCATTGTTAAATTCAAAGAAATCAGAGGTGAGTAATAACAAGTTGTTTTCCTTCATTGTATCCAGTTGGTAGAGAGGCGGATCGAACTTCTATTCTAATAAAAAGTTATATTATTTCTACATGCTATTTTAGATGCAAATCAAGTTCAAAATGAGGCAATAATGAACGTGTTGGCAGCCCAAAATGTACTTATTACTAAGTTAATAAGACAGGAAACGTCTTCATACACTGTCATGTCCTCATTCCCAATACAAACAATAGAGATGCTGGATGAAGTAAATAAACAAATTGACGAAGTCAACCGATTGTCCTATGTAAGTATAAAATTATATAATAAAAGTATAATTTTTAAGCAATAATAAAAATCTCTCTCTCCCTTTTACTAGTAGGTTTATGCAATAAAAATACTAATAAGAAAAAACATTTTTAAAAATTTGCATCATATTGTAACTGAAGAACTGATCAACCAGTTTAACGTTGATGGCACACATGGCAAAAAGCGCTTCAAAGATTACAAAAGCATTTACGAAGTTATAAGAGGTAACAATATATCATTGTCAATGAAATCTTTAAGTACATATGTATCTTTCAAAAATATAGAGGCACTTGCAGCGAATTCAGCAATACCAGATTTGGAAGCTCATTTAAGGAAGGCATTTTTCTTGGCGAAAAAAAGGTTCCTAAAAAAGCAAACAAAATGCAAGCATTAATTTATGGAGATGTCCTAGTTCACTTAATTGTCATCACTTTGTTTACCAATCATAATTTAACAAACTACTCACATTTGATAAAAACATGCTTTATTTAATTTCATCCAGGAAGGATAAGTGCCTTAGTTCGCTTTATTATCATAAATTTTTTTTTGCAAGCATATGTATATTATTTTTAAATGATTACATTTTAATTACTGATAAAGTACAACAAACTTAATGTAATTATATCCCCAGAGGATATGTACCTTAGTATGCTTTTTTCATAACTTTATGTGTAAACATATATTTAATATAATTTCATTTTTAAAAAATAAGTATCTAACCTAAAACATTAAGCTACTTTAATGTACCAAAAATAATCTTTTGAATATTCATATTTATTGTATTAAAAAAGATAAATCGTTTAATTTTTAGAGAATTAAAAACTATTAGAAAGAAGTGCAGTGAATTAAGAGTTTAATGACTGCTAAAATTTTCAAGTTGTGTGCTTATACATCTGGATCTACCCCTACCGTAGCATATCTAAACGAGTTATTAGATATATCCAAAGGTATCAATTGACGTCATAATAGATCTATTCGATATGGTTAATAGATGTATCCAAAGGTATCTTCGAGGTATCAATTGACCCCTGCCAACTGGTCAAAAGATAAGTCCAAAGGTATCTATGAGGTATCAATTGACCCCTTCCAATGACAACGCAGTGTTAAAGTTACCGGTTGGTTTTATACAAAAGAGTGAGATCTTTCCAGTCCTAGGCACTCAATAACCAACTAGGTGGCCGGTTTAAAACCGGTTCTGTTTCCCGTAGGGATGATTACGAACCAAACGAACAAACACAACAAGAACAACAACCATAATAACAGCATAAGCAGCTACTGAAGCAGCTTGTGCATTTCTCATACGAATATATGAATTTTTTTTCTTCTTAGATTTTGCTATTTTATTAGATATTCGTTTTATTCCCACTAAAACTGACATTTTGGCATTTTTTTTTCTTTGTACGATGAATATTAAAGGCTGTAGGTATACCCAAAAGTGTCAAATATCACTTTTAAAAAATTTGTGACAATGAACCCCATACAAACCGCGCTGTAAGAAGTAATTCTACGTCAAAAATGTTTGGCTGTTCTGCAGAGAATGTGTAATTTGCCACTGCAAGCAAACTAATATAATTTATTAACTTAGAAGAAAATATAGTGAACAGTACCGATGACTAAATATAAAAAATGAACACATTACAGTATGTGTGGAGGTATTAACATACAAACTTGCAAATATAGATATTTGTGACAACTTTTCTGCTCAGTGTGCGCTATTCGAGAGCGCACCAATACTTACAAGACATAATAAAATGTGACTGTGTTAGAATGCCCAGCCATGGTTTAAAGGTACCAAAACATGTCGTTTTCATACCAGCAAATCAGACGCTGCAGTTTTAAGTACCGTTTAGCTGGAACAGTGACATTCATGGCTTGTTGGGTTGTAATACATTAGAGAATACGGATGCATGTATCTAGAGAGCCAGTATGTGGCTACAAACATGGTAAAATTAGACAAGGTAGTGTTAGGGCGGAGAGCCGGTGACCGAAACTGTCAAAACCAAGTTGATATTTTATACAAAATCTGCAACCAATGAGAATGCAATATGAAATCAAGAATTGGCAAAAATACCAGAATGGATGAGTTATGGACAGTTATGGTCACTTAGAAAGAGAACACATTCAGCCCTAACACTACCTTATCTCGTTCTACTATGGCTACAAAAAAATGTTCTACCACTAGCCAAGGATGCCAGTTAAAATTTAAGACAATTCGGACAAAAAGTTACTTTTTTCACAGAAACATAAATTAAATACAACAAAAATTACCATGGTAAAGATAAAACAAAAAGTTTCTACCGCAATAAAAAAATATCAAAAAATCCCACGATCATTAAAAATTACCACAAAAATACCACCACAAATTCCATATGCATTTAAAATTGCCACAAAAATCTCATTTGCATTAAAAATACCACAATAAGTCCCATATGCACAAACAATTTAAAAAACATTTAGAAATACCACAAAGAAATTTTGCTTATTAAAAAAGAAAAAAAAATTAAGAAGAATATTACCAAACTCCCACGGAAATAAAAAAAAACCCAGCTGAATTCCCACGCCAATCAAAAAATACCACGCTGAATTAAAAAATTTAATAGGACTTCCCAAAAACAAAAATTCCTAAGGGCAATTAAAAATGACCATGAATGGGATTTTTCCAACATAACTGGAAACGTTGCTACTAGCTGCTGATATTGTTGTTTTGGTTCTGCATGCGCTGCAAAGGGCCGTTCTTCAGTCGGAAATTCTATGAGCAATAAGTGCTTTCGCCACAAGTAGTTTGTTGACTACTCGGGTTTAAAAGGGACTTTCGTAAACCCCCTAATGCGAGCGAATAATCGACAAACTGCTTGCGGCAAAGGCAATTATTGCCGAGTGAAAAGCGGGACAAAGAGACCTTGCTACCAGAGCAAGAGAATTATTGCTCTCTGAGCAATAATTGCTTTCGCCGCAAGCTCGAGAATTTTCGTGTGTAAAGAGTGAAAAGCGGGACATAGTAAGCAAAGTTTTGTTTATTTTCTGTGGACGATTCGGTTCATCCCCTCTAACGCTGCTCAGCTGCTGTGATCTTGCTCTTCTCTGTGCGTCGTTGTTTTAGATTTGCTTGGTAATTGTTGTTGGTGCAGTTAGCTGAAATTTTTATAGATATTCTTAATTTTTACTCGACATGAACAGCTGATTTTGATAACTAGCTCGCTTTTCTCTGCTTTCTACTTCATTCCTCTCCGAGTCGGCCCTACCTGGTTATTCTGCCATGAGTTGGAGTACGAATAAAACGAATGTTTATTTTCAGCAAGATAAATACAATACAGAATACAGATGCGTGTAGCTACAGAGACAGTATGTTTGTATACTACTACGCAAATTTGCGCATGCGTTACTAAGAATGCGTTGTGCTTTAAAAACTAAATTTATTTTTTAAATACCATAACAAATTCGAATTATTTATATTATGCATTACATATATTTTTTCCATATTCAAAATTTATTTTGTTAACTAAAATTTTAATTTGAAATTATTTTTAAAATACACAATTTATTTCTTTTCACTTGTTTGAAATATTAAAGAAGTCCATTAAATTTTATGTCTTGCTTTATTGAGTCTCAGATCCCAACTAACTAATGAGCTACAAATAATCTTAAAGCTATCTTATCGCTGCCGACTGTGCTGCCCGCATCAAAGTTGGTGTTGATGCTTTAGTGGTAGCTTGCAGATGTTCAATTTTCAATTTCGGCATAATTGTGCTCCCACGATTTTATGGGAACTGTTGTGTGGCTATCGAGTCCCGTTGAGTAGCTGACGATAACTTACATATATGTATATGTGTATGCTCTTTACTACAGGAAAAATAAGTAATTCAAATTTACCCATATTTATTTCCATTGATTAAACATAACTTTGAATTACATTTAGTTTTAACTAATAAAAGAAATAAACAAGAACAACAAATTTATTACCAAAAATATCAAACGAAAACTTTTTATAAAACAAAACAAATTTCTACATGAATTTAATTGTGAGCTTTTTAGATCAGGTAAGTTGAAGAAGGACAATAGCAAATTTTTTTTAAATTATTTTTATTTAGAAGATGAAATGCTTTAAAATAGTCTTAAAAAATATAAATAAAAAAAACCAGAATTATATGAAAAATAAAATTATAAAATTGTATAAAAAGGAATTCTACGTCTATACTTACCATGATATCGAAATTGTGTCTTTTTTAATAAATAAACTTTTATAAAACTAGGATTACAATATATACCAAAAAAATTTATTAAAAAAAATATATGTTTATTTTCAAATATGGGGCATTCTTTTGCAAACCGAACACCATTCTGACCGCCACATTTTTGATTTGCTTGAAATTTTTTTTACGGGTTCTATACACCGGATTTTTTTTTTTTAAAAAAAAAATAGAGGGTTTAAAAAATAGAGATTGTCGTGATTTTCGCCTTGAAAACTAATTTTCAAAAATTCATAACTTCGGTTCTGTTTATGCTAGAGACAACTGTTTTATTACATTTTGAAGATCGTAAAATCGTAATATATCACTTTATTTGCTGAAATAATGTAATTGTTTATTAAAGTTTGACCCAATTTTCTATAAAGCCTCAGTTTTTAATAAATAATATTGTTCAATTAAAAATATAAAACATACTACATATATATATATTAGGGCGGGTCAAATTCTGGCTCAGCGAAATTCGTAAAATACATGTAATTTCAAGACTTTTTCTCCACTACAGCATATACAAATTCTGAAAAAAAGCTGTGCGGACTTTCGTAAATAGATTCATACACATACATTCATACTTTATTCATATTTTATAATTGAGAACAAAATCTATTTACGAAAGTCCGCACAGCTTTTTTTCAGAATTTGTATATGCTGTAGTGGAGAAAAAGTCTTGAAATTACATGTATTTTACGAATTTCGCTGAGCCAGACCTCCAAAAAATTCGTCCATACAAATTGACCCGCCCTATACTATACCCGCCCTATATATACTATTGGTCATATTATACAGTGAACAACGGTAGGAGACGAGAATTTGAAATGTATTTTGCAACTGGCGCGCCGACTTCAGGTACCGCGCCAGTTTATTTAATTTTTTTGCAATAGTAATAATCATTCTCCATCGATAAAAAATCGTTTTTATATAAAATTTGACGTAGAATACGATGGTTATGTTTAAAACACGATATGTGGTGGGTAAGATTGGTTAAAATTTATTTAAAAATTTAAATTGCGTATAACAATATGAAATTTTTCATAAATTTTTTTGAAACTATTTTTTTCTTAAAATTCACTTTTTTATCTTCAAAATGAAACAAGAAAATTGTCTCTGGCTTAAACAGAACCGACGTTATGAATTTTGGAAAATTAATCTCCAAGGCAAAAATCACGAAAATCTCAAACTTTTAACGCCCTCTATTTTCAAAAAAAAAAAATCCTCGAACACATGTCCCTTTTTTTTGATATAGAACCCGTAAAAAAATTTCATGTAAATCAAAAATTGTTCGGTCATTTTTTGTTTAAGTCTGTACGGTTTGTAAAATAATGACCCATGTGCATTGAATTGAGGTTAGCACATTTTGAACTCTTTTATTCTCAGTGTATAAAAATGATGTAAGCGATAATGGCAAAAGTCGAAAAACTGATTTTAATCGATTAATCGAGGCAAAAAAATCTGCTTCGAAAAAATCTTCTGATTTGGGGGCAGTTGGGTCATTGACATGTTAGGTTAGTCGATAACTATCGACAATCGATAACAAAAAAGGAGCTTAAATCACTTTTAAAATATACATTTACCATTACTTTAATAAAATTTGACCTAGACATTAACTTTACAAAAAATAAAATTGAATTATTTTAAATGAAATAAAAGAAACGAAAAAAATTCAATTTGGTACCTTCACCTTGTTGTCTCTAGCTTCGTTATTCTTCCGTAAATTTTCTTTATCAGTATTACATTATTTTCCTGAAAAAGCACTTTTTATGCATAAAGTGATAAGCTGTGAATTTTTGGTGTCTTCTATTTTTACTAATTTTTTTAAGAATTTTTTGATTTTATTTTTCACTAAAAAAAATATTTTTTTTATTATATTTCTTTCGATTGTGCAAAAACTACCCAACATATTAGCAAAATTTATGAATCGAATTTGAAATAAATTTTTTTCTTTAATTTGATATTTGTTATAACCAAATCGGTCGATTAAAACTGAAGATATGGTAAAATGTATGGAGCTAGATAAAAAAAAAAAAAAAAAATCGGGTAAAAAATTCAAAAATATATGTCTCGAAAATTTATCCATAGAACAAAGTTTTATTGTGATTTTCGTGTTCAGCAAGCCAAAATCTATAAAAAAAAATAGTGACATACCGATCACAGAAATTTTTTCCATTTTGGCGCATAGTGTAATAACTAAAGGAAAAAGGACTCTATTTAACTATTAGCAAATGCATATTTAAATAAATTACTGATGGGAAAAGTTGCCGTAGTTTTTTTCTAAAACTTTAGGTCTGTCCGTACTCGCTTCAAGTAACTTGAACCCAGTGGTAAATGGACACATAACGAAATCAATTATTTCTTCAAAACAATCTTGTTGCGGGGCCTCCGAAGTCTGTTTACAATACTCAATAGCATTTGTTCGGACATGGTCGCTAAAAGCCTGATTACATCTACCTTACACAGTAAGCGATGATGGGAGTAGGTAAGCACAAGATAGGAGAGAACAAAAAATTACGCACAAAACTGGAGAGAGCACAAATAAATTGAACGAAAGTCTTCTCTACGCCAAAAACAACGAAAACGAAGAACACATCGAAAAGAAGCAAACAAAAGCAAATGACGCCTCAAACAATCCTCACAATTTTTACAATTTAATGAACGAATTTGTTACCATTTATAGAGCATTTCAGAATTAATGTTATATAACACTTAGGTATTTTATACATAAAACTTTGTTCTGGTTTAAACATAAAGATTAATAATTTTCACAAAAACACTTTACTGCAAAACTTCCTGTTTAAAAAGACGATGTTGCTACATAGACGAATAAAGTCAAACTGTTGTTTGAACAACGAAAAGAAAATAGTGTGAGTACAAACAAGAAGTGAGCACAAACAAGATTTTGTTTCCGTTTACAGTTCCGCATTACAAAGACATCACCGACAAATTTTTACAAGCGGTAAGTTACTTGAAAGCGTTTGTTTACACATTTTTTAAGCTCGAGAGAGAAGAAGAACAAGCTAAATGTGACTCTCTATTCTATTACAATTGCTCGAAACTAGCTTGAACTATACTTGAAAATTGTTCGAGCACGAATTTCAAGCTGCAAACATCTGATGGTCAAACTATAAGATCAATATTTTTATTGTTTTGTGAAATAAAACTTAGTTCAATCATTAAATGCAAGTATTATTGTTTCATATATTTTGTATAAAATGTTTTTTATAAGCATAAACTAATAATTTCAAGCAAAAATCAATTTTTTTCGGTATCAAAAATTCGTGAACACCTATTGTGCTTGAAACTTACTTAAAGACGTTTCCGTATTTTTTGATAAATATTCTACTTTTGACTGATAAGCAAGTTACTCTCTATTACTTGAACTTTACTTGAAGTTAGTATAGAAACAGACCCATATTTGTTTACTTATATTATCAATAACTGGTCTAGAAAATTATCTACATACATATTTGAATTTGTACATATATATGGACACACACAAACAAATACAAAACAAAGAACACGGAGAAAATCGTTTGCTAAACTTGTATTGCGGTTAAGCAAACTTGCGCTTGATTCTCAGCCACTTCAAAACTATGCCAGATTTCAGCAGAAAACTAATCAAAATTTGCTATTCCAGTTTATAATAACTAAGCAAAATTTTGCTTGAATGTAATTAAAATACATTCAGTTATATTATAACTGTTATATTTTGCTAAGTTATAATAACTAAGGTATTATAAACTGCAAAAGCAAATTTCTACTTAATTCAAGCAAATATTTACTAAGTTATTATAAATTAGAACAGCAAATTTCGATTAGGTTTTTCTGAAAAGAGCATGTGATTTATTATTTTGAAGTGAAATAATTATTAACATTAAATTAAATTGAAAAATTGCCATCATCATCAATGGAGATTTGAACCTCGGCCGCGTGAGTGTAAGTGCATGCACTCATGGGGCTTATCCATTCGACCATCGCAGTTGTTAACCAATGGTCGTCTAATTTTCTTCATTAAGAATAAACGTGTGCTCGTGTGCCTAAAAGAAATTTGCTTGAATTTAGTAAAAATTTGCTATTTGAGTTTATAATAACTTAGCACATATTTGCTTGAATTTAATACAATTCAGCTTTTTCCTAAATACATGAGGAGTGATTTCAATTTTGTAATCTTTTTCTAAAATCACACCGTGATTGAGCAAAGTTTTGCTGATTTGCTTTTAAGCAAAACATTTGCTTGATTCAAGCAAAATAATTATCTCCGTGAAATCATCGTTATCATGGTTCTTATTTTGTTGACTGCCGATAGTTACAGGATTTTTATCCGTAGGCTTAAAGAGTTGCTATAAACTAATAACCACACACATATCTATATATCTACACATACAACCATAACAGCATGCACTTTTTTTGTAGGTTTGTTTCGTATAAACTGACAGAACATAAAAGAAAATGGTTCTCAATGTTTCTGCCCGCCCAGTCATCAGTGGGGGTGGAAGTGGTTTGAAGGTGAGCCCAAATCATCCACGGTATATTCTTATATTGTTTCGAAATATCTACACAAACCCACAAATATATGCACATGTTTATATATTGTATGAATGAACATCTATTGTCAAAACATGGCTTTTGTTGTCGTCAAACTGCCTCTTAAGAGTGAGTCTAAAAAAAGTGGCTCATCCAAAATCTACACATGCTATTTTTATTTGCGAAGTATTTTACGAGCATCTGATGTCGTTGCTTTCATCAAATAATTTATTATTTGTTTACAGTGGATTGTTGTTGGTGTATTCCTGCTGTTCCTGCTATTGAAATGTATATTTTTTTAGTCTTAACTTTATGCAAACCAACATCTAAAAAATAACAAAACTCTAACGTAAATTCAACAAAGTTGACTTCCGCAAATAGGTCTTAAGGGACAGCGACAATGTTTTGTTTGCTGCTGCTGCTGCTAATCATCCTTGCTGCTTTATTTTGCTCAAGACAAGGACAAGCTATTTGACGTTTAACCACTCCTCCAGGTTGAATAACAGTACTGATCCTTTGAAGGGAGCGCTTTTCATGGACTTCTAAGAAAATGCTAGAAATTTTATGTAAATCTTTTAGGAAAGCAAATAAATTACTTCCGAGAACTCACAAAATTTAGCGTTAAAGGCATTATTTTTTTCGTATGATTTATTGTAGCGAGCGAGTGTCTTTTGCAGTGCATATTTTGGTGAAATATCGCTAGTAACCCACTCAATAAGCTTGCTTTAAATTAAACAACCAGAATAAAGACATGTCAAACGATATCGTTTTAATTATCTTAAACCTAGCCTTAAGTTAATGGCACACAGAAAAAACATGGTGGGCTGTATCGAAAGACGTACGTAATCCACAGTCAGTGGTTGGTCCAGAAGACACTTCTGGGGAGATATAAATTATCAAAATTGATTTCATCAACCTTACTTTTGTGAACAGTAAAAACCTGCAAAATACACGCTTACCAACTCCTTATAGATGAATATTTAGATTTTAGAGTGGAGATGTAACACAGGGGCTACTTAAGGCAGTACTGTTAAGACAGTGAAGAATACATGTCAAACTTTGTGTCTGTGAATAAGAATCCAGAGAGTTGGTAAGACAGAAGAAAAAATAGTACAAATTCATATTTTATGAAGGAAATTTTTGTTACACTTACGAACACGCCAAAGCATTCCAAATTCAATTAATTCTTTCAAATCTCAGATGACTCGTTTTCTGTCATTTGATATGCTAAATATCATTCTACTGTTCTAGCTATTGTCGCTCCAACTGTCTACAAAAAAGTTAAGACAATAGAGCAGACAGTAGAAGACAATAGCAAAAGTGAGTGTGTGTTGGTGTAACCCCCGTGGCATCTACATTTTAAAAGGGGCATCCAGAAAAACTCAGAAAACGTATTTTTTTAAGTGAAACTTCTTAGGTGGCGAATTGATATTGAAAGTAAAATTTTTCATTGCGTGACATGAATCCTTGAACCGAAAATGTTTAGAGTCTCGTTCGACACGTTGCTGTGTACGCTGGCAATGATATTTTAGTTTTCTATGTGATCTTGTTAAGTAACGTAAGCATAGCCTAAAGTAAAGCAAAAATAAAAGCAAAAACAAGAAAAGGGAGAAAAACTGAGAAAATTGACACTGAAAATCTCATCGCCTCTGTGGTGTAGTATGCTAAAATGCGCTTGCACGAGGCAAGCACGACCCGGGTTCGATTCCCGCCGGAATCACAAAGATTTCTGATGAAGCCTGTAGCAGGGCCGAAATTGCAATAAAATCAGCTAGTGATGTTTTCCTTTTCATATTGAAAAAGAAATTGTTGTTTTTTTTTGAAAATTCGTTAGAGCAATTTATTGTTCTAACCTGACCTAAAGCTCAATAAACGATTTTAAACTATCAAACAACTAGAATTTGTATTTAAATCATAGAAAATCGTGATATTTTATATTGTTAAAGTTTTTTTGTATGGGGATCCCAGAAGGTTGGCAGATACAGTTTAGGTGTTCGAAATTGTTTTTTGTTTTGAAACAGCGTCAGCGGTTATATGTGTCAATTTCGAGTTAGACGCATTAGTAAAAGTTTGTCAGTTAGTTGTCGCTTTTTACCGTAAGTGCTTAAATAAGGATATTGGAGACAAAAATATAGAAGAGTCCGATGTAGCAATTAAGAAAATATTTTCAGACAAGGACGAAGAATATGTGTGCCCCAAAGTAGATATAGTTATAAAAAAAAGGAAAGCTAGTGACTTCTATACAAACATTTGTAATGGCATCATCAACAGAAAAAAAGTTGCTTGTATCCAAATTTTTCTTTTACATTTTTTTCTCCAATGTCCTTTTTTCTTTCTTTCCAAAACTTTCGAACTGAATTGCATTTTTATTTCGAAAAAGTTTAACTTTACACTTACCACATATATACATATAATTCGAATGAACCCGCAAACTTATTATTACTTTCATTAAAAAAAAAAGAACCCGTTAAATTTTTCTTAAAGTGACTATGTGATTTCTTTTTAAAAATATTGCAACACTTATGTTACTAATGCGTCTAACTCGAAATTGACACATATAACCGCTGACGCTGTTTCAAAACAAAAAACCATTTCGAATAAAGATGCTTGATTGTGCTCAAGTGCCTCAATTTTTAATAATGCGTCTAACTCAGGATTTACTCATTTCTCCGCTGCAGGTTGTTTCAAACCGAAAAACAATTAGTAATAAACAAATTATGTAAATACACACGCTTGACCGTGCTAATGTGCCTCGCGTATAGTACGACTTACGCCTATTTGACGGTTTTAAAACAGTTTTAACTTCTGTGTATGAATTATACTGAAATTTTTTTTCGGAAAAGCAGTTTTTAGGGAACAATACTGTGAACAAAATCTAGTTTCTATCTAGTGGAGAAGTTGGTCAAATGTTAATTTGTTTATTAATATATATATTATACATAAAAATTTTTTAAAATTTTAATGAAAACTTTATTTCATCAAAATTGTGAATTATTTCTAGTTCTACCACCAAAATTTCATTAACTTTCACTGAATAATTTACGAGATATCGAAATTAAAAAAAATTGCATAAAAACTACTTTGCTTATAACTTTTTAAAAAACTCAATTTTTTTAAAAAAAAATAAGACATTCTTAATAACTTATTCTTCAAAGTTTCATAAAAAAAAGTTAAAGCTCAATAACTTGATTTTTATTGTTCCCACTTCAGAAAATTTGACTCTTAATTATATTCAACTGTGCCGCCTACTGAAATGTAAACATACTAAAACTTATATATTTTGAACATGCGAGCTATGAAAACTTCATACATACCATTCAAATCTTCATAAACATGCCTTCATAGTTCTTACTTTTTGTGCAAATTTGTATGAAAATTTATTATATCTTACGAAACTTTCGCACATTTTCATAAATTTTTTTATGTTTGCGAAGTTAAGATATTTTTTGTTACTTTTATATAATTTATGAATTTTTTCATTTATAATATGTACTTTTTTGGTTCAGTGATATCATTTTTAGATTTTATGATATCTTTTAAAATTCAAGTAGCCAAATTAATAATTTTGCATAAACTAAAAACACTGAAAGATAAACAAGAAAAGCAGAAAAAACCAAAACAAGGAATAATTAGAAAGTGCGGTGAAATCTCTTTTAATTAAGAGGGCAGACGAGAACCTTGAAGACAAATTGCTAAAAGACTTGATGTGGGACGATGGCAAGAATTTTAAAAATTTCACGCGACTCAATTTTAGTCAGTTTGAGGAAATATTGGCTTTGGTAATTTATATGGCGGCCGTAGCCTAGTGGGTAGAGTGCGTGGCTCCTAAGCTAAAAGAACCGCGGTAGCCCGGGTTCAATTCCAGCTCAGACACAAAGTTTTTTCAATTGAATTAATTTTTCTGTTCGGTCGTCACCTCTCTGCAGACAATGGCAAACCTCAGAGAGTAAAAATTGCCATGTAAAGTTTCTTGAGAACATAAGCCGTTCGGAGTCGGCATAAAACACGTAGGTCCAGTTCTCGGTCATTTGTGATCAAACATTTTAATAACACACACAACACAATTGATCAATAGAAGCTAGGTCAAAGTCCTTCCAAGGGCTGAAATGGCCAGTTTATTTATTTATTTAATTTATATGGCAATATTACTGAATTTATTTCAAAAAAAGCTACTTGAGACCTTGAAGAAAAATAAAAGATACACGATTTGTTGATATTTCGTTGGATAATATAATGATTTTAACTCCGGAATGGTTGATATATAAATGGAAAATTTTATATTTTTTTAAAATATAAAATATCTTTAATTTTGTGGTGTGTAGTTAAGTTTCTAGATCAATAATACTAGGTACGTGCCAAAAACGTAAAACATCCTTTATCGTGAAAATTTAAGGATATAGGAAGAAACTGAGTATAGATTTGGAACCAGTTTTTAAAGTACATATAGGAAGGATAATAGTATTACCGGATTCAAAATTTGTATACTAATATTGTTTATTAAAACATGTCTGAACAAAAGAGAACTACTATTATTTTGGGCACAGCTAAATCAAACTTTGAAGGGGATGAGCCGTGAGGTTTCTTTGCTTTTTTTTGAATTTCTTGACATGGAAGGTTCAGAAAAAGACACTTCGTCCAATATTCAAATTGAAATACCACTCGGGCTATGTTAACCATGTTATGTGTATTACCTCTTTTGAACTGTCTGACGGTTTCCTCACAATTATGGAGCTATCAACAAAGCTCATCTCGCTGAACCAAAATAACGACGACTCGTACACACTATCGGCAATGCATCCAGATTTCTTTTACTTTGTCCTTCCCTCTTTTTTTCAGCTTGATTGGTACTTTTTAATGATTTTATTTTCTTTTTTACATCCTCTGCAGACATTTCCATTTCGATTGACTTTTCATCCAATGCTCATAAATCCAATGCTCAAAACTCATATCCCATAAAATAATACTTTCACGATATAGTTTTTAAATTTTGATTTCGATTTTATAAGATTTTCGCTAAAATAACGATCAAGCCAAAGTATTTGAATTTCCAATTATATCTATTGAATTTTTTAGTCTCTTTCATTCAACATGTTAAATGTCATTTTACTGTCCTAGCAACTGACCCTCCAACTGTCTTCAAAAAATTTAAGGTAGTAGAGCAGACAGTAGCCAAAGTGAGTGTGTGTGAGTAAAAATTTATGAATGTGCTACAACTATTTTAAAACTACTGTCTCGTGTAATTTTCGTGTTACAAAATAAGGTGTTCTGCAATTCGATTACGGTTATTTTTTTCGTTTTAAGATCTTTCAGCTGTGCGGCAGTGAAATTATATCGAATATTCAAAAGTTTGCGTGGGAAGTTATGTTATCAAAATAAATTCAATAAAATTTAAAATCAGCTCAAATTAATCCAATGTAAGTAAATAAAAGAATGTGAAACTGTAAAAATTATGCTCGATTCCAAACAATATTTACAAGTTTTACAATATTTACAAGGTATGGAATGACTGGAAGTGCGATGTGTGCAAGAAGCTGGCACACAACGAGCAGGTAGCCAAAGCTACCGGTGGAGGTCCCTTTAATAAGTATGACCTTCGCATACGGAAGAAATAGTTACTCGCATTTGCTGTCTGCATAATTCTGCGGAGGGGTTGGCAAATTCTTCATCATTTGATTTCTTCATCAAAACAAATGGGAAGTTTTTGGGAACCAGGTGTATAAAGCTTCAAACTACACTTTCGAAAAGTAGCATCAGACTTAAAGTATACATTTGCGAAGCTCTCAACATTGCTTTCGCGCCCTCTCAGCTCTTTGTCATCGGATCCTCATGATCTAGCGCCTTTGACTCCAGCTCACTTCTTGGTAGGTGGACCTCTACTGGCTCCAATGGAACCAGATATTACTGAGAAGTCATTGTCAATTATAAATCGTTGGCGAAAATTAAGGCATTGAAATAAAAGTTCTGCCAAATTTGGAAAACTGATTATTTAAAGGAATTTCACAAGAGTAGAAATCCCTGATTGTAGACTGAAAAATTGACAACTTTGTGGTTGTCAAAGTAGATAATCTTTCAACCAATGAGTGGCAATTTGGACGGATAGAAAAGGTTAATTTAGGTTCCGACTTTCGTGTCCGCGTGGCCGATGTGCGCACTGAATGTGGAATTTTAACATGACCGGTGGCAAAACTTATTTTGCTTATGTGCGTGATGTCCCTCAGTAGGCTGTGAAAGGGAATTTAACGTATTTAATTTATCTTTCAGCAACATAATGTCAAGCAGTCAACAGCAGCTAGCTATGAAGTGCCGTGTGTGCTTGTCGCGTCATCCGTTGCGGTCCTGTTTAAGCTTTCTGGACGGCAACGTCGAGCGGCTCCATCTCGTGCGGATTTTTCAACATTTCTCTAAATGCCTCTCCCAGACCACATCACCGACAAGTGTGCCAGCAACGGACGATGCCGCCATTGTTTGGGAGCTCATCACACCATGCTGCATCGTAGGCCATATAAGCGTGTGGAAAAGTCTCCGAGACTTCCAGATGTAGCCGGGCCTCGTTTGTTTCGGTCGTCACGTCGGAGAAGGAGGAGGGGGAGTCTGCTGCCCGGCCTAGTTTTTCGGACTCAGCTGTTAGCGGAGAGAGTAGACCGGCGCCTCAACGTGAAGACGGTGACGGACGGTCACCTGCCAGACTAGCTCAAATAATAAATGAGGCCCAAGTAACGCGATCATTTCGTCCATCGCTGCGCAGCAGCCAAAATATGAGTCATACATAGCGGCGCAACAGACCAGGGCGTCGCAATGCCGACTATGAAACAACAGGTAACCCCGCTGCTCCCTACGGAGGTCGTCAAGGTGGTCGACAATGGTCGCATGCATCGGGATTGCGATCTGATCGATCATAGCGCTGAGATGTCTGTGGTGTCGCAACACGTCGTTCGCTAACTTGGGTTGACAACGCGATTGGTTGGCTCGCAAGAGGTTTGTTCCTTAACCTTCCGAGCAAACTACGAAACCAGCGTCGATCAGGGCGCGCTTTCCGAACTTGATGCCTCCTGACCCTGACGTATTAATATCGTCTTCCGTCGGCATGGTGTTAGGGATAGATGTCTACCCACGAAATATTCAGCCAGGGATTTTTTCGAGTGGTCTTGTGACCAAAAATTCAATTTTTGGATGACTGGTGTCTGGCACAATTGCCCAGTAACTCTCTTATAGAGTTGGTTTTTTATATTAATAATACATTAATCATAATTTCAAGTTGAACTTTTGAATTTTTTGCTTACATTTTTTAATTTAAAAAAAAACCACTGCACTATATTTTTTGATATTTTAGCTAATAAACATTACAATGAATTTGAAAGACCTGAGACTGTGAACTGATCCACTCCTTCTTTTTCTGCTAGATCTAAGTTACATTATGATTTATTATAGTAGCACTGCAAGGATCCGGCATGTTTAGGCCGCAACCCTAAAGGTTAACGAAGGCAAAAAAAACTTTCCTCGTGCTGTTTTATCGACTCGTTAAAGTATCGATTCTCGATACACGAACGGGTCGCTTGATCTAGCTTCTCCGTCAATGTCGTTTAGCGGTGAAATCAATCTAAAATCGAGGTTTTTCACGTATTGGAAGCCATCGTTAAACAGCCATCTTTAAACCATTTGAAGCCATCACTTCTTAAAGAAAATTAAACGTAAGATTTAAGAAATATTAATTAGTAATTTTAATATACTTACCGGTGTTTGTGATTTTTCTTATTTCTTTTCCTCTTCTTTCATATAAATTCAAGCACCAATTACCCGCAAATTATGTGCCAAGATTTTAGCTTGAATATCGACTATTTGCATTTCAAATAGACAGCGCTCATATAGTGGAACAAACTCACAAGAACAAATAAAAGCTCATTTGTTTAGATTGTTTTAAATAAAAAAAGTATTGCAGTGAGGGGACTGCCGACCGAAGCGAAAACATATACGTAAAATATTAGTATTCCCTAGAAGACTTTGACCTGCCACGGACCGCCTTACTGCTATATAAGAATTTTCATTCTAATCGGAAACAAATTTTTTATTTCCACCCCGTCAATCTATGATTATTTCTTTCAAAATATTTTTTAATTAGATAGTATTTTTATTTTATAATTACACAAAACTATATTATTAAATTTAAATTGAATATTGTTGATATAAAAATAAAATACAGGGAGCACTATTGAATGAAAAATAGTCCTCAAAAAGGATATTTAATTTTTTCTTTCAATGTATTTGTAGAGCTGTAGCTAAAATAAAATAAATTTACTTTTTTTATATATGATATTTTGTTTGATGGGTCTTGCTACAAGCAAAGAGCAGTTTATTTTCTGCCCCTGATTCGGTTCATCCGTACATACGGTTCATCATTAATGCACATTATTTTCATCTTTTATCACTTAATTTTATTTTAAATTATGGGTTTTAATATAAAAAATAAAAGAAAACATAAACAAAAATATAAATTATACTTATTGAAATAATTTATATACACTTAAAATACATAATAATACACACATACATAAAAGTTGAATACACATACATTTCATTGAATTTCGTTTACATCATTTTTAGTGTTTGCGTCATTAATCATTGCAATTATATTACTAAAAACAACTGAAATAAGAAACAAAAAATTTTGGACGATGCTAATTTTTGGAAGTGGGACTCATGATAAAATTATTATTAGGTAGCCTTGACAACTACTTATTTTCTCACGAGCTGCGACCATCAAATTTCAAACAAAAGAAAACAATATAAAGCGTGTGTGTCACACACATTGGCAGCTTTCAGCGGAGTCAATAGTTGGCAACTGTTTTTTTTTAAATTTGAGTGAGAAACCTTTGCAATTAAATGATTCATTCACAACAGGTGACTCCTCAGAATGCGTCCAATGTGTGTACACACCAGAGATTTGCATGAGACCATTCGTCAGTTTTTGCCACTCGAGTAACAATCGTCGTCAGCCGTAATCGCACACAAGAAAAAAATGCATATATACCAGAGAACTGCATGAACGCATTCATTTGCACTTATTTGTGATTCACGTAAAAACGTATGCTGAGATAACAGTACGCACCAAACAGACGAAACGAAAGAATGCACATTTCGCTCAGTTGATGTTGATGCTTGTCGTGTCTAAATAACAGTAAGTGTCATCAACAAAGCAACGAAACATTGGAATTGAAGTTGATGCAATGATAAAAATCATAACCACAACGTAAATACGTGAGCAAGCTAAGTTGTCGTACACTTTTAACTGCTTTACCGGCAACACATTTACATAAAAATTATATCGACGGAAAGGTATTCTGGAGTATAATTGTCTGAATATAATTTTCATTTCTATATGTCCATATAAAATAATAAAAGATGGATTTTGATGTGGTTTTCACTGTACGATAAAGGAGTTATTTAAAGTTAGATTTTAAGCTATAAATATTTGGTTTTAGCTTTTTAGGCAATTGGCGTGGGCTTGAGTTGAGTCATAAAATCTTAATTTTGAACTTCTTGTTAGCAGCGTTGTCAATCATTCAGTGATTTATATTTGCGGTAGACAACCAAACAATAAATATATACATAGGATCAACAAGCGGAAAACCCCAAAACACTCTTCAAACTAAAAGTGTGATGCAAATTATATTTTTCGAACACAATCCTTTAAAATATATTGAAGAAAGCAAAGCAAACAAACCATGAAAAAATCTAACTACAGGAACTGCTTGCGCAGCTATACAAAAGGATCGTGTTTTTCTTATTTTTTGTAGGCCGAGGTTTTTTTCTTTATTACTGCAATGCAATAAAAGAAACGAACCGCTTTTCAACAATTTTTTATGACTCCGCGTTAGCGTTTTAAAATTGCAAACAGATCAATTTTATTAAACAGAATCCCTACAAAATACTACACATTTGGTCAAAAACATAAATACACTTACATTTTTAATTTCAATTTTAAATTAATATATGTATTTCCGATATAGTTATTTATTTATAGGGCGAAGTAGGGTCATGTATAACACGTTTTTATTTTCTCCAATAAAAGTGTGAAAAATTTAGTTTGGATTGGTTTAAATTACTATTCCTTGCAAAAGAACCAATTTGAAGTTGGTGTTTTCACGGCTGTTGAATACTTTAAGAAATGGATGAAGTAGAACAAGAATGTCAAACATGACTTTTTTTGACTTTTTCAATTCGGTGGCGAGATATGTAACACCAACAAAATGTTGGTTTATATACCAGACACTTTAATTTTTTGTTTGTTTTAACTTTTTATGTT
Source organism: Dichetophora obliterata (assembly GCA_963920525.1). Classification (NCBI taxonomy): domain Eukaryota; kingdom Metazoa; phylum Arthropoda; class Insecta; order Diptera; family Sciomyzidae; genus Dichetophora; species Dichetophora obliterata. The sequence goes on from OY986439.1 coordinate 123,515,871, forward strand.
TAGTAAATGCATTATTTTGAAAACTTAATTAAATTACATTTTTCTATTAGTTTGATGGCATTCATCAATTTCGTTTACTCGACTATTATCATAAGTCCTTTCTTCTAATAAACGTTAAAAAATTATAAATAAAAAAATAAATAAAATAAAATAAAAGTAAAAAATGCAAGAACTTTAATATAACACACAAAATTATAATAGCTGCTTTTTTCCAATTTGCTCTACTTCGAAACAAAACTTTATATACAAAACAAATGTCTCAAATCTTCTTACTAAACTGAATATTCCGCTGTTAAGTTTTTCTAAAATTTCACAGTTATTCATAAGGTGTGTCAGTGCGTTTCTAATTTGAAATCTGCATACGTAGTGAATTGATGAGGAACTCACCCTCGTTGATAAAGGAAAAGCAGCGCAAACAGCGTGTGCTCAAATTTCCAATGAACTCAACGAAATAAACCTGAAACAATTATGTCATTAAAATGGCAGTATTGCCTTTTCAATAACAATGCATATCAATGCAGCTAGCAAGAGCGCACACTGCACAACATGACACACATTTCTTGCTGACGAACGAAAGCATAGCAGGAACAGTGAATTTTCGAACCTAAAGCAAAGACGAAGCATTCAATGCAGATCTCTGATATATACCGCTCGAGTTCGTAAACAACGATTGCTGCAAAGCACACTTTGTCACGATTGTGAATTGATGCAAAGGCAGCCTCCAGACCACGAGATCACTCGGAAGCTTCGATTAATGGCCTTATTTTGTATGCCTAACGAAGCATTCAACAATCGAATGCTATGCGAACGATGCTGTAAGCAAATGGAAATTTGTATCCATAACGAAGCTACTCGGTAACTCTTACGACATGCTTACGTTTCTTATGTAATTCAAACTGTTATACAGAAGCAGTTGTCAAATGCGGTAATGCCAGATAAAACATTTCAGAAGTTTTCTGTTTTTGTCTACTTAATTTAAAGATTTTTTAAGAATTTTGCTTCGTTTATTGTTTGCTGGCAACGCCGTTGTTTGGTTTATTTATGTGAACAGCTGTTTTGTTTTTATTCAGTCAATTTATTTTGAACAATAAAATAATTTGCTTATTTGTTTTCATTGTGATTGTGTTTTAAATAAACTATAACTATTAAGCAAGTGTTCAATAATAAAGTGACATTGAAGTGTTAAGTGTTTAAAAAAAATGTATACAGCTTTAGCATTTTTTGATTTTGAGCATGCTGGTGAACGCGAATTGAGGGTGCACAGGCGCAGGATGCGAGATGTTTTGCAACTTTTTCTTGCACAACTATCCATTTTTTGAACAATCTAATTCAACGAACACAACACAACGATAGCATTTGAGTATTCGTGTGATTTTGACGTTTGAATTCGCCATTTCATTGATCGTTAGGGATGCAAATTGCACAAATATTACTCTGTTACGGCGTCGTTCGCCAGTTCAACAGCTGTTATCTGTTCGAATTGCAAATTTCAAAACCACTAACGAACAGTGTTTTGCACGAAACGAGTGTTCGGATAGGCATACAAAATAAGGGCATAAAGCTCGAGTGTCAGCTGCTGCATGAATTTTTGTTGTTTCCATACTTCTCTGACCTTCTCTAGCAGCGCGTTCTTCTTTGTGCTGTTTGTTTCTTTTTAGTTTATTGTTTTCTTTTCTCTACTGTGGAGCAATCAGTATTGCCAGTAGCAAGTTTTATGACAGTAAATTTGTAAAGTAACTGAGCTAAAATTTGGAACAAGAGTGCATGAAAGTTAATCTTGAAAGCGACCAAAATTAGTAAACAAACTATTATTGCAATTTTGTCGGTAAAATAACGGCAATGTTTTGCTTTCAAACAAAAAAGCGACGTGTACTGCAAAGTTTTATTAAACAATTTTATAGAAAAAGCCCAGAAAAATGAGTATTCAACCCAAATGTATGGAGTTTTTCAAAACGAGCAAGTATTTACTAGTAAAACAAATTTTGTACAACTGTTAACTTGTCAAAGAATGGCTAAAATTTTAGGTTATGTTGTGTAGTCGAACTGATAAAAACACTTCAGTCTTTAATTTTGATTCATTTAATTAAATACCTCTTATTTCGGGTGTAAGAACTGCGAAATTTCTGTAAGAACTTGGTGCCACAATATGTTTAGAAAAGTTCAAGAAAGGCGCAGAATATGATTTGATCAAAATTATAGGTGTCTGTAATATTTATCAAAAGCGGAGAATATGAACAACTTAAAAATTATGTTACATTTAAATTAAAATCGGTAATGTTTAATAGTAGATACAGTAAAACTGAAAATAAAAATTAGTTTAATATATAAAAGAGTTTGCTTACACCCGTAAATGAATCTCACAATTATAAAGACTCAAGTGTATAAATCTTAAAAATTTTTAAATTCGAGTTAAACCTTTCTCATTCGAGTTAAACTCATTAGTTAAACCTTTTTTATTAGTTATAAATAGTTTTTTATTAATTTCATTCACTAATTCTTTGCTTACAATAATTTTGAATGTAGTGCTACTTGGTGTAATCGACCCTACTTGTGAAATCACACGTATACGCTAGTTTAGTCAGATTTTTCACATCACCATCAAACTAATAGAAACTTTATTCTGCAAACTTACTTAAGTTTCTTACAGCAATACGTGTTTAGTAATGTTTAATTTTTAAGGCTTTTTTTCCATTATTTTTTATGTAATTGTTTGCGTTTTTTATGTCACTTAAGTCAGTTTTTAGGTCATAAAAGTACGAGTCCTGGTTATTAATATATTTTTTCTATGATATGCAACTGTTTTATTGTTTCTATAATAAAAATATTTTTTAGTACATAATAAGAAATAATAAAACAACATTTTAGATACAATATAAATATCTTGTAAAAAAATTATATTAAATATTTTATAAGAATATTTAATAAAACATTCGTTTCATTCGCCACATAACTCATTATATTTTATTATATATTTTATCTTTGTGCGATGAATATTAAAGGCTGAAAGTTTAGTTGTTTGTTTCAGTTCCTCAAAATAATCTTTGGTTGCAATAGCATTTATGAAGATTACTCAAATATTTCGATTCTAGTGATAGCCATTCGTGTGATGGAATGGTTTGAAATAGCCTCTAAAAATAACGTTTTTTGTCAAAATATTGGTTGGTGTAATAGTTTTAAGAAATAAACTGCCAGAAATTATTATAGGGCGGAAAAAAACTCTTCCTATCTGCATCAACAATTGAAATATATGCAATCGGATAAAAGATAATGCTTTTTTTCATTCATATTTTTGATATATTTTATTTCAAAATATTAATACAAAACTTACTTGATCTACTCGCAATTTAATTCATGTGATTTATACAAAACTTTTAAAATTAAAATATCTTCATAAGTTGTATTTTGTTTTGTAATTTCTTACAATATTTTTCAGTATGTGCTTATTTTATAATTAATATTTTAGTTTTAATATATATCAATACACGGAATTCTGACCAGCAATCAATCAATCAATTGCAGCCACTCAAAACCTTCCCAACGATATCTTGAAAGTGAGAATAGCATTTGAAATTATTATGTTTTTTGTATGTAATAAAAAATAATTAATAAGTAATTAAATAATTAATAAATACACGAAAAACAGCATATTCATTAATTCGAAAGCAAAAATTTAACATTTCTTGATGCTGATTGGAAGAACTTTTTCATAACTATTATTTCTTACCGTTTATATTTTTTAAACTACCACACCAGCCAATATTTTTACAAAAAACTTGATTTAGAGGTTATTTTAAACCATTCCAGTTCACTGATGGCTATCGCTACAGCCGAAATATTTGGGGAATCACCTATACTATTATATGAAATTGATGACTACCTTTTATATGACAGCATTCTTTTGCAAAAAATCGTTCAGTTTTGCGCAAAAATTATTAAACTGTTTTTGTCTTTTTTTTTTTTTTGCCCTATGATTATTTTCGGCGAAATTTATTTATACCAAAATGTTGTTTTTATATTTAATGCCTCAAAAATAATGTACATGAAAAAATAACCCCAATATCTCTTTCCAATCAAAGGTTATGGCTTTAAAAAAATTTTTTTATACCATTGGCTATATTAATAAAAGTAATTTTCACATTAATCGTATTCAATTCCTGCTATCCACCTCGCAGTCGAATTAGCATAGAAGTTGATTGTTGACATATTTTTTCGCCAACATGTGCGATAATAACTCTAATTAAAATCTTATTTTATAATATTGCAATTTTTTGTGTCTGGTAACAACATTCGCAGAATAAAAAAATGCAACACTGAAACTAATATTTTTCCTTTATGCGAATGCGCATAAAAGCATGGATTTTCCTTGCTTTTGACGATTGTTCCTCATGTCTTGCCTTGTTTGACATTCTTGTGTCGCAGATGTTCGTAATCGCTAGCGCTCAAACTCTAGGCATTCGTATCAACAGCAATTGGTAACATGCATTCGCGCAATTATTTAAATGCAAAAAGCACATTCGTAGCTTGTTTATGGACGAGACAATCGAAACGCCATTTAAATGCACTCAAGCTGTTCTCTGATCCCTACCCACTTCTATATATGCCAATTACACTACTCAACAAAATGAAAAAAATTTCATGTACTCCGGATGCGATAATTTTTTCTGTGTAGATAACCTTGACATGAGCTCGAAAAACGCAATAAAAAATTTTTTTTTCGTTTGGTTTTTGTTTTATTTTTTTTTTTTAAAATTTAAAAAATTTTTTTTTGGTTAATTTGTTTCGTCCGGCATAACTCGGGAACCACTAGCCCGATTTAATTGAATTAAATTTTAAAAAATTTAAAATTACAATTCCCTTAATCTGTTTATATATTGTTTTCCTATACAAGCAACAGTTTCCAAGATAAAAATGAATATATAAAGGAAAAAACTTATTTTTTGCCTAAAGATTTAAATTTTTTTTTTTAAAAATCCATAAAAAATCCAAAATGAAAAAAAATGTCAAATGTTATTACTTTTACGTAAAGTCACATAACATATGAGCAAAATGAAACAAAGATCATGAAAATCGATGCACGCGTTTCGCTTTTATTCGCAAATGAGTAAAGGTATGAATTTCAAAAATTTGCTCGACATATGCACAACTTTGTCTATGGTAAGGTTTTTTTTTTTTAACAGTGCAGCCCTAGCTTTTGTTTAATTAGTCACTAAACACAGCTTATCTTAAATGCAAAAGCTTTGGCACAAGTAGCAGCTGCTAAAGCTCTATTCCGAGTTCATATCTTTTAAAACCAATCTGTAGAGCACTTGTCCAGGCTGCGAATATACCTTTAAGATCTTTAACTGGATTAAATTAAATATAAAAAACGTAGTAAAATAGGTATGTAGCCACCGTAAAAAAATATACACCCATTAATAAGTACCTGTCAGTAAAATACTAAACAATACACAGTATAAATAGGTCTTCATTGATCGATTTTACTCATTCAACAAGTGTCGACGAACGCGATAGTTAAAATGAGCAAACGTTCGCGAGGATTTGAATGCAATACCAATCCAAGTAATTTTTGTTACATGTGCGGAGAATACGTTTCTGAAAAAAACAAGCGTTGTTTTTCACCTAAATTGAGAGATTCATTTGAAGAGAGCTTCAATTTAAAGGTCTCAAACATAGATGAGCGGTGGACACCAAGTGCTCTATGTCCAAGGTGCTACGTACAGCTAGCTGACTCAAGGTAAGTGTAGATTACGAAATTCAAGAACATATATAACTTATTATTGAAATTCTTTCAGACGACAGCCGAGAATCATCATGCCAATGCTTTGGAGAGCTCCGCTTTGCCATGTAACAGATTGCTACTTCTGTCTTAGCAAAAAAACAGGCGTGGGAAAAAATATACGATGGACTTACGCTGCTGTTTCAACAGTGAATTTTCCAGTGCCATTTTCCGAAGAACCAGTGGACCCGCAACCGTCCGTTTCAAGATGGGAATCTAATAATGAGGCGATACATCCAACATCAGATCCGGAGACAGTAGAAACCACATCAGAATGCGAGTCAACATATACATTGCATGGAGGTCAACGCTTATGTTCCCAAGCAGAACTGAACGATTGGGTTAGAGAATTGAAACTCTCCAAGGAAGATGCAGAGTTGCATGCATCGCGCATGCGACAGTTCGGTTTCTTGGCTCCTGGTGTGGTGACAACAATCTACAGGAAGCGTCATGAACCATACGAAAGGTACTACACAAAAAAAGACATCTGTTTTTGTAAGGACATTCCCGGATTATTTGGTGAACTCGGGTACTCTTACGATCCAGGAGAGTGGCGTCTTTTCATCGACAGCAACAAGCAGAGCCTTAAAGCAATTTTACTGCACAACGGCAACAAGAAACCTTCGATTCCAATTGCTCATGCCGTTGACACCAAGGAAACATACGAAGTCATGGACAATCTACTAAAGTGCCTTAACTATGAGAGGCACGATTGGAAAGTTTGTGCCGATAGGAGTTGGACAGAAAGAGTTAACTTCATCCCCGGCAGCGACAACGTGAAATATACACCACTCATAAAAAAGGAAAATGTTTTTCTCCCACCTCTTCACATAAAGCTCGGACTCATAAAAAACTTCGTGAAAGCTATCAACAAAGATGGCGAAGCGTTCGCCTATTTAAAAACCATTTTTCCTCACCTTTCATCGGCAAAGATTAAGGAAGGCGTTTTCGACGGTCCGCAAATTAAAAAGTTGTTGCAAGACCAACAGTTTGAGCACATTTTATCACCAAATGAAGCTGCAGCTTGGAACTCATTTCGGCAAATTGTTTCCGGATTTCTTGGAAACAACAAAAGCTCAAATTACAGAGAGATAGTCGAACAACTACTCCAAAATTATAAAAAAATTGGAGCAAATATGTCGCTTAAGATACATTTCCTACACTCGCACTTGGACTTCTTTCCGGACAACCTGGGCGATGTGAGTGACGAGCATGGTGAGCGTTTTCATCAGCAAATGAAAGAAATTGAGCACCGATACCAAGGATTTTGGAACGAAGCTATGATGGGGGACTATATCTGGTTCCTGATAAGAGAAACAGACCCACAACAATATAAAAGAAAGACAAAAGCACATAATTATTTTTAATTTGAAGGTTTTTATTTTTGTGTTTAGATATTTTTTTTTAAAACTTTTTTATAATTAATTAATGTTGATATCCTTAGGATAATTTGTTGTACATATATCGAATTGTTTTTTAATATAAAGTCATATATTTTTGTCACCCAACAAATTTTAATTTTTTTTGTAATAAAAAAGAAAAAACCTTACCATAGACAAAGTTGTGCATATGTCGAGCAAATTTTTGAAATTCATACCTTTACTCAATTGCGAATAAAAGCGAAACGCGTGCATCGATTTTCATGATCTTTGTTTCATTTTGCTCATAGGTTATGTGACTTTACGTAAAAGTAATAACATTTGACATTTTTTTTCATTTTGGATTTTTTATGGATTTTTAAAAAAAAAAAATTTAAATCTTTAGGCAAAAAATAAGTTTTTTCCTTTATATATTCATTTTTATCTTGGAAACGGTTGCTTGTATAGCAAAACAATATATAAACAGATTAAGGGAATTGTAATTTTAAATTTTTTAAAATTTAATTCAATTAAATCGGGCTAGTGGTTCCCGAGTTATGCCGGACGAAACAAATTAACCAAAAAAAAATTATCGCATCCCGAGTACATTTTGACTGTTGACTAGTGTTATGCTTAAAATGTATGTAATTTAAATAATGTAGACAAGATCGAATCTCAGTCTGAGACACCGTGCACGTGTATATGAAGGTGAAGGCTTTTTAGGCCTTTTCCACATTTGGTCAACGCAATTCCAACACAACTTCAACGCAACAGCGAAAAAGTTAAAAAGCAATGCAACTATAAACCGAATGCTTTCAGACTTGCTTCAAAAGTCATGCAACATATAATAATTGTTATTATATAATAACTCATGTTTTCGACTTCTTGCACTAATTTAATATTTAACGCTTGCTCATTCATCTTGCAAACTATTTCTTCTTCTTTTAGATTATATTAGGAACTAATCAATTAGCTTATTCACCTTGATTAATATAAAGCCTACTGCACTACATATACTTGAATGCACAAAACAAACTCATGCAACACGTCGCCGATGAAAATTGCGGAAAGCCGCGTTGCGTTGAACAGGTTGAGAACGTGTCGAGAGCTTGTTGCGTGCAAGTTACTTAATCTGAAGGTTCCGGTATAAATACACAGGCTAGCAACTTGAGTTGGGGTTGCGTTGACCAAGTGTGGAAAAGGCCTTACACATGGAGCAATTGAAAAGTAATGCAACTGCAACAAAAGCTGCTAACTAATGTATTTATACCGAAGCCTTCATATAAACCAACATATGTGTACAACAATTGGCAACACGTTTGCGATCAGTTCAATGCAACACAGCTAGCTGCAATTTTAGTCGGCGATTTTGTGTTGCATATTAGGGGTATTCACTTTATTGCTGAAATTTCAGAAATCGGAAATACAGTATAATTCGCTTAGCGTCCTTCAATTAAATTCCATCAAATATTGTGCCCTTAATCGAAAAAGACGCTTAAGTTAATTTTTTAACGGCCTTATAGGGGCAGATATTTGAATTCCCATAAGAACCTAAGTGAGGCTCATGCAAGTAATAAATAGATTCGCTTATCAAAAACTTGTGTACTAAAAAAAATTTAGTTTCAACAAAATAATAAAGTGTATTTTTTTAGAAAAAACAGAACATAAAGCAAAACAATTAATTTATATAGTTATATATGATAAATATTATAAAGTTCAAATACATATTCACATGTTGACTAAGAAGCAAATTATGTTCATATGTAGGTACATGTGTACATGTGTACCATATTATGTAGGTACATGGGTAAGTAAAATTGATTCTTTAATTTTTATGAAAACGATCAGTAATTTTGCTTTGACTTAAGTGTCTTATTGTAAGCAAGTTCAGCAATTTTTCTTCGAGATCGAAAAAAAAATTGGTGTTTGTGTTGTTTTCAGTGCAGTAACATATTAACGCATTTAATGCCAAAACAGCTTCTTTTGTTGTGGGAATATTGGCATCACTTGTTTCGTCCTCATCTTCTTGCATATCTGCTGCCATTTCTTCAACAGATTCTACACTTTGAATTATTTCTTCTTCTGTAAGTTGACCGTAACACTCTAACTCATCATCACAGTGAATGAATTCTGTTGGTAGAAAAGTGTCTCTGACCGGCCGCCTAATGCAACTGCAAAGTAATGCAACTGCAACAAAAGCTGCTAACTAATGTATTTATACCGAAGCCTTCATATAAACCAACATATGTGTACAACAATTGGCAACACGTTTGCGATCAGTTCAATGCAACACAGCTAGCTGCAATTTTAGTCGGCGATTTTGTGTTGCATATTAGGGGTATTCACTTTATTGCTGAAATTTCAGAAATCGGAAATACAGTATAATTCGCTTAGCGTCCTTCAATTAAATTCCATCAAATATTGTGCCCTTAATCGAAAAAGACGCTTAAGTTAATTTTTTAACGGCCTTATAGGGGCAGATATTTGAATTCCCATAAGAACCTAAGTGAGGCTCATGCAAGTAATAAATAGATTCGCTTATCAAAAACTTGTGTACTAAAAAAAATTTAGTTTCAACAAAATAATAAAGTGTATTTTTTTAGAAAAAACAGAACATAAAGCAAAACAATTAATTTATATAGTTATATATGATAAATATTATAAAGTTCAAATACATATTCACATGTTGACTAAGAAGCAAATTATGTTCATATGTAGGTACATGTGTACATGTGTACCATATTATGTAGGTACATGGGTAAGTAAAATTGATTCTTTAATTTTTATGAAAACGATCAGTAATTTTGCTTTGACTTAAGTGTCTTATTGTAAGCAAGTTCAGCAATTTTTCTTCGAGATCGAAAAAAAAATTGGTGTTTGTGTTGTTTTCAGTGCAGTAACATATTAACGCATTTAATGCCAAAACAGCTTCTTTTGTTGTGGGAATATTGGCATCACTTGTTTCGTCCTCATCTTCTTGCATATCTGCTGCCATTTCTTCAACAGATTCTACACTTTGAATTATTTCTTCTTCTGTAAGTTGACCGTAACACTCTAACTCATCATCACAGTGAATGAATTCTGTTGGTAGAAAAGTGTCTCTGACCGGCCGCCTAGGTTAAACCTAACCTAACTAACTTTGAAAACTTTCAAATGCAGCCTTTTTATAATGTAGGCGTCCTTGTGCAGTTCGTCATCCTTGAATGAAGTTTCAATTTCATCCGGAAATTCATCGTTATTGATTTCATCTTGATTATCCGCTATTTCAAGAATTTCATCGATTTGGGCTTCGTTTTGGATCACATTTGTACGGGACGCTGATAAATGTAGCCAAACACTGTTGGTCTGCTGCGAATTACCAGTAGAATTTAAATATTCCGTGTTTCGTGCTTTATTGAAAAATATAAAATGATGACAGTTGCATAAACTAAATTTTTTAACTATAACCTAAAATATTTTTTCTAAGCCGATATTCAAATTCCTTTGGGCTGGGATGGTCATATAGACCTTCCTTACTTCGCATGGCACCTGTACTTGCTTTTTATGTATTGGTGTAGTGAAATTAGAGAGGTATTGCTGATGATAATTCCTTTTTGGAACGGAGCTAGAGATGTTTTTTTTTTGGCAGAATTTTTTAGACATTATATCAGTTACGCTTTTCATCGCCTATAATACAAATGTGATTACATAGAAGTTACTGGAGTAATTTCAATCAATAACAGCACCCCTATTAAGGGGGCCTCCAAAATTTTTAAAATATATTTAAGAAAACGGGGTTACAGGTCTCTAACAGACAAGTGTTCATTCGTTAAATTATATACGATGGAACAATCAGACACCGCTGCATGTTGCGTCATCTGCTTAACTGTTTGTGATGTGATTATTGTATTTTGGAAACACAGGCCCGTATTTAAGAAATGGTTTTTTATCAGCTAAGGAGGTGTGGAGCATCCGCAAACACAAAAACTTTTTCGTCTTTATTCACTAGATTCGTAAACCACGTTTTATCTCCAAAGATTAAATTATATCTAATATCATTTCAAATATATTTAATTTCTATCTTACTTACGTCAACATCAAGCTGTTTCCAAAGTGCTTGGTTAGATGGACTCATGTCAGAGACGACAGCAACTATTGGGAATGCTGCTTCATAAAGTGACTTAATAATAATAAACCACAAATTTTTTGTCATTTTGCAGTCGAACCCGTAGAAAACAGGTTGCTTCCATGATGCCTTCAGTCCGCGAACTATTGCCATTTGTACGTTATTACATGGCGCTCTGACCATGTCTGAAGATGGATATTGCTCATAAATGGATTCAACCGCCATCTCATAAAAAGACAGGACTCAAATTCTCTCATCTAGTTCCAAGTTGTGTCCGGATTTCATAGATTCTATTGAACATTTTAGAATTCGCTCTTCAAATTTGAGTTTCTGAACCCATTTGGCGATCGTATCAACAGATGGCAGGGAAAAGGCCATTTTATATAAATGCCTGTATGCTCTCGACCCTTCAGCTTGCAGTGAAATCACTTTAGATATACCCTCCCAGCACCATCTTACGATTTTTTTCAGGATTCCTTCATATGAAAGTTTTGTGTAAAAACTAATTTAAAAATTTTTTAATAATTACACTGTTCAACAATTTCGCAACTTTTTCGTGCCACACAATCTTTGATAGCTAATACTGTTGAAACTTTCTTCCCTCGTTATGAACCTGATTTTTTTTTTAAGTTGGCCTTAGATTTTCTGTGATTTCGGGCTTTAGCTGCATTCCCGTGGGTCTAGATCACATCAAGTCTCAGTGGAATTACTTTAATTCAACTTTATAACAATTTGGCACCACTGTCTTGAAAAACAAGATAAAAGTCGTAAAAACACAAATTCCGAAAAAAAATGCAAGGCCAACTAAAAAAAATTCAGTTTCATAACGAGGAAAGAAGTTTAAACAGTATTAGCTAGCAATAGCTAGCAAAGTCCGTGTGGCATAACCACTGTTGACCAGTGTTATATGTACAGTCGTAAATTGAGATGTTACTAAATAGACGTAAAGAGATTTTGTTTTTTGTTTACCTTATCTTTTCAATTTGTCCTGGGAAAAAATATTGATTAAAGATATTCTAATGTTTTCCAAATCAATATTTTGTTCTTTACGAACAGCAACATTGGATTTTTATTCAGAAATTCTCCTTTTCAGCTGGTGAAGTAGCTGGACATCGTAGTTGTTGGAAAATGCATCACTACAATATAATCACAATATACTCAAAAAGGCATTCAATTTAAGCATAAAAAGAAGGCATCAAATAAGCTCTACCAAATTTTGAAAGTATATACAGGGTCTCCCGCAAAAGAGTGAAACTATTTAAGGAGGTAAAAGGAAATGTCGAGTTTAGCAAAAAAGCGTATGGTAGTGGGATGGTCTATTTTAACACTCTTAGGATTAACAGGGTTAATTATACTAAGGACACACACATGGTTTTGATACTATAGTATGGAAATCATGAACGTCTTTAAACTATGTGGTATTAAAGTAGTGACACACATATCGAAATAGTTTTGTTTGACAATTGCTTCAAAAAATAACCCTCCAGGAAATGGAAACATTCACAGATATAAACAGGTAATATTCCATGGAATGCAGGAAGCATTCCCTTCCGTTGGACACTCCATTTCTTTATTTACTTACCTTAGTAAAATATTTATATGTGCACAAAAAGTTTTTAGTTTTTCTCCCTGGTTTATAACAATACAATTTTTTGGAATTTGCAAAAATAGTGTGAAATCTCGCGTGTGCAATAGAAAATATTTATATGTGCACAATTGCTTTTTTTGTATTTTAACTGCTATAACGTAAAAAATTACGAAATTTTGTTGATAACATTAGTAAGGAAAACCATTAACATAACGGTAATACATTTTTAGAACAAAATGTGAGCATATTTTAGAGTTATTTTATTTTTCAAATAAAAATGCCACGTGGAACACTTTATCTGAAAAAGATAGTTGAAATATAAAAGGCTTAAATAAAGTCTGTATAAAAGTAGGTGCTGTAGCTGCTAGGACAAATCGTCACCGAAGCACCATAACAAATTTTTTAAAAGACGATGGCAACTTAGCTGTATCAAGTTCAGTGAATGGAAATCCGTGATTGACCAACGGCGCAAAAAACTTATTTGACGTCTTGCATGGAGAAAGGGATGACTTTTGGTGAAATTGCTGCGAATTTGGATCTAAAGGTTATCAGGAGCATAATCCAACAAATTTTGGATGAAAATTGCAACGTCAGTTATGAATAGCCATTCTCTCAACCCAGGCTTCTACCATGACACATTGCAGCCAGTCTTGCTTGTGGCGAAAAATACAAATTTTGTGAGAAAGAATTTGTTAATTTCATGTTAAGTGATGAGAAAAGGATCAACCTTGAAGGGCCCAATGGTTGCCAGAAATACCGGCACAATTTGCGATAGTCACAACAAATTAGGTAGGCGCGTAACCATGGGCGGGGAGCATTGACGATTTCAGCCGGTTTCAAATACTTTGAAAGTCTCTCCTGTATCTTATTTCGTGCAAATCGTATGCACAAATGTATATTGAGTTAGTAGATGATGTGTTTATTGAGTTCACATGCTATAAATACGAGGATAACTGGACTTTTCAGCAGGACATAGCACCAACAAATTCTTCCCGAGCCACAAATGACTTTCAATAAATCTGAAATATACCCGTACTGTAGTGACCGTACTGTCATGACTTGAATCCTATAAAAAACCCGTAGAACATTCTTTCGACCCAAGTTTATAAAAACTGAAAGTTCGAGTCGATGAATAACAATAGAGTTCAGCTACTACAGCTTTTTCGCACTTTCTCCGCATTGGATCATCTTAAGAACCAGCCCAAATAACATCAAAACATCTCAATAAGGCCATTCACAGTTCGAATACGCTGGTCTGCCATTTGTTCGATCCGCTATTTGTACGCCAATTTACGAAAGCGCATTTTGCTTTGCTGTTGTTTTGCATACAAATGCAAATACGCAGGCACTCGTAAATAAAAGCAGCCCTTGGACGTGTTTTTTGTACCTCGTATTTTTATGCTCTGTCTACAGCCGCATAATCACATACGTCATAGAGTTGCACAGTCTTTTTATACGAAAGTCACATGGCGAGGTGCTCACAATTCGAACAATAACAAATGCTATAAATACGATTTGTTAAAAGTACGCTCAAACCGTGAATAGCCCCAATGATATCGATAAGAGCGGTCCAAAACAATCCAAAGTGAGAAAAATTTACCCACCATAATATGGGTTGGGCTCAGGGACAACACAAGACATAACAACTAACCATGCGTTTACATAGATCTAATCATACATTAGTTTTCAATCTACTTTTGAGTTGACCTTTCGATAAGTTAACATCAAAAAAGCTACAGTTGTTAACAAAGGTACTCATGCGATGTAAAGGAGCAGTAGCCATATAATTTGTTCTACTAAAAGGTAAGTAAATTAAATTGTTAGCATTTCTACTGCTTCTACGGTTAGTGTTAAAATTTATAAGAGTTAGAAGTTCTGGTGAATCGAATACACCAGTTATGAGTTGGTGTAAATAGACGATATCTGCAGACTTCCTTCTCTCATTCAAACTTAACTTACAAAATATAACAAACATAAACTTACTTAAATATAACAAACATAAACTTACCACCATGTGATACGGAGCTGTTTCGCGGAGATTTTTTGACATGGCCGTCCTTTACGGATATGTTTTCGGCCATCTGAATATCGAATAATCGGTTGACACCTGTTGAGGAACTTTTTCATCTCAACCAGAAGACCCGTGGAGAGGCAGAGGAGATTGTGCAAAAATCTCCGCTTACACATGAAGGGTTTGCCATAGCCTGGCTAAACTTAATGGACCGTTACGAAAACAAGCGAATTTTGGTAAATAGCCAACTGAAGGTTTTATTTATTCTGCCGGCTGTTACAAACGAGTCTGGAAGTGCCATCAAGAAACTACAAAGAAATATAAACAATTGTATATCAGAGAAAATTGTTTGGAAATGGAAATCCTTAAGAAAGAAAGTGAAGCAAAATTTAAATTTTTGGAGAAGAAACACGAGTTAAAAACAATGAAACTAAATTTGGAAATAGAACTGTTACAAAAACAATTAAAACATAATACCATATCAGAAAACCTGCTCAACATCACACAGTTCAAGAAT
Source organism: Dichetophora obliterata (assembly GCA_963920525.1). NCBI lineage: Eukaryota > Metazoa > Arthropoda > Insecta > Diptera > Sciomyzidae > Dichetophora > Dichetophora obliterata. The sequence continues at coordinate 123,531,226 of OY986439.1, forward strand.
ACTGCTGTCCTAAGCTTTTACTACTGACGACGGTTTCGGGCCGCTTCCTATTTTGTAAACTTGATGCTTTTCTAGAGCTAAGTTTTTTTTGCTGACTTCTTCATGTTGAAAAATTTTGTTTTCAGGATTTCCCAACTTCTTAATACACCTCCGAATTCGGTGTTGAAATCCTTTTCAATATTTTTCCACGCAATCTCTTTTTCTTCACTCTACGTTCGATCCGTCTTCTTGCACTCAATAACACTTTTATATATGCTTATTAATGCAAGCAAAACTTATTTTGATGCTATCAAAACTTTTAAATTATATTTCCTGTGAAAATATTAGAATTTTTTAAAACATGGTTTTACAAGATTTGAAATCATTTATTTATTTAGTTATTATTTGCAGTTCTTAGTGTTACAAGATATAATATCTTTTAACTAGCACTAATCATTAAGAAAGGAAATATGGCAGTAAATATTTAATATACGAAACACTTATATTTAATATACGAAAACTTAAATTTAACATGAAGAGCTTATTACAATAAAAAATCGAAAACATACAAAATTATAACAAATAAATATGAAATCTGATTGAATAATTTAAAAGGACTTATATCTAATGGATGACATGTTAAACTAACTAAGGGACGATAATATATATAATCATTTATATAATCATTTATATAATGTTTTAACACTTTAAAATCGAATGAAGCTGTATATGTTCCTTATATATGTAAAATGTTAAGTTATTTATGTTTATAATTTAGTTTTACCGCAGTAAAACCTAATAAAAACGATCTCTAAAAATGATCTCAATACAAATTAAATAAAAATTGACTGAAAAATAATGAATCTGGTTTTATTTTTTTAATTTAATTTGAATTCATTACAAAAAATTTAGTTTGTCAACAAATTTTTTAAATATTGATTAATTAAAACGCGTCTTTCTATGCCGTTCGTATTTGAACTATTCCTGACTCTATTGTTAGGAACTGAAATAACAAAATCTATCATTTCTGAAACTTCTGAAGATATTGCGGTGTTTCAGTTTCGTTGTTAATAGAGCAGATGCGCAAAACTGCAGTTGCTATAATTTTACTTTGCACTTTCTTAATATTAAGCCGAATACCAAGGGACAGTATCGGAAATTGTCTCTTCCAAACTCCGTAACTTCTCTCTACAGTACAACGTATCCTTATTTGTGATTCATTGAATAGACTTTCTTCGAGATTTCTAACATTTAATAATGGCGTCATCATAACGGGTTTATTCGGGTACCCACTGACGGCTAGAAAAATACTGTTACAAAACTCTCCACATTCAAGCCGAGAACATATTTTGGAATTTCTCAAGCCACAATATTGGTTATCTTAAGATTAGCATCACACATGGTTTGTACGTTAACAGAAAAAATGCTTTTCGATTACGATATATTTCTGCATTGCTTCCGCCTGCAAATGCAAAAATTCGGATTTATATATATTAGAGTGGGGCGATTAGTATGGAAGGAAAAAAGTGTTAATGGGCGCTTCGCGTTTCTGATTCTTGGGATTGCACTGAGCAAAAAAGTCTACTAGACCATACGTCTACTGTGAAAATCGAGCTTCTAGATTTTGACTTGCAGTTTTTTCTCAGACTTTTGTCATGTTTTGTTTTTTTTGATATTTTGGCCTATAGCAGCCAAACCATTGAGATTTTTGTATTGGATCGAAAATCTCAATGGTCCAAAAAAAAAAAAAAAAATTCAAAAAATATCCAAAAAAAAAACGTGACAAAAGTCAGAAAAAACTGCAAGTCAAAATCTGGAAGCTCGATTTTCACCGTAGACGTATGGTCTAGTGGACTTTTTTGCTCAGTACAATCCCAAGAATAAGAAACGCGCAGCGCCCATTTTGATGTTCAAATCGCCCCACCCTTATATATATACACGATATATATATATATTAGGGCGGGTCAATTTGTATGGACGAATTTTTTGGAGGTCTGGCTCAGCGAAATTCGTAAAATACATGTAATTTCAAGACTTTTTCTCCACTACAGCATATACAAATTCTGAAAAAAAGCTGTGCGGACTTTCGTAAATAGATTTTGTTCTCAATTATAAAATATGAATAAAGTATGAATGTATGTGTATGAATCTATTTACGAAAGTCCGCACAGCTTTTTTTCAGAATTTGTATATGCTGTAGTGGAGAAAAAGTCTTGAAATTACATGTATTTTACGAATTTCGCTGAGCCAGAATTTGACCCGCCCTAATATATATATATATATATATATATATATATACAGAACTGATGTATACATACATATATATCCACATGTCCCAAGGGTGTCCCAACAAGAGCGCAATTTTTAGTTTTTAAATAAAACACAGATATTTAAAAAAAATTCGTGAAACTTTATTATATCGTAAAGTAGACAGAATGAGGTTATGTATGGAACAATATATCGTGCAGATGGCCGCCGCGGCTTTGCTGGCATACACGCGATCTTTTAATGAAATTTTCAATGACAGTTTTGCTTAAATGCTGCGGTATTTCATTAATGCAGCGTCCAATTTCCACTTTTAAGGTCTTTTCCACACTTGGTCAACGCAATTCCAACACAACTTCAACGCAACAGCGAAAAAGTTGAAAAGCAATGCAACTATAAGCCGAATGCTTTCAGACTTGCTTCAAAAGTCATGCAACATGTAACTCATGTTTTTCGACTTCTTGCACTAATTTAATATTTAACACTTGCTCATTCATCTTGCAAACTATTTCTTTATCTTTCGGATTCTATAAATGAAAAAAATAACTAATTAATTAACTTATTCACCTTGATTAATATACTGCGTACTGCACTACAAACAATTGAATTCACAAAACAAACAAACTGATGCAACAAGTCGCCGATCAAAATTGCGGAAAGCCCCGTTGCGTTGAATAAGTTGAGAACATGTCGAGAACTTGTTGCGTGCAAGTTGCTTAATCTGAAGGTTCCGGTATAAATGCACAGGCTAGCAATTTGAGTTGGAGTTGCGTTGACCAAGTGTGGAAAAGGCCTAAGGCTTGAGTCGTCGTCGGCTTATTCGCGTAAGCCATCGACTTCAAAAAACCCCAAAGAAAAAAATCTAATGGTGTTAAATCGCACGATCTAGGCGGCCAATTCTGATCTCCAAAACGCGAAATGGCACGACCGGGAAATGACTGATGCAGCAATTGAATTGTTTCTCTGGCTGTATGACATGTGGCGCCGTCTTGTTGGAACCACATGCCCTACACATTCATTTCTTCAATTCTAGGCAAGAAATAACTGGTTATCATTTCACGATACCGCACATCATTGACTGCTTGCGCTTGACCTGCCCCTTTTTCATAAAAAAAAGGTCCAATGATTCCTCCAGCCCAAAAACCACACCACACAGTGACACGTTGAGGATGCATTTGCTTCTCGTGAATCACTCGAGGATTTTCCTCACCCCAAATGCGACAATTCTGCCTATTTACGAAGCCATCAAGATGGAAATGGGCCTCGTCACTGAAGATGATTTTAGCGGCAAAATCAGCATTTTCATGTTGTCTCTCCAATACCCAATTAACGAACTCCCTTCGCTGTCCATGGTCAGCTGGCTTCAGTTCCTGAGTCAATTGAACTTTGTATGCATGAAGATGCAAATCTTTCGTCCAAATTCGCTGCATAGTGGAATTGGAGACACCAATTTGCTGAGCTCGGTGTCGAATTGAGGTGGATGGAGTTTGAGCGACATCATCACGTACAGCTGCGACATTTTCGGTCGATCGACCTGGTCTAAGGCGCGATGTTGTCTTTACATCACTAACAGACCCAGTTTCGGCAAATTTATCCATTAATCTCTTTACAGTTGACTCTTTTGGAGCATTATTGTGACCCCAAATCGATCGCAATTTGCGAACTGTAGCCGCAAAACTTTCACCATTTTGGTAAAACAATTTCACAATGAGAATGCGTTGTTCATTCGTGTAGCGCTCCATTTTTACTAACCTCGTACCTTCTACTAGCAAACAATAACAATTGTTCAAATGTAAAACAATGACACTTCGAATGGCGCCAAATTTAAAAATTGCTATCTTGTTGGGACACCCTTTATATCCATATACGGGTCATTCTTTTACAAACCGAACACCATTTTGACCGCTACATTTTTGATTTCTATGAAGTTTTCTTTACGGGTTCCATATCGAAATAAAGAGACACGTGTTCGAGGATTTTTTTTGATAAAACAGGGCGTTAAAAGTTTGAGATTTTCGTGATTTTTGCCTTGGAGACTAATTTTCAAAAATTCATAACTTCGGTTTTGTTTAAGCTAGAGACAACTTTTTTGTTTCATTTTGAAGAAAACAAAGTGAATTTTAAGAAAAAAATAGTTTCAAAAAAATGTATGGAAAATTTAATATTCTTATACACAATTTAAATTTTTAAATAAATTTTAACCAAACTTACCCACCTTTAAGCGTGTTTTAAACATAACCATCGTATTCTAAGTCAAATTTAACATAGAAAACGATTTATTATCGATGAAGAAATGATTATTACTATTGCAAAGACGTATCTTTTTTTTGATATAGAACCCGTATAAAAAATTTCAGGCAATTCAAAAATGGGTCGGTCATTTTTTGTTCTAATCTGCACGGTTTGTAAAAGAATCACCGTGATCGCTTTCTTCATGCTGGTACCGTCAATAAAATATTTAATTCGCAAACTGGAATAGAAATCAGTGATCAAACAATGCACGGTCAGATGAAAATTTGCTACCGGTGCCACTAAGGACCAGAATTGGTCTATGTGAGCCTTCACGAAGGCATTCGGATTAACCCAACCTGTTAGAACCATACGTGAATTATTGATTAGTCGAAACAACCGTAAAAGACAATTTAAATTGCTTTTAACTGAGGCTAGTGTTATGCTTTAACCTCGGCAAGCATTTCCAGCCCTTAGTTGTTCCTGTCCTTTGAATTCCACATTTTCGACAATTTGGCTGTGGATTTAAAGTTTTTCATAATTCCTAATTTTGTAAGAAAGAACAAAAGTACCATGCCCGAGCCCAGATTCGAACCAGTTACTTCTGTGTTGAAGTCTAGCGCACTCTCCACTAGACAACAAAGGCCGACGGTATGGTTACTTTCGGCATTTTTTAGTAAAAATAGGCATGGTCGCACTCATGCTACTCCCAGTTTTTTCAGAAATCGTAAAAATTGACTACTGTTTACAGTTTATTTTAAGTACGAGATGGTTTAAGGGAAAAAACGTTGCCAAACCCCCTTTTACCGCCCACAAATCAACAAAACTGCTATATTTTGGACGGTTTTGGTCGTATTTTACTAAAACTTGGCAATTTAGTTCATATCCCGACCTAAACAGTAAAGGGGCTTAAGTCATTTAAGCCTTTTTTTGAGTTATTCTAACTACATGAAGTATTTTCTTAGCTCTACAAAATGCACTTGTGCCCACCCTTAAAATGCATTTCCTGTCCACTTTATGAGCATTTTTCTGAAAATTTTTGTGTCGAACAAAATAAAATTTTCAAATTGCTTTCTTCTCCGTGGGCTTAAATGCATTGAAGCCCTTTTAACATTTAGGTCGAGATATGGTTACTTTCGGCAACTACACGATATATTCAAATTCTTTTTCGATTAGCATGAAAATTCGTATATGGCAGTAAGGCGGTCTGTGGAAGGCCAACGTCTGCTAAAGAATACTAGTTGTTATATTTTTTCAAAAAGGTCCAAAACATTGACTTTTTAGTAAAAAACTGACTCAAAAGTTGTTTTTGTTGTAAAATAAAACCAATTAAAAGTTGCATTTCTGACTATTTTTCACATAGTTTATTATTCATTTGCAAAAATTCTTCCAGTTTTGCTCAAAAAATGTTTTACACCTTCCCCCTTTTTCAACCAACGTAGATTTTTTTGTTTTAATACGTTTTACAATAATAAGTTCTGGCTAGTTTAATTTTAACAAATTTCTATAATTATGATATCAACAACTTTCACATATCCTCAAAATTGTCAACAATTTTTAGCACAGTGCATTTTTTATAAGACGTCGTTACGTAAGAATGAGCAAAAACGGAATTAAAATCAAATTTTTTACTTTCGATGCAAATATCTTCGCTACTACTATATATATTTCGTTCAAATTTTTTTTGTTCGAAAGTTTCAATACTCTTCACAAAAGTATTTCGAACTGTACCGGCAAGTCAGTGTTTATATTTTGTATATTTTTTTCAAAAAAGGTCCAAAATATTTCCTATTTGCTCAAAAACTGATTAAAAAATGTTTTTGTTGTAAAAATAAAATCAAATAAATTTTCACATCTGACTACCTTTCACAAGATAAAGCATTTATGTGCAAAAATTCTTCCAGATAAGCGAAAAAATAATTTTTCTGTTTTCGTCATCAAAACAACAAGGTACCTCCTTTGTTTTTTTTTTTTGACGAAATTTATTTTTTACAAAAAAGTTAAATCTTCAAAATAATTCATGTGAAAAAATTACACCCATATCTCTTTCCAATCAAAAGTTATGGCTTTTATGATTTATAGAATAACTTCGGAGTTATAGGTCGCACAGTTTCGGAATTCAGTATTCGACCACAATTTAAACATGCCGTTTCACTGACAACATTTGATGGGTGTTTGGAAACGGGAGAGTCGCAGCAACACGTCGAGTTTCAGCTTGTCCTTTTAATAAATTCTTGTCATCTACTGCAACATAACTTCAGTTAATACTTAATATTGAATGAATCACATTATGTAACAAAGGGTTATTGATTAGTGATTGGAGTGTAGGACTGTCCATCGAAATGGAAAAGGTGTCGTTTTTGAGATTTCACTCAAGCAAATCACAAAACGAGGCGTTAAAAGCTTCGCTCCAAAAAAGAAAACAATGCGATCGATGTTCTGATAAGAAGTAAGAACCTTTAAAGGAAGATATATATATCTAGCTCACTTGTGCAAACAGTTATTTAAATTATTCTTTACTTCAGCAAAAACAAAATTTGCAAAATTGGCTCCAGTGCCCCAGCAGCGCACAACAAGATGGACTCATAGTAAAGCACATAGTAGATTAATAAAGCACACATAGTTGTTAACAAAACACATTGTATGTATGGCACATTTTATGTGTACAGCACATGTTGTATGGTTAGCACAATTTTACTAAGTAGCACATTTTCACTGTGTAGCACATTTTTTTTATGTAGCGTATTTTACATGTATAGAAATTGTAACTAGCACATTTTTTTATGTAGCACATATTATTTGTATAATAATTACAATTAGCAAGATTCAGAAGTCTACACATAAAACAAAAATCTTCAACATAAATGAAAACAAACACTTTTTGAAGTACATAACAAACAATTTTATATTGTTATATAACCCAATGTTCCAGTTCAACACGTAATGCATTGTTGCTTCTGCATTCACCTTGTTTTCTTGTTTTTGATGTAGATCTGTATCTATACAATGGCGAATGCGGACAGCAACTGCATTGCTAAGCGTTTGATCTGCAGTTCTAACTTGAATTTTTTGGAAACGTTTCAGATATATGTGTTTATCCTTAATCTTCGGCATCATTCGAAAAGATTTGCTAGCCTTATCAATAGCATACGTCTCTTTGAGAACTTCCCAACTTGCCACTCCTTTAGGAGTACCAATCTCATTGGCAAGCAGAGTATTCCTCATGCTTTTAAATAAGGGGCAATAATCATGCATTATATATATGATATACCCTTTTATTGCAATATAGTTTCATGACATATTTTCGGTCAACATATTAAGGCAACACACATTGGAAGCACCCTGATCCGCAATTATTGCTCTCAAATTAAATCGCAATTCAATATTGAATTAACGACACTCAAAAGTGTAACTTTTAATTCCTCCGCTGGAAAAATAGAAACAAATTTCATGTTGAAGTTGAAAAGTTAACTAAAGTTAAGATCAATTTCAATTAAAATTTAATTTCGATCAAATCAATCAACCAATCAATTTCAATTTGAAGTTAAGATCAAAAGTTAAATGAAGTAAAGTTTAGTTTACTTGAAACTTACCCCGCATTTCTCCTGATGTATAATACAAGCTGTGGACATATTTCCAATTGTCCATCAGTCCTTTCACCATGAAAGTTAACAGTTTTGTAGCAAGAACTGGCATTCTCTTGCCGTGACCCAAATCTGCGAAACCATCCACTTGGTCCTGCAGCACGTTGTATTCTAGTTCCTTGCGTAGGATGACTTCATCGAATAATAAAATGCAATTTAGGGACTGCGCACTCATATTGGCTAATTTTTTTAAATTAAACTACATTTGCTCAGTTGTCCCAGGCATTATGATTTTCACCGGCCGCCATTTCCATAGAGATGCAGAGCTTGGCCAAAGCTCATTTATGCATAGAACAAAGAAAAGGCACCGTTGACAGTTTCAGCAAAGGCGGATAAGAGTGCCTTTCTCTAAAGTGTCACAACCTAATAAATGAGCTTGGGCTTGGCAAATTAAATTTGAGCTGGGATCGAAGAAATTTGAAACATTTTATTGAGTGGAAGTTGATCGCTTGCAGCATCTCCCGCTCCACTTGAGAGTACTCTCCCACTTTCTCTTTGTTGGTAACTATTCTGGCAAGTATATTGGCATAATATTCACTTTTCTCTACTTTTATTATTTGTTTTGCTGAGTTCTGCAAAGCCAGTATTTGCTTCTCAAGAGACTTAATTTTTTTGAGAAGTTTCTCTTAGGCTTTTTCGTGCAAAATGTCTTTTTGCATTTGCGATGTCTTGTAAGCCAGTTTCTTTTTATGGTAAAACTGTGCATTAGTTCACTCATTAAATATAATAAAAAACTTTAAAGCACTTACCAAGATTTTCTGTTGGAATAGCACCGATTTTCAAGCGCATTTGTCCAATGCAGGAACAATCGAAATGTCGGCTGCATAATTTTAAATATTCGTCAATAGATGTATGCTTAGTTTTGAGATTATTGCACCATTTTTTAGCATCGAAGTATCGCTTGGAAAGCTATACAGATATATATCTGTCGAGGTTTTACCCTTGCAATCCGTTACAATGCAATTGTAACGTGTGCCAATAAAGTAGCTAGACATTTTTGAATAATTTGTAAAAACCACGACTTTTTCCATTTCTAGAAATTATTAATTTATTTTAAAAGCGTATTAATTGTACATATTAATTTACATTTTTGTAAAGAATTAAAGGACCGTGATCTTCAATTTTACGTAGCTTCGATTTTATTCCTTGAATCATTGTTTGGACGACCTTCATATCAATTTTCTTCACACAGTATTTTATTCTGGCTTTGAGCTGTGCTTTTGATGTAGCTTCCCAGCCATCCTTGTACACTTCCTGACATGAAAGACTCCAGAAATCTTCGATCGGTCTTGCCTTCGGAATGTATGGTGGATTTGCATACTTTGGTACAAAACTAATTTGTTTGCCTTTCAGCCAGTCCTGGGTCTTAGAAGCATAATGGCTGCTGGCTAGATCCGGCCAAAATATTATGTTGTCATGAGCATGATTTTTTTTTAATAAATTTTTCAACTTTTGTAAGGCAGTGATTAATGTACGTCTCAGATTTTATTGCCGGAGCTTTTGAATCTTGGATGTAAAGTTGTGACACTCTTTTATAGATATGGCTGCCCAAACTAAGATTTTTGGCTCAAATTTACCTTTAGCAGCAAATCTAATATTGTCAGGAGTATTTTGAATACTGTCCGTGTAAAATCCAACATTCTGTTCTCCGTTATTCCATGCAAAGGAAAAATATTTTTCATCATCAAGAATTATTTCAACATGGTTGGTCAAATATTTTCGACGAAGAATTCTGCACTTTTTCGGAATTTCCTCAAGCTGCTTCTCGCTGTATCGTGGAACTGTTACTCTTTTGTGGTATTTAACGCCAAAAGTTCGCAAGTTTTGACGAACTGTTTCCTTGGAAATACCAAATTTTCTGCCCAATTTCCGATTCGATGCACCAATTTTGTTAACTGCGGCTTTTTTTAATTTTTCCATCTGGATTTTATTTAATTTTTTTGGTCGACCTGTCTTCTTTATTCCTACAGCTGGTTTACCACTTTCGTATCGTTTAAAAATGGAATAAAGTGTGGATCGAGCCACATTTTCTTGAAGAAAGTGTTCCAAAACAATTTTTTTTTTTACACTGTCCAAGCATTTTAAAAACACGTTGTCGCAAATAGTTCTGCTCTGCCACCTTCATGACGAATTTGAAACTAAAACCTGTTTTATAATTACTATGCAATGCAAGCTATATGCTACGCCATTTTTTTCACGATGTCAAAAGCCTACTTAAATTGTACTTTAATTTGAATTTTGTCTATCTACTTTATTGGCACACGTTAAGGCACGTTTGCCATAATGTTTTTGTAACAAAAGTTAGTGTTTTTAAAATTTTAAATATAGCAATATTCAAAACAACCCTTTTAATAAAAAAACTTCAATAAAAACACTTGGTTGAAAAATACTATTTTAAAATATAACACTTTAGGCATAAAAGGACACTTAGTCTACGTTATCTCGATAGCACTAGGACGTAAAGAGACCGAAAAAGCATAATGCAATTTTTACAAAATTCTCCGAATTCACGAAGCTCACTTCAATAAACTTCAACACCCTACAGTGCGCATATGCAACTTCGAAAATCGAATCCGATAAATTGGCTTTTGATTATGCTTGCAGGGTTTTCTGATTGGGCAGGTAGGTATATTTTTGTTGGTGGTTTTCACAAAGTTAAATAAGAATAACATAATAAGATAACCTAATAAGAATATCGCCATTCGTAAGCAAAGTCAACCGCAAAAAAATGCTAGCCTTTACCAAAGAGCATCTTAATTATACCGATCAGTTTTGGATTTCCGTAATATTTAGTAACTAGACGAAATGTTATAGTATTTGACGTCATGGGAATAAGGTCTGAAAAAAGCGGGAAAAGAGATGCACACAAGCAATGCATTACCCATTATCAAACATGGTGGTAGCAATGTAATATTAAGGGGCTTGTTGATATATTAAAAACAAATTTAAATACCAGAACTGAAAAAAGTTGCTTTCGGGACGTTATATACAGTCATGTGGAAATAAATAGGGACACCTATATTTTTATATTTGAAGCTGAATGAATTATATACAAGATGCCCAGATATAGCATTAATTCCCTCGGGTGGTGGTTCCTCTTGATAAGGCGAGTATAAAACTTTATGGAGTCTCCTCCCACATTGTAAAACTCTCAAGATACAGGGTTTCTTACAGTTTTGGTACGTGCTTAGTATTATTGATATAGAATCTATACTACTCATCATAAAATAAAAAATAATATATTCTATTTTAGAAAATATATCAACTTTTCCATCAATATGTCAACCACTTTCGTGTCATATGCTGCAGCGGAGCTAAAATTTTGAGATTATCCAACAAAAGGTCAACAAATTTTGTATTTTTCTTTTAGCGGAGCTGTTATCATCCAAAGTTAGAATTTAGAAAAAACTGTTGACTAAGTGCATTTTAACATGAAAAACAGAGATTTTAAATTTTGACGATTACCGCTCCGGTAAAACAAAAGATACAAAATTTGTTGATATTTATTTTGATAATCTCAAAATTTTAGTTATATTGATATTATTTAGTGGTTGATATATTGATGGAAAAGTTGATATTTTTTCTAAAATAAAAAATAATGTATTTTATTTTATGGCGAGTAGTTTAGATTCTAGATCAATAATACTAAACACGTACTAAAACCGTAAAACACCTTGTATCTTGAAAGTTTTACAATGTGGGAGGAAACTCCATAAAGTTTTATGCTCGCCTTATCAGGAGGAACCACCACCCGAGGAAATTATTGCTATATCTGTTGCACCTTGTATGTAATTCATGCAGCTTTAAATATAAAAATACAGGTGTCCCTATTTATTTTCACATGACTGTATTTCAACACGATAACGGCCCAAAGCTCACCGCACAAATTGCAAAAATATGGGTTGCTATAATACACCAAAAAATCTTAAAATTCGACCACAGAGTCAAGACCTTAATCCGAAACAAATGTTCATCCGAGGTGGACATAAATGTTTCCAAATCAGCGGAGCATTCATCTAAACATTCAATGGAGTATTCTATATCAATGGCAATGATTACATACATATTTCTTTCACTAAATTAAGGTATCTTTTAACCTACCACTGTCGAAGTTTTCCTCAGCCATTATATTGAATATTTGTTCAAAATTCTGTCCTGCAGTCGGCACAATGTATAGTGCATTATGTATAACCTCAATCATAAATACATCAGAATTCAAAACAACAGTGCAGCCAATATTATATAAAAAAAATTCTGCATTTTTTCCGTTCTTTTCTCAGCTCAAAAGAGGTCAACATTCTGTAAATTCAAGTCAGAATCTAAAAAATTCTGCATTCTTTGAGGTCAGAATTTTTTTCAGAAAAGAATGTGCTATAAGTTGCTTTATGTTTATATTAAGTTATATCAATGTCACAACAACTACATATTCACAACTTTGGTTTGAAGATGTTTTTATTAAGTTATAGGGAAGTCACTACAACTAAATGTTTCCAATTTTGCTGTGACGCACTAAAATGCCATAGGCAAAATATAAATTTTATTGTTCACAAAAAATTCTGGGTTGCTTCTTTGTGTAGGCTCCTACTACCACGTAATCAATCCATATTTGTTTTATTTTAGCGATCAACGAGACTACCAAATTGAACAAATTTTTCGTTGAATGGCAATGAATCATTGTGAAAATATGAGAATTAGTTTTGTTGCAAGAAGGTTGAAATTAGGTTTTTATTCAGTTACGAGAACATTGGAAATAGTCATTGCAACTTTGTGCTGTATTGAGGTTATTATTCAGTTGCTACAACTTCAGGAAACATTATTATAACTCAAAAAATATAGTTAGAAAAAATAACGTTGAATTGAGGTTATTAAGTTGCAAGAACATTGGAAATAATCATTGCAAACTTGTGCTGTATTAGAGTTATTGTTCAGTTAATGCAAGTTTAAAAAACATAATTGTACAATAACTAATAAAATTTTGCTTGATATAAGAACGATATATTGATGTTACTATTCTGTTGCAAGAACTTTGGAAAAAACCATTGCAATTTATTTAACGTAATTAGTTACATGAACGTTGTATTGGAGTTATAATTCAGTTGCAAGAAGGTTTGAATAAAATTGTAAGTAAATGCTGCATTGAGGTTATTATTCAGTTGCAACAACTTTAAAAAAATATTTGTAACTTTTGATAAGTTAGTTGCAAGAACTATGTATTAAGATTATTATTCAATTGCAAAAAATTTGGAAAAGTCACTCAAAACTTCACACTCGCCATATTTGTTTTTTTTCTACACTATGAATTTTGATTACAATAAATTTAGATACGACTTTCTTTCGTATTTATTATTTCTTTTAGAATTTTCAGTGCAATATGGCTTTAGGAGCTTCTAAAATATATTTAGCTATACATTAAACAATATCACGCGGAAATTAAAAACTCAAAATATTTCTTATTTCCAAATTATTTTTAAAATTTTTATTTTGTGGGTGGCACGTGAGTTTTCTAGAGGTAAAACACAAACATTCATCGACAAAGTGGCCTTTATTGCAAAATTTTAGTGTATAACTATTCATATTTTCAATTTAATTTCACATCTTTTTATTAAATTCCAATTTGTCTTTGACTTTTAAAATACACTCCAAAAAATTATCACTGGTTTAATAAAAGTTATATTAAGGAATTGTGTATGCAAAACATTTTCAAACTTTTTAAGAACTTATTTATTTTTCAATCAGGAATATTTATGACATCAGTACTCCTTCCTTGTTAAAAAAATCAGTCATTATAACAAAAAATAACTCCAATAAAACAAAATATTTCTTACGTTCACCTTATTTTACCTAAATTGTAACGTAAGAATAACACAATAAAAACTTTTTTGAATGTTTCAGGTATGTTTCATCCTGTGGCGTGCAACTTAAGTTTGTACCAACAACACATTTATAACATTATTATAACACATTTTTTGCCAAATTGCAACCTAAGTTGTTACAAAATAAGCTTAAAATATCTTCTTTTTCAGTTGTAATAACGTTACAATTACGATTTATATCAGTATTGGCGACTCTTTTGCGACACTTTTACAACCTTTTTGTGCTAGCTGGGCTTAGTTTCAACAAAAGCATAAAGTGTATTTTATTATAAAAAAACAACATAAAAGTTAGGGACAATAATAAACCGATTAAATATCTGAACTTTTGTATATTCAGTATGAAAAATTTATATAAATAACCAAGAATCTAATGGTGTTAAAGCAGAGAATACCTAGGATTCTGGCCATCTCTATTTTATAAAAATAAGAGAAATAAAATCTTTATAATAAATAAAAATTAAAATAACGCAAAATTATTAATATTGTATTTGATACTTTACAATTAATAATATTGTATGGAAATTTTTAATAAACTTGAGTAGGCTAACGCAATACCATAGCACCCGCCTTTCATTAATGTAGAATACAACGAATATCAAAACATGGTATTACTTTCAAGAATATTACTTTCATGACCATTTTTTTGGCTCAATCCATTATTTAATTCAATTAACAATTCAAAATGAAGAGTTTAAGCCCAAATTTATTGAATTCGGTTGATTAATTCATGCGATATTGCTAAAACAAAATAACACATAAAACCAACTTTTTGATTTTTTTCCCCTTTTTATTTTTTTTTTCTACAAAAATTCAAATTAAGAGATAATAAAGTATCTATCAACCTATTATCAAAAAAAAGTATTAAATTTGAGTGTAGTAAAAGACAAAATCTTGGACAAAATCATGAAAAAAATGGAAAAATGCTCCAAAATTTGGACAAAAATGCCCGTAAATTTTGAACCGTTGGATCAATGTTGGAGATTTTTTTTTGTAAATTGATCAAAATGAGCTCACCTTTCCAACGCGCCTACTGGATATTAAACCCGATCGATAGTTTTTGAGTTATGGATGTGAACGTGTAGGTAATATTTCATACGAACGTGAATTTAGGAAAAAATCTATTGGGGGTTGGAATTAATTTTAAAGGTTTTTTTTCGGTTTTTGAGCATTTATTTAGAAACAACGGTACAATGTATATTATTCAAAGTATTGTCCATCGTTAGCTACAACATTTTCCCATCTTTCTGGCAGCATATGGATTCCGCGCCGGAAGAACGATTCGTCTTTTGAGGCAATCCACGAATCGACCCATTTTTTGGTATCCTCGTAAGAAGTGAAGCGCTGCTCAGCCAAGCCATGCGTCATCGATCTGAATAGGTGGTAGTCGGAAGGGGCTATGTCTGGGCTATAAGGCGGGTGGGGTAGCACATCCCAATTCAGCGCCTCCAACGTGTCCTTGACGGTTCTTGCAACATGTGGCCGTGCGTTGTCATGTTGAAAACCCACTTTGTCGTGTCTTTTGGCATATTCCGGCCGTTTAACCTTTAATGCTCGGCTCAATTGCATCAATTGTTGTTGGTAGCGTTCCCCAGTGATGGTTTCGTTAGGTTTTAGCAGCTCATAGTACACGACACCCTTCTGATCCCACCAAATACACAGCATAAGCTTGGCGCCATGAATATTCGGCTTGGCCCTCGATGTTGATGCATGGCTGGGTGGTCCCCACGATTTTTTTCGCTTAGGATTATCGTAATGAATCCACTTTTCATCGCCAGTGACAATACGATGCAAAAAACTCTTCCTTTTATGCCGTTGAAGCAGTTGTTCGCACATGCAAAATCGCCGTTCAACGTCTCTCGGTTTCAACTGGTACGGCACCCAATTTCCTTGCTTTTGAATCATTCCCATGGCCTTCAAGCATTTGCCGACCGTTGATAAGTCGACTCCCAATGATTCTGACAATTCTTGAAGGGTTTGACACGGGTCTTCATCGATCAAAGCCTCCAATTCCTCATCTTCAAACTTTTTCGGCTGGCCCGGACGCTCTTTGTCTTCCGTATCAAAATCACCACTTTTAAACCGACGGAACCAGTACTCACAAGTAGAAATCGATGGAGCATAGTCCCCGTAAGCCTCAGTAAGCGTACGTTGTGCTTCAACCGCTTTTTTCTTCAAATGGAAGCACAAAAGTAAACCTTCCCGCAAATTGCGTTTTGTTGGAACGAAAGTCGACATGTTCACAGAGAAAAAAATATATGTTGTTTACACTTCAGTGGAATGACACATACTGAAAAATGAAGCTTACACAATGTGCTTTGAAATGAATATAGTCACAGGTGTGCCCGATGCGATCTATTGATAGTTACGCCATCTCTTAGAAAACCTTTAAAACTAATTCCAACCCCCAATACCAACAAAAAGTAGGGGACTGGATTTTAACGATAGAGGTATGGTTCCTTTGGAAAATTTTCATGGAATAACCCATAGAATACGGAAATCATAGGGAAATTGTCGAAAAATAAATCGACCCGCCCTAATATATATATATATATATAAAGCTGCATGAGAACTTTAAATAATAAAAGACAGAAATATTGTTGGAATGATTTTTTATTATTTTAAATAATTTCAGGGCATTTTTTTTTTAAATATGGGATCCGGCATATGTCTCTTGGCAAGAAGAAATTGCTCAAGTTAGCAATCACTTTTCTGCCAATGAGCAGAACATTATACTACCCACAGCACTAATCCACGTATTGCACTTGGGAGAAACTTTCATGCAAAGAGTTCTGATTGATCAGGGTTCTCAAAAACGTTCATATCTGACAGAGTTAAAAATATGCTCACCTTCCCAACCCAAAAAGTTATCACCAATATCTCTGGCATTGGTGATCTGATGGTTGTTAGCTCAAGTCAAGTTTGCACGCTTAAAATAGTTGCGAAAGATCTCAGCTTTCAACAAAACATGCAGGCAATCGTATTACCCATACTAACCAGCTTATTGCCATCTAACACCTTTTCGAAGCCTAATTTTAAAAAAATGGAAGGCTTTAAAATCGCTGATCCTTATTTCTATTTGCCTGGTAAAATCGATATACTTATCGCAAATGATGGCATTCCAAGTCTTTTACTCGAAGGCTTACCTTCAAACGTTTTCAGTGGACTTCTAGACCAAAACATTGGCCCTTAGTAATAGAAACGTAAAAACGCACTTCTAAAGTCAAATTTAGTTAGGTGATTCTAAGTTACTTTTAAGGTTTCAGAGTAATAAAACAAATCTGACAAAAGTCGATTTGATTTTATTTAATTTTTGTAAAATCAGCTTATTGTTTGGAATACTCAAAATAAATGGAAGCCGCTATAAAAGTAAGTTAATTTTTTCTGCTAAAGCTATTGTTTGGTTACTCTTTATTATTATAGAAATGTGATAGAGATCGGAATTAAACGTGGGAGGAAAAGGAATTCCTTGAAGAAATTATTACTCCATTTGTCGATATTGTGGACTCCAAACTTAACAATACTCAAATGATTTCCACGAAAATTTGCGCTTGGAATGAAATAAATAAAGAAATGGAAATGATTGAGTTCAATCATCAATTCCTAAATTAAAGGCACAGTGGATGAGAATAAAGACTAAAGCTCTTCGATCAGATCAGATCTTCTTTTAGAAGAGCTCCCAATGCAACTGGTGGCGGAAAGGAGCCTCAGCAACCTGATGAGCTCGATTATGCTATACAGGAGTTATTGCCGACAGATTTTTAAGAAGACGATGCTCTGTTCGATAGTGACGCTCACTATAGTGGTGCTATAGTAGGGCTGCCATAAGTCTATAGCACTTGGCCGGGACAACTTTGCACATTTTTTTTATATGCCACCAAAAAAAAAATACGCAATTTTACCATTATAAATTTCCGTTTATTAAAAAAACATAAACTAAAATAACTCACAGGTACACATAGAAAGCAAAATATACATAATTTATAAATTTTATTACAAAATAAAGAAACAGCAATTCAGTCAATGAGGTAAAAAAAATATTGTTTGGATTTATTCAAAATAAAGGTTTAGCCCAATCATATTTTGCAGACTTTTTGATTCATCAAGAACATGCTTTTGCGTTTTAATATTTTTATAAAATTCTGTACACGTCATAGAATTGTTAAAATTGCATTGCATAATGCTTTCCAATGTGGTTGTGTTGAGAGAGTTTCATTCCATACTCCATTGCGAGCAAACCAATGAAAATACTCGCTCCATTTATCTTGTGTCCTGAAATAGCGAAAAAATTGTACTATTTTTAACAAGTTTATTTTCGCTCTTGAAATTTAGTATTTTGTAAAAAAATAATTCCATTTTCTTTCAATTACACGCATTGCAAAAAATTTGTTCAGTTTTTAATGATACACTTTTAATTTTTTCTTTAATATTTTTAACCGGGACATTTTTACTGTGCACCGAGACACAGATCTCAAAACCGGGACATGGCCGGGAAAACTGGGACGTATGGCAGCCCTATGCTATAGCAATTGGCAAAAGAACAGGAGTGAACGCAGACATAGAATGTGTTGTTGCTAGTGGCAGTAGTGTCGGCGCTCTGTGTGTCTTTTTCAATTTTGGCGTGCCAAAACTCATATCTCAAAAAGTACCATAGCTGGAGACATACAATTTTTCAAATAGATTTTTAACACAAAAATAATAACTCTTACCAGAAATGGTCGAGATCGGTTTACTGCTACGCCTACCTCCCATGTAAATGGAGATGTAATGATGGCATAAGTTTGGTTGTAAGAATTCTATAGCTATAAAATTCGATTTCTGAGTTTATCTATTATCTAAAATATGTTTTGCAGAATGGGCTTGATCATTGTACTGCCACTCCTACCTCTTAAACAACCGGAACAGTTTGGTTTATGTATAGTATTATGATGAAATTTTGTTTCTCAGTTTATGTTATAGTTAATTAACTTTTGGCAAATATGAGCATTATAGGTTCAACTACCACGCTTACCTCCCATACAACTAGAACACACAGAGTAGACTGTGTTTTTTACAGAGTATTTTAGAATGTATACAGACTAGAACACACCACAAAGACACGTACAGAAGAATTATATACATACATTGGCGGTCACAAAATCCGAACCACGCAGGTTGTTCGTAAAGTTTAGTTTTGATTACAAAAACACCAATATTTGATACAATGGTAGTATTTATTAATTATTGTTAAACGAATTAAAAGTATTTTCGTAATCACAAAAAGTTTAATAATGTTTCATTTATTATGTAATTATTAAAATTGATAAAACAAGAAAACAGTCAATTTTCCATACTTCTAATTGTTTCATTATTTTGAAAATTATTACTTAGAATTGACTTCTTTAAAAACTTAAGATATGTTTCACTGCTTATGATATTGATTAAGAAATATATTCGAAGGGTGTAGATCCTCCCCTTGCTTTAATTACAACCTGAATTCTCTATGGCATAGAGTCAAGTAGGCTTGAAGTACAGTAGGCTGCAATTCGTCATTCCAAACGTTTTCTAAAGTGAAGATGAGTTTGTGGTCAGTAACTTTTCGTTTCATTATATGCCAGAGGTGTTCTATAGGGTTTAAATCTGGTGAATTCCTTGGCCAATCATGTCGCTGAATTCCGAGTTCGTCAAACACTTTTTGTAGCTGTTGAGAATGAATTACAACTAAATATTGTTTATTACCTGTACATCAGAAATAACTTATTAAGCAACTGATATCAGATATAACTTACCGATTTAGTACGATGGCATGGTGCAGAGTCATCCTGGAAAACAATAGAAGTTTAATGCGCCAAATGCTCTTAAAGTGCTGGAACAAGAATTTTCCTAACAACTTGCGCGTACCTGGGCATTCATTGTTCCATTCAGGAAATATAGAGAAGCTTTCATAAAATATGAAAAACGTCCCCATACCATCTGTCCTTGAGGAAATTTCACCGTTCTGACGATACAATTTTCACTATTCACCAGGAAAGCACTGCACGTATTTGAGGTTGTCAGCACACAACAAATTAAATTTGCTTTTGTCTGATCTGACTTGTCGCCAGTCACTCTGCGTCCAATTTGGATACTTTTGTGCCCACGCCAAACGGGCTGCTTTTGTTTTCTTTGTCAGAAGCGGCTTTTTTACAGGACGTTATCCACATAAGCCAATATCTCAAAGCCTCCTGCGCACAGTTTCGACGCTAACATCTACGTCATGGTACTCCTTTAGTTCCATCCGGATTGCCACTGCACTTTTAAAGCGATCCTTTAAACTTGTCCTTTGAATTACGCTATCTATCCGTTTGTCAGTAGCTCGTTTGAGTTCTGATCCTTTAGTTCTATCTAAGCACATTAGTCACACTATAGTTGAATGTGAGCACCCTAATTTACAAGAAATTTGACGGTAAGATACACCTTCTTCCACCAATGTAATAACTTTCACTTTTTCATCACGTGACAATTGTCGATATTTTCGCGGCATGTTGCTAGTTTGCAATCAAAACGTCGCAAAAACGTATAACATATCATAATTCAGCTTTTTTCCATGTTCTTAGAATATCAAAGACGCAAACCTTTTTCCAATAATAAAAGGATTGCCAGTGGTGCGGTTTTTGTGACCGCCAGTGTATATAAAGATTATGTTTTCCCATTCAAGCTGTATTGCTTTCGTTTTTAAAAAGAAAATATTAACATTTGTCTCACTTAAACCTTCGGGGGATGCCACAACCCTTTGTGCAGCTTTTTTACGGTACTTATCACTAGCAATATCAACGCATACACTAATAAAATTTTATTAACCCAGTAGTTCGCGGCATCATTGACGAACTTTTCGTGATGATTTCTTAAAGGAGTTTCTTCATAAGCTGCTGGACTTAAAAAAGTTCATACAAAATATAATGCAAAGTAGCGGTTTTCAGCGCCTAACTTTTTCCACTCTATTAAAACAAATTCAAGATATTCATGATTTTTGTAATACGCCGAATCTTTCAGAGGCTAAACTGTAGAATTCGCAAACTATCGATGACACTTTCGATACTATCAATAATTTCACACTATCGTGACTATCGATAGTTTTGGACTGACTATCGATGGCTTTCGATAGTATTTAAATATTCATTGACACCACTGTTTAGGTGTCATTGCTATTGCTGTCGAATTCGTTTGATTTTGGCAATTTGGTATCAATTTTTTCTGTTTTGTATAGTGAAAGCTCAGGTGATGTTTCTTATACATGTATGCTCATTGTGTTGATTTGGAAGATGAGTGATAGTTGGTTAGAGGTTGAAAAGATGGAGTAGTTTCGGTGAAGATTTGTTTTAAATTTGCACAGCTCAAAAGTGACAAGAAACACGCTCGCAGGGAGACTTTTGTACAACTTTACCGTACGACCAAAGAACGAACTATCACTACAACGTGAGGTTCTGTGTGGCATCAATGCAATGGTAAAGGAATGGGCTTGGACAGCTACCCGAGTGGACCTGGAAGATATACGGTGTGATGGCGTTAGGCCATTACGAAACCAACATTACGTCGATTTCCAATAGAGTTGAGAGAGGATGAAATATTTTTATCCCCTATCAAATATATCGCACGACGTTGAATTCCGTCCAGAAGCACGTTTCGATTTTAATTCCTTGACGAACTTTCTTTATATTTCTGCCTGCTTTTCGTTAACGAAACTTCCTCAGTATTTCGATATTTGGCTCGTGCATGAAAAATCCCGACGTTTCTGCATTGCGTCTTGCACGAATTTGGAACATTTATATGAAATTTTCGTCAATGAAATGTATGGCCAAATCAGCATGTTTCGTCAAGGATCAAGAAAAATCGTACATGATTCATTTGAGATTTCTTCAAGACTGGAACTACTGGGAAGTTATCGCACATAGACTCAAATGAAATTGAATGTAAATAATACAGCACCAACATACACAACCAAACTAGCCAACAATTTTTTACTCTCTTTATGGGGTTTTTTCATTTAAAAGGCCGAAATTTCAAAATAACCGAAATATTTTTTAAAAAAATATCTGCAAAAACATTACCCAAAAAAACTTTCATACACCGTTATTTTTCTCAACTAGGGCTTTTCATACAAAAACACGTTGCATTGAGAAACGTATAAAATGGGTTCAGAAATACGGAAAAAATTGATGCAGAACTGCTTCTCCTACGTGTACTTATATATACTAGAGTTGTCAATGGTCGATATTCGACCTTTTCACTGTGACCTTTCGACTCACACTGCGATATGAAAGCGCTTACGTTCTTACACAGAAAAAACAAATTTAATGAACAGCGTACGTTAAAATTAATTCATTGATTTTAATGAAAAAATCATTGAATTTTAATGAATTGCTCATAGTTTTTAACGTACTGTTCATTGAAATCAATGAAGTTATATTCATTAAAAATGTCTAAATAAATATCAATGATTTGTTTTCATTATTTTAATGAACTTTTCATTGATATCAATCATGATATCAATGAAAAGTACATTGATTCCAGTTGTTAATCAAATTTTAACGAACCGTACATTAATTTTTAATGAACAGTTCATTGAATTCAATGTTAAGGTCATTAAGTGCAATGTATAGTTCAATAAATTTAATCTACAGTTCATTGAATTTAATGTATAGTTCATTGAATATAATGTATAGTTCATTGAATTCAATATATTGGTCATTGATTTCAATGTATAGTTCATTAAATTCAATGTATAGTTCATTGAATTCAATGTATTGTTCATTAAATTCAATGCATAGTTCATTAAGTTCAATGTATTCAGTTCATTAAATTCAATGTATATATAAATTTATTCCCTTCCCAATTTTGTTTGAAGTGAAACGCGAAGTTGTGAAGTCGTGTGGCAATTGTGTGTGTAAATTTTAGATAAAAGGTGATAATAAATTAAATTAAAAGTGAATGTAAAAGAAAATTTACATCTGTTGAATTACTATTAGTTCATATAAAAAAAAAATCGTATCATATCTGCTAATAGCGTTTACCGCTGTTGCAATGATATTTGCAATCTAGTATTTATTTTTCAGCCTTTAAAAAACATTAACGTTTTGTTCATAGTCTTGATACAAAAACAAAAAAAAATTGCTAATTACTAATCGTAATCGCAATTTAACAGCTGTGATATAATTGAACGAAAAAAGATCTCATTAAATTAAAAATAATATATTATATTAATTTATAATATATTTTAGATTGATAAAATTTCTCCGTCGCTTTCGGAAATATACCTGTCATTTTAAGTGACTGCTGCCATCATTTTCAAAAAATGTTAACATTTTTAAAGGATGAAAACCACATAAAAGATAAAGCTGTGTGGGAAAAGTTGGCAGAAATTGAAGATTTCACTAATTACAGTGGTAAGCTTAATTTTTCTCGAGGCTAAATAAATAAATTGTTATTTTTTCAATTAATATCTTTCCAGACAGTACTGCTATGAAACTTCTTTGGAGCCTTCATGGGTATTTGATGCCCACTCAAAAAGTATGCAGTAAGGACAACTTTGGATAAAAACTTTCCTAAAGCATACAATTACCAGTTCCCAAGAGGCATCCAGGAAGTCGAGGAGCATATTGAGTTTTTAAAAACTAAAGGCGAAAATACTCAACCATTAATCCTTGCTGTTGGAGAGAAGAACTTCTTCTCATTCCAACAAGTTTATGTGTTCATGGATGGTGTAAAATTTTAATTTGCTAGTTTTATTAGAGCCGTAGATGTGTGCTTTAAAATTTTTCAATTATTTCAATTAAAATATCCTGCGGCATGCACTCTCGTGTGGGAGTTTATTGCCGTATATTTTTATAAATTTAAAAACTATTCAAAATCTTCGAAAATTTGTATATTAATTGACTCTTTAAAATAAAAAAAATTATTGTTTAAATTGTAATTATTTCCTTATTTTAAAAATCTTTAGAGAGGGATTAACAAATAATTCGTTGAATTTAATGTATAGATCATTCATTCCAATGAACTAAATACATTAAATTTAATGAAATGTACATGGAATTCAATGAACTGAATACATTAAATTTAATGAACTGTACAGTGAATCCAATAAACTAAATACATTAAATTCAATGAACTTAATACATTAAATTCAATGAACTTAATACATTAAATTCAATGAAATAAACATTAAAATCAATGAACTATACATTAAATTCAATGAACTATACATTGAATTCAATGAACTATAATACATTGAATTCAATGAACTATACATTGAATTCAATGAACTATACATTGAATTCAATGAACCTTACATTGAATTCAATGAATCTTACATTGAATTCAATGAACTTTTCATTAAATTCAATGAAAAAATCATTAATTTTGGCATTTTTTTAATGAACGTGTTCATTGAATTCAATGAAGTGTACATTGATATTCAAGGAACCATTCATTGAAAATCACTAAGTTTAATGAACTATTCATTAAAGTATGAAGAAAATTCATTGAAATCAATGACCACTGTTCATTGAACCAAAATCAATGAATAATTCATTGAAATTAATGCACCTTTTCATTAATATAATGTACCTTTTTGGTTCAGTGTAGATAATCGTAAAAAGAGATAAAGAACGACTTTATTTATATTTTCAGTTTGCCGCTTAGTGTTAACCAACGACTTTTCATACAAAAATACTGTTGTACTGAGAAAAGCTACAGTTTTCGAGTTATTGTAATAAATTTGATGTCAAACCAAGAGGAATTTTTAAAAATCTTACTGTTTGTGAGGAATTTCACCATCCCAATATATATGCGCACATTTAACATAAAAAATCGTATACTTTTCATTATCCTTATTCTAAAATAAATATTATAAATGTGTACAACATATCATCGCTGCGCCTCAAAAATGATTATGTGTTTTTCAGCAACTTTTCAGGAGAGCAAAAAAACAGATTTTTTACAGAGTAGAAAGCATTTCTACTACTGCGAGAACATAGCTGTTTTGATCGCTTTTAACCCGTCAATTCCCATGCTTCTGTCTGATGGCAGCATATTATTTTTTTGTGTTAATTGACGTGTTAGATATTTAAAACATGAAAAATAAGAAAAAAAAATATACATCCCTTATTTTTTTTGTAAGGGGGTTGTCACCTACAGGTGACACTGGGCGTAATTTATACTTATAACTTAATATGGTAATAAGAATAATACGTCTTATTTCTATTACAAGTTCATATATATTACAAGTTACATTCAATAACAACAATTTGCAAAAACAAGTATTACAGTACTTACCCTTTTGGCATTTTTATAACAAAAAAAAGTTTCAAAACCACTTCGACGCACAAAAATTTCAAAAATGTTTGAGACAAATGAATAATTTGACAGATGATGTATGTATGAGGGTTGCCAAAATATAAATACTACCGTGTGTTTACTTTATAGTAGTAGTAAATTTTTTTCTCATTTTTTTTTTGTTTTATAGGATAAATAAATTCTTCAATCTCTGTCACCTACAGGTGACACTGGGAATTGACGAGTTAAACCGAAAGAGATCTAAAAAACAGCAAATGCAGAAATATGGCTGATAGATAGTGTTTAAAAAATATGCAATAAAAAAAAAAATCACATAGCCACTTTTGTAGGCGCAGCGACGATATGATGTTTGCGTATTAATACATAAGATATGTAAGTTTATTTATTATTACTGGTGGTCTGTCTTAAGTATTCCAATATTCCATTGCTCAGCTCTGAATTCGTCTCACGAATGCGTCTTAGCTCTGCTAATTTCTCTTTCTCAACTTCTAAAGACTTCAATAAATGCTCTTCCATAGTTTTAAACATTCTGTTGCATATGTTAACTACATTTTCCAATGGTCTATTTGCAGATTATCTACTTGAAGAGGAAGGTCCTGATGGCTAAGGAGAGTTTGATGGCGATAGTGACAACGGCGACAACAATGTGGGTGACATCGGCGACGATGGCGAATTTGAAGACGCACCTAAAAATAATTTTATAAATGCATAAATAAAACTTCAATTAAATAATAATAAAACCTACATAAAATGTCGAACGCCACGTTTTCACAATTATTAATTCGTTGGCCACCAATAATTTGGTGCACTGAGTTGTAATATCGCCACACGATGAGCCGATTCCTTGCTTTTCACTTCCGAAAAATAATAAGGAATTACTTTGAAGTTTGAATATTTAATTTAAAGTATAATTACCTGTATTTTTTTGTAAAATTGAGAATTTTGTTGAGCACCTTCACCGCCGTGACATCAATCCCATTTGAAGCCAATGCTGCTGCCATCTCTGCGTAAACATGCGTGTTCTTCCTTGCGCTGCGCAATTCAGTAACCTTCTCAGCCCATACAGAAATGAAGACATTTTCTTCAACACTTTTTCAAGTTCTTTTGGTTGGTTTTTCTGCCATTGTTTGCTTTTTTATCAAAAATAATAAGCTTCACAAATTTCGTAGCAGCTTTTTTGACATTTCTCAGCACAAAAACTATGAACGTACCTTTTTATCTGAAAATTAGCATACTTTTAATGATTTCTCAAATGGAGTTTTTATAAACACAGAAAGCAAACTGAG
The DNA here is from genome assembly GCA_963920525.1 of Dichetophora obliterata. NCBI lineage: Eukaryota > Metazoa > Arthropoda > Insecta > Diptera > Sciomyzidae > Dichetophora > Dichetophora obliterata. The sequence goes on from OY986439.1 coordinate 123,557,809, forward strand.
TTTAGTGGAGTTTCATCATTATGCAGGATAACAAGTACTGGAAACTAAAGAGTTTATTTTGAGTTCAATGGCAAAACTCAACTTTGTATTGGAAACTCAAACTAAACTCTCTGTGTGAACATAGCATTACCTTCAAATGATGTCAAGTTTATCTATCTCAACGAACTGGCCTTATTGATGATCGTGGTTGTAGATTGAATGAAGACGTTAGCAATGTCAATAAGTGGGCTTGCAGGAATGGTCTTCACCTTAACTCGTTCAAGTACTATGTTCTTCCTGTTTGTAAGGTTAAGTCTTGTCTAAATGATATCCCTGATTTGTCTATTGGATCAAATAAACTTAATGTTGTGTTAAAAATTGTGAATATTGGTTTTCATTTAAATTCTTCTCTGTCCTGTGTTGATTATGTTAACAGTGTAGTTAAAAAAGTTTATTATGTTTTGCGTAATCTTAGAATGTCTGCCAGTGTAATTCCAGTTATATTAAGCACAAGTTAGTAATTCAACTTATTTTGCCTATAATAACTTACTTTGATATAGTCTATAGTAAACTCGACTTCTCGTCCGAGTTAAAACTGCAAATCGCGTTTTATTATGCCACGCGGTATGCTTAAATTATATGAAAGGATGTTTAGTTTTTTAAGCAGTCCTGCAAAGCAAAGCAAAAAAGACTTATCAAAAGTTGAAGCAATATTATGATATAGCAAACATAAAAAAGAGACGAATTTACTTATCTTTTGGAATGTATAATAAATATTACGTTATAACTAGTATAAAAATATGATGGATTTTACTTCAAGATCTCAAGTGACGACATAATTGCAATAAAAAATTACGTGCCTAAATACTTCTGCATCTTAGCGACTTCTTTTGAATCGGAGCCCATTTTTAACAAGTGTGGCAGAATTATTACGGACCAGCGAATGCTATTAAAAACATCTATGGCTCAGCAAAGCAAAAATAACGCGAATTGAAAATAATGTTTTTTGTTTAATCTCGTTTTAATTTAGAAAACACAAAATACTTTTTCAAAATACAACATATATTGTCCATACTTGTCCATACTACATACTTACACAAATATTATCGAAAACTATCGATAGTTTATCAATAGTTTATAAAAATATCTCTTTTTTGTCGATGGTCGCGACTATCGATAGTTTGCGAACTCTAGCTCGCGTTACCGTAATATTCGTACTTTAGTCACACAGTACAGTTGTGGAATAGTCTCCCTGCGAACGTGTTTCCCGACAGTTTTGAGCTGTGTACATTTAAAACAAATCTTCACTGACACTACTCTATCTTTTCTCCCTCTAACTTACTATCACCCATCGAATCAACACAGTGCCAACACATTTATATGGGGCATCTCCTGAGCGTTGGTGCAGACTAAAAACAGAAGGGAGCATAACATTTCATAAACCATATAGTTATTTCGCTGGAGTTGGAGTTTGAGCTAAAATGGATAGAATACGAAAATTTTATTAAAGTAAAAGTTTTTAATTTATTCTTAAAAGTCTATGTTGTATTTCTAACAATTTGCAAATTGCAATTTTGTCTATTCAGATATCAAAAATTTATTATCAACATTCTCAACTAAAAATAAAATGTTTTGACTTTGCGTTTGAGTTGTTGTGCTGTATAAAAATTAGCTTTAAAATAAAGAAATCAAAAGAGAATTAAATTTTCCAATAAAAATATTTTTGATAATCTTGCTTTTTAGAAATCAATTTTGGCCAAGCCGTCCATATCAGTGGCTCCAAAGTCAGCTACAAGGTAGTTTTATAGTCCTTCATTAAGTTGTTATGGTTGACGCCTTCCACTTGTATTCCTCTTCATAGAAATTTTGTATTATTTATATATTCCTCGTTTCTTTAAATCGTATGTTACTTTGTGAAATATAATAAAAACTCTCCAAGTGAACATGTTGGAATTGTTGACACATTCGATGGATGCTAGAGGGTTTTGTTGGATGCTTTTCTGTAAGGTAGCAAATCTATTGTGTGGGAATATTTGTCCTTAAGCTAATGCCATGTTGGCAGAGAGTTGTTATTTTATTCTGGTTTTCAATTGTCAACTTACAAGCATGTGTTGTCAATGCTTGAAAAGAAATTGTTTTCGTGAAGTTCTATGTATAGTTCCTTGAGTACCTTAGCATGTGGGCGGCATGCATAAGTTTTCCACTTTTGTCTAAAAAATAAGTAAATAGAAAAGCATAATATTGAATTGTTATTAGGAGCTATTCCATGAACAATGTGAATGAAAGTAATTTCAATTCCTATATTAAATAACAGTTTCACGAAAGATTTTTGGGTTTATTACTAGCCCAACATGCTGGAGTGTCGTTGAAAGCCAGTTGAAAAACATTTGTGTTCAGTGCCACTTGTTATTCTTAACATAATTTAAAAAGGAGGGGAGAAGTTCGTAAGAGAGCCATCATTGTTTTTGATATATTATATGTTACTATTCGCCACTTAACTAAATCAAATATAAGCTCTAGTGTCCAATGACCATGCAACATCAGATGAAGATCTGTATCAGAATGATCTGCTTCAATTTTTTTTAAAAATTTGCAAAACTTCCTGTGGCTTAGAGCATAATAGCCTCCTTTGATTTTATTAATAATTCCTATGGCAGGTTTCATTGCAGGAAAGAAGCTTAGCGATTTTGACATTGATATAAATTGGTGAATAATGTAATGAAATGTTGGAATTTTTATACCCTTGCTGTGAAAGCAATCAACGAAACCTGATTTTTACCCAACATTACATTAGCTCTGTCAGTATATATTAAAGCCAGTTTTGCAATATCTGTTTGTAATAATACACTTTTTCGAATAACTTCATATATTGCATGACCAGTAACGTTTCGATGAAGTCTAATGAATTTACAAATTCTTCTTTAACTTCAAACATTTCAGTATCAGTTCCTATACAGTCCATTAACCACTGATACCTTTTATATCAGAGGAGCCATCAAGACCTAGAGAATAATATTTGCATTTAGACATTCGGGCTTTCATTAAACCATAAATATGACAACTTATTGCTTCAAAATGACGGATTATTGTCGATGGTGACAATGGCATTTTTTTCCAAACATTTGAGATTTATCTTCCCATATAGCCAAAACATACAAGATTGCTTAGATCTTTAAAAAAAATGCCACCTATGAACTGCATTGCTGTCCCAGAGCTATGCTCTCTACATATGAAGATTTTAGCAATTGCTTCTATACGATAGCCTACGTTGTTTTATTTTCAAAAGTGAAATCAATGGCCTAATCATCATCACCACTATAATCATTCTTATTATTTTCATTATCTTGAACAACATACCAGTAATTTACAGCATTGCCAAAGTAATCAGTAAAATGTTTTCGATAAATAACTCTCTTAACATTTTTCCAAAATATTGGCGTTGAATACAATTGTGGATGACGAGAGAGATAATCATGCTGATTGTGGAATCCGGCGGATCAGTTGCGGCGGGAGATTTACTCGTTTTTGTTGGTTTATCGATTGTAGCTTCAGAGTGGATCGGTAACAAAGTTTGCGGACTTAAAGTAAAAAACCTGATTGTTGAAAACGCTGCCGATCCGCACTTCATACAAATTTGTTAATTTTTCATCCGCTACAAAATAGGTGCGGGTTAGTATGACTTTGTAAAAAATTAACTTAAAAATCAAATGTGATAAGCGTTTTCATAGTTATTTAAGGCCGCTTAGCTTGAATCTGGAGTTCGTTTTTTCCTACACGCCACAGATCTTTTACACGATAAAAAAATTTAAAGTGTTTTTAATTTGATTTTTTTGGCAATTCAATCATAAAATATTTTCGATTTTTAAAAGAAAAGAAACAATTTTTGTTCTTGAAAAATTTCCTCTAACAATATAAAAATATTTTAGCAGCGTATCTAGCCGAGATAGAAAGATGAGCGCTAGACAGCAGAAAGCATCGGCAAGCATATGTTTATACCAGGAGTAGAAGAGATAAGGCTGCACCGTCTTTTTGTAAAGTCAGATGAAACAGGAGCCGTCGTAAACAGTAAAAAAAAACAAACAAAAATCACCACCAACAAAATGGGGCCAGAGCCTGTCTCACTGTTGCCAGATAAGGGGATTTTCCACTAAATTTAGTGGATTTTAGATGTTTTGTAGAAAGTTTGAGGAAAAGAAATCTTTAGGGGAAAACTTTAGTGGATTTCAATTTTCTGTTGGTGGATTTTGCGTATGCTTAGTGGATTTTAAAAAATTACAGTGGCATCAACTGTGAACTGTATCCTTTTGTGCTTTATTTTGCATTCTCTTTTAGCCTTTACAAGGTTTTTACATATAGCAGTGTTTACATCACCAAATTGTTGGTCAAACAGCATGGATTTCTATGGAATTTCATGTTTTTTCGTTGTTTCACCAACAATTTGATGAGCAACTTGACGCTGTGAACACTGCTTGTACAAACCAACACATTAAAGAAAATTACTATTAATTTAATAACTAAGAAATTAATTTGTGGACTAAAAAAATCGCATTAGTTTCTTTGCACCTTCATGGTAATGTGGTAATGTGGTAATATGGAGTCTTTTTATTCAGGAAATTGCAAATGCAAATACAAGTAATAAAGAAAGTACAAATATAAAGTAAAGAATAGGCAAACATAAAACAGATACACTATAAATATGTGTAGATGCCTAACAACTTAGATAACACACTGCGACAATAAAAAATTGCTTTGCCCGATTTTTAATGCATGTGCTAAGTCTAGTCAATAACTATGTTTTGCGCAAAGTGAATAGACATTACTTTAAAAAAAACCGGTTAAAAAGAGTTTTAGTGGATTTTTTAATTTTTAGTTGAAAATTTAGCAAATTTTTTCTACTTTTACAAGAGGAAATTAGCTCAACCTATTTGGAAACACTGTTGTGGCTACTGCAACGCCGTGCTGAAGTGCCAAGTGAGCAGAACGCTCACCAGGAGCCAAATATTGTGAGGAAATTTGAAGTACAGCCGCGAATAACATTTTAAGCGACAAAAAGCAAATTGCTCACAATACGTAAAAAACGTTTAAAATGTAGCAGACAATTTTTAGACACTTTTTCCAAATAAATTATGTAAATACTTAGGTAAATAAACTAATTAACTAAAAAAAATGTATTAATAATAATATTTCTATGTTAAAATATCTATGTTTAAAATGGAAAAACGTTACATATTCAAAAACCATTAGTTGCTAAAACGTTATTCCACGTTGCAAAGCAGAGAGTGTGATGCTTTTAAAACGTTATTCACGCAATCCTATATAAGAAGACTTGTTTGATTGAATAATTTTCTTTAAATGAAGTTTTCGAAATAGAATTTAACAAATTTATTTATTAAAAAAACCCTTAAAAAAACAAAAATTACTTTCAATAACTTAAAAGAAAATATTTTAAAACCTTCAACAAAATATATGCGTTTGGTTTTGAGCGCAAACTTCATACTTTTCCTAATTTAACTTCAGATTTATTTATATAATATTTTTTCTTCCTCTCTTACCATTCATGATCAGCAAAAAACAATGGAAAATGCCTTTTTTAACGTCTCTGAGGCTCGCACAATTCGTTTAAAGATGTTAAAAAAGCCGTTTTTATATTGTAGTTTTATTTGTAAAATTTATAATAATGTTCTTTTATTGCACTTATGCTGAATTTTTCGCAAAAAAATTAGCATTGACAATCACAAAGAACAATTTAATTAAAAAAAAATTTAATGTGAGCTTAACACGTTCAAGAAGCGTTTTTCTAAGGTATCGTTTTTTTTCCTTAAAATAAAGTTATTATCACAATTCCTCAATCTTTTATATCTATTATCAATCCACTATTCAACAATGAACTTCCTTTTTTTTGTATCTGTTGCACTTATCAATCACATTAGATAATTCAACTATAATAATTTTGTATGTAACTTACAATGTTCTTCCTGACTAGCTAACTTACTGACTAGCACTTTCTAAATACTTTTTGATTGCCATAAGGTGTATATTTCTGGCTGATTAGGTGTTAAGGCCCAAAGTTTCAAAATCTTTAAATTGATTTGAAGTGATTTTTAATAACACTGAAGAAAATTAAATATAATATCAATATCATAAGGTTTCTTTGAGATAAAGACGACTCGAGTGACTCCATGAATATTAAATTTTCTAAAGCCTTGCATTTTCAGCTTTTAAAAAGAAATATTTTTCAATATACAAAGAAAAGCACAATTAGAATAGAAAAATAAAGCAAAACTCCTTTTTCCAAAAAAAAAAACAGCAAAATACTGATACTAACATTTGTAAGGGTAACACACAATCTTATTGCTCCAGTCAAAAATTCTCTTGCAGGTTGTCAAAATTTCTACTAGCCTCTGGAACGGCAGAAGAATAAGGTAGGGTAAAGAGATTCACCACACCGACGGCTAATGTCTAAACTAATTTTACGATTGTTAGCAAACCACTTTTTAGTATTGTTAATTATTGTGGGACACATGCTTTGAGAGGAAATTATACTAGGGTAGATAGAATAAAGTAAGAACACATGTGTCTATAACACTATGCGACAATTTAAGTGTCATGGAATCAAACAAAAAAGCGACCAACACAGATCGATGGTACTGATCAACAAAACCTTAAAAGGGTTTTGCAAAGTAAGCTCGCTTTTAAAAGATATAGGCATTTCAATGTTTCAAGTTTGCCTTTTGCAGAGTATATTTTAAAAATGAAGTGCTCATAAGGGCGTATCGAATAAAATTTATTTTAATTTCTCATTCTAGGAGGTCTCCAAAGTTACATAGGGTGGTCAAGATCTCCCTCAAAAATTTTAGGAAAAAAAGGATATCTCCCTCTCCCGCAAGGACAAAGTTGTGTTTTGAGAAAAATAGTAAAAATAACCGATCTATAAATGCTTTGAATTTTGTAAAAATAACAACAAATGACTACATATGTGAAGCAAAAGTAAATATAGACTTTAACTAACAATATTTCGCCAAACAAGATGCCATTCTTGCTTTTTACCTACAGTGTCCTGTGTGAAGGATATTCGAATCTAAAGGTACACTCGAGACAGTATCTCAAGAGAAATAATAAATTTCATGCTAGGAAGAAAAACTTTAATAAAAAATCGAAATACGAAAAAGAATCGTGGTCTTTATCTGGTGTTTTAAAAAAATACTTTCAGACAGTGTTCATTCAAAAATATTTTAAGAATCAAAATTCAAATGCCCAAAATTTATAAAACCTTATCTTTATTTTTTATAAAGTTATAAAGTTGCATTCAAAATACTTTTCGAGAAAACAAAAAAATGTATTTGCGAAAAATATGCAAATTTTTAATTCGGAAAATTTAAGGAAAACGTAAACACTTCAATCAATTACACCAACATTTAGACAATCAGATAACAATCAAAAGTTCTGTGCTATTTCGAGTATGCTATTTCGAGGTAGAAATTGAGAGTTGAATCTTGTTTGGCAAGATATTGTTAGTTAAAGTCTATATTTACGTTTTTTCTTACAAAAATCAAAGCATTTTAGGTCGTTATTTTTTACTTTTGTTCTCAAAAAACAACTTTGTCCTTGTGGAAGAGGAAGACATCCTTTTTTTTCTTTTTATTTTTTTTGTAGATCTTGATCACCATGCAACTTTTGAGACCTCTTAGAATGTGAAATTCGAAAAACTTGTAATTCGATATGCCCTCATGAGCACTTTATTTTTAAAAATACTCTGCAAGAGGCAAGATTTCAATGCCTATATCTTTTTAAAGCGAGCTAACTTTGCAAATTCCTTTTAGGGTTTTCTTACTATATACTAGTACTATCATCCTGTGTTATCCGCTTTTCCGTTAGAAAAATGTGTTGCACAGTGTAATTAAATAAATAAACTTTTATGTGATTTCGAAGTATTATTTTCGCAAATTTTTTTAATTGTTTTAATAATAAATTTTTTATTTTATGGTATTGAACAGTGTAATCGTCAGAATTTGCGATGTTTTGTGTTTATTTTATAAAAAGAAATCGATTTAATGGATTCATATCAAACTTTGTACATATCTGTAGAACATTAATGAGTACTTAAAAAATATTTTCTATGTTTTAGTTGGAATATTTTTGAATAACGGTCGTTTGAAAAAGGCACCTCTTGAATCTGGCCACAATCTGTCAGTGGCGGTGACAGCAATAAGTTCACATGGATGATCTGAGGTAATGATAATCTTAAAAATATTCTTAAGATTATATATTATTGCTATAGCCTGACATAGGGGATTCTCAAAATATCGTTTAGAAAAAAAATTGCAGCCATTTGAAAAAAACATTTTCGCGTGCTTTTAATATGAAATTGTATAGGAAATAGGAAATTTAGTAGGAAAAATAAAAATAAAAAGATAAAGAAAACGGCTACGTGAGGCTAAAAAAGCATGTTTTATCTACAAGACCCAATTTGAATGAAATCGATCGGACGAAAACTGTCTTAGTTATGCTGTCAACCAAATCAAAAAAAGTGATTTTGAGTAAACGGCGTTTAAATTTTTATGCGGCTAAAACTTTATGCTCGTATAGCATGACAGCATTTTGCGCACTTTTCGAATACTTAACGTTCGAATTTTTTACTTGAAACACTGGAATTTTTAAAAAAACAAAAAAGTCATAAGAATTGATAAAATAAAAACTACTCGACCGATCGCACCGACATTTTATTATGTTGTTTTACAATTGTTAATGCATGGAATGAACTACGGACAAAGGATAGGCAATATTGTTTTTGAGTTTTTGGTCGATTTTGGCACCTAAAATTGGCCATTTTCGAAAATAGTTCAGTCATTTAATTAAAATATAAAAATATTTACAACGCATTGCTCAAAAAAAAAAATATTATTAATTCGTCTATAATTTGATTTCTCATGTTAACGCAAAACATTTTGATTAATTTTATGCGTTCGATACTATCATTTCCGATCTGATCATCTTTATTGCAATTAATATAATATATTTTTAATAAGAAGCCACAAAGTAATAATTAAACTTCCGAACGAATTCTGTGTGTGTGAATAAAGGAAAAGAAAATGAAATATTTCTGTTTTTATAAAACTAAACCTTTTAAAAAATAAAAAACAAAAATAATTTGTTTTGTTGTACTGTAAAAATGTACAATGTAGGTGCTCATTATTTTGAGTGTGTTTTTTTTTTTTTTTTTTTTTTTAGACTGAACCAACGCTCAGGGGATGCCCCCTATAAATGCGTAAGCATTGTGTTGATTCGGAAGATGGGTGATAGTTAGTTGGAGGGTGGATAGATGGAGTAGTGTCGGTGAAGATTTGTTTTGAATTTGCACAGCTCAAAACTGCCGGGAAACACGCTCGCAGGGAGACTATTCCACAACTTAACCGCGCGACTAAAGAACGAATTATCGCGGTAATGCGAGGTTCTATTAGGCATCGATGCTATGGTAAAGGGGTGGGCTTGGACAGCTGCCCGAGTGGACCTGGGAAACACACGAGCTGGTGGCGTCAGGCCATGTATCTCCCTTGAACACTTCCCATGGTAATACCTATACAGAAGGCTTAGGCAACCTACATTACGTCGATGCTCAAGAGAGTTGAGAGAGGATGAAATACTTTCATCTCCTATCAAATATATCGCACGACGTTGAATTCGGTCCAGAAGCTCCAAATAAGATCTTGAAGCCCCTGCCCAAATGTGCGAATTGTACTCCATTTTCGGCCTAATATATGAGGTGTAGATCATGCGAAGATCAGCTGAAGTGAAATATTTTTTGCACCGTTTTAGAAAACCTAGGCACTTGCCCGCTTCTTTCGACACATCGAAAATATGATCATTCCAACGAAGATCACATTGGATCGATATGCCCAGAACGTCAAGAGCGGCTGATTCCACAAGATCCACACCATTCATATTGAGGGGAGCTAAGGGGCAATCCATCCGCTTGTGGGTTAACAGACAACACTGGGTCTTGCTTGCATTGAACTCTACTCTATTAGCAAGACCCCACTCGGAGATTTTTTGTAGATCATTAAGGAGTGTGTCATTCATAGTTTGCCTTTTTCTCTCAATCTCCATAGAGCTTGGGCGTTTTTTGAATGAATATGAATGACAAATGCTGCTGTCGTCCGCAAACGAATGAATTGGGTTATGCGTCAACGACAGAAGGTCGTTGATAAAAACCAGAAACAAGGTTGGCGATAGAACTGAACCCTGCGGTACTCCTGCGTTGATGGCGTGCTTCTCGGACGAAATACCGTCAACTACGACTCGAATCGTTCTGTCCTTGAGAAAACACGTGATCCATCGAGCAAAATTACTACCAAAACCATATGCAGCAAGTTTTGACACGAGCGCTTTATGCCACACTCGGTCGAACGCTTTTGAAATATCCAGAGCAACAACCCTGCTCTCGCCGAAAAAGTGAACGCATTTATTCCATTTTTCGGTTAAGAACGCCATAAGATCACCAGTAGAGCGAGCCCTACGGAAACCATATTGACGGTCACTGAGCAGTTGGTTGTGCTCCAGATAGTTCATAACGTTGAAGTTTATTACGCTCTCCATAACTTTGGAGAGCGTAGAGCATATCGCAATGGGTCGGTAGTTTGCAGTGTTCGTGGCATCACCCTTTTTAGGTACCGGCTGGACATTTGCCACCTTCCAACAAGATGGAAATATTCCTGTTCTGTAGGAGATGTTGAAAAGGTTGCGCAAAGGCCGAGCCAGCGAAGAAGCACACATTTTAAGCACAATTGGCGGTATGCCATCAGGACCAGAGGCTTTGTTAACGTTGAGATTTGTAAGGACCCTTTTAACTGCTCTCGTTCTAAAGTATATCTCCTGCATTGCAGAAGATCCACCCTCAACAAAGGGCAGTGGCTGATTGCTATCCGAGAGAGTGGAATTTTGTGCAAACAATCTAGCCAATAGGTTCGCTTTATCAGCCGAGTCAGTGAAGATTTGGTCATCTTTTAAAAGAGCTGGAATCGATGACGATGTCTGGTTCTTAACTCTTTTCACAAATGACCAAAAATTTTTGCTCCCTTTGGGGCAGAGAAGAACCTGTTCTCGAATGCGAGCTTCGTGCAGAAACTTTTCGCGTTTTAAAATTGCATTGCAGCGATTCCTTGCCTCGATGCGAAGTCTTTTAGTATCAGTATTCTTGTTAGAACGCCAATTCTGAAAAGCTTCCTCTTTGGACCTGACTGCTATCCTGCAAGTCTCATTAAACCATGAGTGGTCTTTTGGTTTAATGCTTTTCATCTTATTGGGGATGAAAGACCGCATACCCAATAGAATAATTTCTTGTACCATGACAGCCGCGGCATTCACATTTCTATCAGCGAAACATAATTTCCAATTGAAGCTGCGATAAAAATTATTTAACGCAGTCCAATTTGCCCTTCCCTAAAACCATGCAGTCCTCTTCGGGGCTTTAAGCGTAGAGGTGCAGGGATTAGAATATGGAAAAACAGCGGATATGGTACAATGGTCCGAGTTACCAAGAGGTGCGTTGACACTCACATCATATTTTTCATGATGTGAAGTCAGAAAAAGGTCAAGGATATTATGGCTTTGCAAATCACTTTGGGGGGAAAAAGTGGGTTCCTTCACTAGTTTAATCAGTTGGTTCGATTCAGCAAATAGCTCAACATATTGTCCAACAGGTGTCAATGGGCCCGAGTGACGTAACCAAGCCGGGTTGTGGATATTGAAATCGCCTGCTACAACGATCTCACTGTCAGGAAACAACCCCAAAATATGCGTAATCGAATCAGAGAGAGAGTCCAGTTTGTTAAAAGTGGGCTCCCTTCCTAGATTCGGACTTCTATAAATAAAGCAGAAATGTAGCAAGTGAGAGCGAAGCCTGAACCTAACCCACATTGAGCTAAACTCTGGATCGGTCACGCTCAGACTCCGCTCACACTGGTACGCTACATCTGCTCTTATAAAAAGGGCAATGCCCCTATGCAAAGAAAACAATGGCAGTAAGCGATACCCAGGTATGTGAAAATCCAGTGGATCTGCATCCTCGGCCACCTGGGTCTCGCTCAGTGCCATTATTTGAGGCCTATGTAGAGTACAATGTACATAGACCGAGAAAAAATTCCCCCTCAGTCCACGAACATTGCAGAAATCTATGCGAAAATGACCCGACATTTCCGCACCATGCAAAAATTAAACAAATATGGGCATATAAAGTAATTAGTTACGGCTGCAAGAGAGCTGCACAACATGAGCAATATAAAAAGTACTGAAGCAAGTGTTATGCCTTTACTTCAGCACAATTCAGCCCACTGTGCAACCCTACCTACAAACGTAACTAATGTGAAAGGATGGGGGAGTTGACGGAACCGAAAAAAACAACAATTACTTACACCGCGAGGAGCATAGAAAAGCCCCTCACATGGTCAGACAAAAAAACACCAATGTTGTCGACGGTGTTGATGCTGCTGCTGGCGGCTGGCTCTCTGCAAAACAGGTTTGCTGTTGTGTTGTTGGTTGGAGCTGCTGAGTCTTTGTTGTTTTGAACCAACTTTGTTTTTGTTTTTATAATTATTTATTTTTGCACTGCTGTTTGTTAGTTGAGGTTTAATTTTATTTAAATTGTTTAAAATAAAAACATATAACATTTAAATTGTACACTATCGCGGAGAATATTTAGACACGAAACACACGGAAAAACATTAAATCCACGGGACAAACAACTAGCTTTTAAAAAAATCAAATTTATGACGAGGCCGGACGGACGCACGTGTACGCCCAACGAGATCACGAACGCAACTCAATGGTTTTGTAATAAATAATAATGATGTATATCAGCTATCGATTCCTGTAGTCACCTATCGATATATTGTCACTTCGCTATGTATCGTTTCTTCTTTATATAAGATACCATGTTTTTTCGAGTCATATTGTGTACGCGTTACTTAAACTTTATTTCTTTAAAATAAATGTAAGATATTGATTTAACCGGACTCCTGGTGCGTTCTCATTGTTACTTGGCGTATTATTTGGGTGAGTTATGACGATATAACAAATAAAACAAAAAATTATCTCATTTATATTAAATTAAGCTTCAATTAATTATTATAAACTTCAATATTTAAGTAATGCTTTTTTTATATTAAATTTTTTTCGTAAGTGTATGAAAGTACTTTTGTTTCCTTTTAATAGAAAAAAAAATATTTATAAAAATTTAAATTTTCACATAAATAACCAGTTTCGGTCTCGGCCGAATTTTATAAAATGGCCGAATTTCGGTTTCGATTTCGGCCAAAATTCCGGTTTCGGTCGGACACTAAGACGTTAAAAAATTTTTTTTATGTTCCCTTAAGAACTTAATTCATGCATGCATTTTTTATGTACGTGTATTTTGTTTTTGTAAAGGGCACAAAACCTCAACTGCACTGGCAAGTGCACTGAATCGTGAATACCTCAATGAACTTGAACCGAATGGCTCACGCCGATTTTTTTCATCAGGAAATTTTAGGTTTAGGCTTTAAAGTTTGCTTAAAATTACAAACTTGTACTTCCCCGCTTAAAAGTTTAGTACTGCATCAGAAACGCTAGGGGAAAAAATTGGTTTTTTCCATGATACAATCATGGATTTTTCCTTGAAGGTACGGCAGCACTGTATTTTGTGATTTTGACATTAGCTGTCAGTGTGGTGAATCTCTTTACCCTACCTTATTCTTCTGCTATTGCCCCTGAGGCTACATGAATTTTTGACAATCATACTCACCTCATTGATGTCCAAAATTCTCTTTCCGACTGTCAAAAATTCATCATCCGCATGGTGTAAGAAATAGAGGTTTAGTGAGTTTTTGACAACACCATGAATTTCTTTGCTTCTGTCAAAAACTTGTGAGCGAAAGAGAGGAACTGTTGATAGTTGTCAAATTGTGTTTTTTTTTTTAGTTCCTAGATGATGCGCTATAGTTTTTATAGTTTGTTGTGCGAATTAAGTATAAATAAATATTTAATGCAATTAATGGTGCCGTGTTTTGTGGACAAAAAGTTATTGCAGTTGTCTTCGCCGATTTGCCAAGTTCGTCATTGAATGTTTTGGCCACAAATTGTCATGCATTCACATCGTCTGCTTCAAGAACATATCGAAGAACATATTCTCACTAAAAATCTTATAAACTTGCAGAAAGACACGAATTTAACAAAAATTGCTTTCATTGAAATTCACCATCAGCTGTTTTTGACAAGAGCAGGGAAACATAATTTTATCATTTTGAGAGAGAAGTATCAAACACACTAACACCTCTATTTCTTACACCATGATCATCCGAGTGAAAAGTTTCCGAATGGCACACATCAAAACACAAAGAAATATTAAAAATACTGGGTAACAATTGTTACTTTGCCAGAATAGGGCTGTAAGACTGTATAAAAAAAAATAAAGTTAGTAAATTTTTTTTGCAAACAAGTAAAGTGAAGAAAAAAATTAAATAATGCTCTCGCTCTCACAGCTTCTGTACATCTACGCTCTTCATCCTCTCACAATAAATATTTATATTTTTAATTATGAGTACAAATAAATTGTCGAGTTCTACGGTTGTGTTAATTCAGTTAATATATTTATCAAGTAAAAGCTGCTTCAGACTATCTGAGAAAGCATACAACTTCTCGTACGATCTGCAAAATTTTATTTGATATATAACTTTTCTAACAACAAAGCATACGATTTTTTTGGCATTAGCATTATTTCTATTTCTATCAGAAAAGTGCAGATTTTTGACGTACATGTCTTTTTTTTTGTAAAGTGCACAAGTCCTCAACTGCACTTGCACTGAATTCTCAATGCTCCAAATATAAACAAACTACAGGGTTGCCAATATTCGAAGCGCCCATTTTATTTTTAAATAAATCAAAGAAACCACAATTTTTTGTCTGTTCGTCATGAATATCATTTAATTGGGTTTAAGTAGATTTGCTTACATTATTTCTTGAATATGATATCTCGTAAATGGTCGCCATTGGCCTCTACGACATATTGTGCCCGTTTTGCAGCATTTTCCATGGTTTTCTTCAACATTTCGATGGGAATGGCGGTTATTTCTTGACGGATGTTGGTTTTCAGCTCTTCTAGGGTCTTTGGCTTGTTGACGTAAACCTTTGATTTCAAATAACCCCACAAAAAGAAGTCTGGAGGCGTTAAATCTGGTGATCTTGGCGGCCAATCGAAATCACCATTTTTTGACATCAAACGACTAGGGAACAATTGCTTCAAAAAATCGATTGTAGTGCGGCTTGTGTGTGGTGGCGCGCCGTCTTGTTGAAACCAGTAGTGCCTGATACGCTTTCGACGAACGATTGGCATGAAAAAATTGTTTATCATATCGCGATAACGCTCCTGATTGACAGTAACTCTGTGGCCATTATCATCTTCGAAAAAGAACGGCCCAATGAGCATTTTAGCACAAACGCCGCACCAAACAGTGACTTTTGCATCGTGAAGAGGTACCTCTTGAATCTCTTGTGGATTTTCAGTGGCATAAATACGGCAATTTTGTTTGTTTACCGTTCCGTTCAACTGAAAATGAGCTTCATCGCTCATTTTTTGAAAGCACGTTGAGTTTTCACTATTGACTTGTTTTGTTGAATGTAAATTTCAACAATTTTAGAGCGTTCGCGTGGCGTGTACTGTTCCATTGTAAACATTTGCTTGGAATGACGCTTCAAACGCGGTATGTCATTAGTCGATTTGGAATCACTGCGGAAAGTTACAGTGTTGCCAGATGGGCGCTTCGAATATTGGCAACCCTGTACTTTAGATGACTTGGAGTGAACTTAACCCTCGAAAAGGCGCGCTATGAGCATTTTGCTCACACAATTTTTAAATCGATGAAATTTTTATTTTCTATGAATATTTTTGCACACATTATGCAATGTATCTTTGCTAACGGTTCTTCTCCGCGTCTAAGCAAGCTATTGCTGAGGTCAGTGCACGATCGGAGCTTTAGGCAGGCCGTTTAAGTTAAAGTGCGGCGTTTTGCTTACTACGCGACAAACGACGTAAGAATATTTCGCTTCATTTTTAAAAAAAAGAAAATAGTTTTTTAATGCTGAAAGTTTGTATTTTTATCAGTCATATAGTGCTATTCATAATATTTTAAAATGGAACGCAAACGCATTCGTTGTACTAGAGATGTTTCACAAATTGCTGCATGGTTGGATGAAATTTCAGACGTCGATGCCTTGGATTATGACGAAAATGAATTACACCTAGAGAATGATTGCGAAAGCATTCACAGTGATTACAACACTGACACGGAACAGCCCGACGAAGATTTGGAAGAGGACCACGTCAATGAATATGCTGGAGCACCCCGAGGTAGACGCAACTTTTATTTGGGCAAAGACAAATGTACCAAATGGGCGCTTAATCGCCCCGTTCGTACTAGGCAGTGTAATATAAAAACGCATTTGCCAGGTGTTAAAAATATAGCTAAAAATGCTCGGACGCCATCACAATGCATCTTCTTGTTTTTAACAGATCCTTTGATTGAAAAAATTGTGACGTACACAAATATTTATATTGCAAAATTAGATGGCACCTATGGACGTGACAGAGAGTGCAAATCAACAAATGTGGTTGAATTAAAGGCATTTATTGATATACTATACATGGCAGTGTTTAAAAAAATTAACCATCTAAATTTAAAAGAGATGTGGCTTCGAGATGGAACTGCTCCAGATATTTTCAGAGCCTCAATGTCGATGAAACGATTGTTATTTTAACAGCGTGTTATTCGATTTGATGACATTAACTCTCGTTTACTAAGGAGCGAAGATGATAACTTTGCAGCTTTCCATGAAGTCTTTGAAGACTTTAATAAATCCTGTAGTGACTGTTTTCCAGGAAAATACTGTACTATTAATGAAATGCTTGAATCTTTTAGAGGACGATGTAAATTCAAAGTTTATATTCCTAGGAAACCAGCCAAGTATGGTGTAAAGATTAACGCATTAGTTGACTCAAGGACATTCTGCACTTGCAAAATGGAAGTATACTGCTGCAGACAGCCAACCGGCCCTTATCAACTCGATAACTCGGCTGCTTGTATTGTAAAGAGAGTTGCTGCTCGAATTTTGAATACTGGAAGAAATTTAACTATGGACAACTATTTTATGTTTATACCTCTAACAGATGAACTATACAAACAATATAAAACGACTGTTGTAGGAACAATGAGAAAAAAATAAAAGAGAAGTTCCTCCTCGATTCGTTACAACAAAAGGAAGGCCACTACCACATACTATAGTTGCGTATGCAGAAAACAAGATCCTTATTTCGTATATTCCAATGAAGAAAACTAAAAAGGCTGTACTTATGCTATCCTCTCTTCATGAGGATGACCAAGTTGATGACGATATTATCAAACCCGAAGTAATATCATTTTACAACCAAACGAAAGGTGGCGTAGACACCGTAGATCAAATGAAAGGGACATACTCAGTTTCCAGGATAACTTGCAGATGGCCAATGCGGCTCTTTTTTACTATGATTAATATCACTGGCATAAATGCTCAAATAATTTATAAAGCTAATACTGAAAATTTAACTCAGAGAAGAATTTTTTTGAAAGAAGTGGCACTTGAGCTAATAAAACCACATATATCAAATCGGCAAGCGATAAAAACCTTACCTGACGCTTTAAAGAAAACTATGGAGCGTATTGTACCAGCTACCGATCCACCTAACCAGCCTGAAAACAACGGTTATTGTGCATTGTGCCCCAGAAGACGCTCCAATAGGCGCTCCAAAAAGGGTTTTACTTTATGTGACAAATTACTCTGCAATGAACATGTAAAGTATGTATCGAAAGCCAGATGACAAATGATCTCATCGAAGTCTAATTTTTTTTTATATTAATTTATGTTGTTATAAATACTATTTTTGTTAATGAACTGTAATATGAATATGAATTATTTTGTTATGTTTTTGTTCAATTAATTAATATATTGCTCTTACTTAAATTCAATAAATACATAATCTTTTGTAACATGAATTATTTTGTAGTATAAATATTTATAAAACAAAATTTGTAACAATTCCAATACACTTAAAAATTACACTAATTCATCATGTGAGCAAAACGCTCACGCGCGACAATCCATGCTACTCTACGAGGCGCGTCTTCTCGAGGGTTAAAAAGTTTTAAGCCAGAATAAAAACACTCACTCGCTCGCGGTTAGAATGTGTGCTCAAACATGCAAGTTTATTTATTTTATTTTTAATTTATTAATGCTTCTTCCTCGTTAACCACTTCAGTTAATCATGGGGAATTATTGCGGCTAGTACTTTGAGCACCATCATATTTGTTGCATTTCATGCGGGTGTATTTAAACAAGGATAACGAAATAAAAGGCTTAACATATACGATTATGTGTTTATTCATTGAGCGCAAACACCTAGGAGGAAGAAGGAGGAACTATTTCACGCTGAATTTATTTTGTAGTGGTCATTGCAAAGGTCTTAACCATTATAAAGGTTTTGGCATAATTTATTTGGTCACATACAATTTTTTGATTCAAAATAAACCTTTATTCGCTTTAAAAATGTATAACATACTTTTTGGTGCGCTTTCTGCTTGCTCTTTTAGAATGACTCTAGAGAAAGGGGTTACATTCATAATATTTTGACATAATTTTTCTTTGCAATTTTATTACGCTTATGATTGTCGGAATTGAAATGTTGGAACCTAACCTCATACCCAATGCCATCGAAAGAACTTCCGCTTGCACTTTGGGACATTCAGATAACATGCTCTTCCTAGCACACCACGTACCATTATGATGATGATGGATGTTCCAACGATCTCATTCTTCACATGGCACACAAATAAAACACTCGTACCTTTGCGCTTTTAACATTCGCTACGAGATAGACTAATATTGTTTATATATCTGCGAAATTTATTGCCCTTTGAGTCTAGCCGTACTTTCAATTCAAACCACGTCAACGTTCTGTTAAGGACTGACTACCGTGGTGAAATAAGGAAAACTTTATAGTTACCGTTAAAGAAGATAGACGAAATACAAGCAGGCAGTCACACTGCTTTATCGACGCTTTGCTCCATTATTCCATCGAATATTATTTGCTGCTCTCTCACAAAATGCTAAATTCTCTTCGAAACTAACGCATTGAGCACAGGGTTGCTAACTGACTTTCATTTAGGTATATAAATTCAGAAAAAATTGTACTAAATGAAAAAAAAGTATTGAATTAATTTTGTTTACTTCACACATACTGCGTTAACTTTGTCCCTCCGTTTGTAACGCTGATAAGGAGGCGTGGCAGGTATAGAAAAGTATATATATTTTTCATCAGAATCACCTCCTGAGCCGATTTCGCCAGGTCAGTCTGTTGGCACGATTACAGCCGCAATTTTTTAGCTATCGTATTGAAATTTGGTAAATGTGCTTGTATTAAAAAAACAAAGATCAAGTTCGAGAACGAGCAAAATCGGATGAAAACCACGCCTTTTGTATCAAACAATTAAATTTCAAAAAACGCCACAAACATTTTTGCAGTTACTGGGTATTGTGTACATAAGCTGTGAAGTAAAATATTCGCCATATTTTTCTATAATATAAATCTGTTAAGATCGGATAACAAAACGCCTACCTCCAACGTTACTTTATTTAATCTTTAAAATATCTAAAAATGACAAAAAAATTACTGTCATGATTAAAAATTTACCCATAAGCCTTTTCCGCAAAAATTCATAATATAATTGAAAAATTCAAAATAAAAAAAAAAACAACGCAACAACCTCCCATACAAAGTGACATTAACAAAATGTTACAATCTCTGAAAATGCTAAAACTAATGTAATGACTTCAAATTTTGCACATAATATGCACCATATATTTCAAATTTGTCAAACTAGTATGAAAACCACGCCTACCTCCTAAGCAAAGTAACTATATGGAAACGCTAAGTCTCTAAAAATATCGCAACAATTAATTTAGTAAATTCAAAAGATTAACACATATGCTAAGAATATTAAAATTCAGTTTGAGTTTGGAATTTGGCAAAATTGATAAAAGCTCGACCAATCTCCCACATAAAGTGACGTCATCAAAGTAGAATAACTTTTATAAATTCCAAAAAAATGCGTGTATTAACAGCATATTTAAAAAATAACTTTCCATATCTTAAACGTGTTCTGCATTTGAGTTTTAGAAAAATTCTATGAACACCGAAACAGTAATCTATACGAAGTGACGTTATCAAACTTTAAAAATATGCATAACTAAGAATATACTGTGGGGGCATGATAGAAAGAACTACAGATAACGTATTGCGCATGTCCGCCATCTTTGACGTAGGTGGAGCTCGTTGCAACCGTAGTCACAATTTATTCATAAAAAGTAAAGATTTTAAAATGTCGAAATTTTCTTATAAAAACTTGTTGTACTGAAAAGAAATAAATATCGTTAAATAAAACACATGTCCAAAATAAAGTAAATATATTTTTTAGTACTGTTTGTGAAAAAATTGCATATTTTGTAAGTGTGTTTTCTCCCCTTTTTACCCCTTCACACAAAAAGCAGCTACGTTGATTAATGTGTTTGACAGAATTTTGACTGTTTTTTTAAATTTTTATTTTCGTATCTTCGTCACCTTTGTTGTTTAATTTTCTCTTTTTAACACTTTCTTTTGTATGTATTCATCAAGTGTAGTACTGTTTGTGAAAAAAATTGCATACTTTGTAGGTGTATTTTCTCCCTTTTTTACCCCTTTACACAAAAAGCAGCTACGTTGATTGATGTGTTTGACAGAATTTTGACTGTTTTTTTAATTTTTATTTTCCTATCTTCGTCTCCTTTGTTTAATTTTATCTATTTAAAACTTTCTTTTGTATGTATTCATCAAGTGTCACATTTGACGAGCACCGATGACGAGATGCGCAGTAAATAATGGTATTCACTACATATGTTAAGCCCTAATTCAAGTTAATTTATCAAGAGGTTCTCTTTGCTCAATGATAATGTTGTGCAATATAGCACAAACAAGTACCCAACGGCATGCACTTTTCATACACTCTTCATTTTTAATTTGAATTTTTAGCTCTTTTAAGCTGTTAAATCTTTCCTTTAACATTCCAAAACAATGTTCGATTCTTATTCTGTATTTACTTAGCCTCTTATTAAATTCGTATCTTTCCTTCAAAGTGCCAGATCTCGAATTGGCTCTAAAGGGTGTTATTACTGTAGAAGTCAGCTTGTATGCGCTATCTCCAACTATCCATTCTTCTCCTTCGAAGAAGTTTGGCGCATTAATTGATAGAACACAGTTGTTATATATCCTACTATCGTGAACGCTCCCAGGATAACCAAGCACCATATGACGAATCAACAGTTTGTGATCACAAACGGCTTGTACCTTCATGGAGTAATGGTGTTTTCTTGAAAAATATGCTTCTGGATCCTGAGAAGGTTTTTCAGCAAACTTTATTTCAGTACCATCAACATATCCGAGGCAATGTGGTAATTCGTGATACGTTTCCGATACCAGCTGTTGCCGTTCTTCGAAAGATGGCCACCTTAAATATTTGCATTTAAGTTTTAAAATTGCTTTAAAAATTCTTTCAGTCAGCACTTGAATGGTTCCACCATCTCCAACTCCGAAAAAGCAATCAATTTTCGTTATGGATGCTCCTTCTCCACAAGATCCAAGCCTATACAGCACTATCATCAACTGCATATCCAGAGGAATCTGTTTGGATGACCAGCGACCTTTAAAAGATTCGTCATCTTTTATTAAATTAAGTATAACGTTAATATTCTTTCTATTAACGCGAACAAGCTCTTTAAATCGATTTTCATCTAGGATTGGTAAGATATGAACTAAGAACATTTCTGACTTTGGAACGCATCCAAGTACAAATGGAACAGCATATCTGTAATGTTCAATAACTTCTAATGATAAAATGAGATTGTATATAATTTCATCTTCTTTTGCTTTTATATCTAAAAAATTAAACAAATATTTTTTATGAGAGTAACAAAATCCAATACCAACCATCACTTGATGCAAATATTTCTGCCATCATTAAATCAAAAAGAGCCGATTCTTTAAGGGTTGTAATAAGTTTTCTTTTCTCGCTGTATTTTGGCATGGTGAGTTTTAAAAAAGAATTATTTTGTAATAATTCAGTTTTTTTTAATTTTAAGCTGTAGAAGTCTTCCAGCTGATTTTGACATATCAGTTTAGCACTTGATTGTAAAATGTCTTAGCAGGTACGTTCACATCAACAGCTGCTAACTTTAACAATTTAGCAGTTTAGCAGGACTTAACAAATTTTAATGAATACCATTAATATTTTTCGAAGCGCTGGGAATACTTTATCTGTAGTTCTTTGTATTATGCTGTGGGGGTATCTAATAGACATCTGCAATAATGCATTCGGAAGCAACTTCAACACATTTGCTACGATAAGAAATGTTTGTACTCTTTCGCACTCAGCTACCGATTACGAATGAGCACAAGTAATGGTCCAAATATGTTCGCGTAACGCAACTCAAGGAGACCTGCAATGCAATCAACCTGGCTACCAGAATCAATAGATTTTAAGCAGAATGTAGTGAAATCGAGGAGATTAGACACAGTGGATCTGCCAGTAACAAAACCATGCAGACGAGTTGTCATGACTTGCCTACAGTGAATTTTCACTCGATCGTACACTATTCGCTCAAAAAGTTTAGGAATCGAAGACAACTTAACGATAGGCCTATAATTAGTGACGTTGGGGCATTAGAATTCGTTTTAGAGGTATAGTTCCTCGGGCAAAGTTTCTTATTTTGATCCCCAGAATACGGTTTTCACTGAGCAATGGGCGATTTTTTTGCCTCCCCACAAATCGACCCGGCCTAATATATATGTATTTCCGATACGGTAACACTTTTACTAAAAACAAATAGTTTTACCAATATTATATGTACTCTTTAATTCATATGTATAAACTGTTTTCTAAAATAGTTCGATGTCATTTGCTGGTTCTAGCTACAAATAAACATATACAAAAAATTAAAGCTTACTGTTCAACAATAACAACCAAGCAAATTTACAAATAAAATTAAATTTCAATTTTTCATATTTGTATTTTGTTTGACTGTCGTGAAGTCTCTTTTAATGCCTCCACTTTAGATCTTGCTAGCAGGAAAACAGAAAAAATAGCAAGCAAATTGCTATTTATTTTTCGCCGGCAATTCTGTTCATCCCCTCTAACGTTGCGCAATCGCTGTGATCATGTCATTCTCTCTGCGTTTTTGCTGTAGATTTACTTGGTAATTGTTGTTGTGCAGTTAGCTTTAATTTTTTTCTAGATGTTATTTGGTAGCTACAGTCGGCATATGACAATCGAAGTATTTTTATAACGCTTTATATATATGAACATAAAAACACTTACACAAAAAACCTGCAAAATAAATTTATATTTACAGTTGTAATTTAATAACTACAGTCTGCTTATCATAAGCGTTCTATTTATTACCGCCTAATGTTGTAAATCCAAACAAACGACAAGTAAGACACGAGAAGCAACACTTTTCAATACGAAATTCTATTGCTTCTCGTGTCTTGCTTGTCGTTGGTTTGCGTTTTCAATTTACAACACTAGGCGTTTAAACTGTCTACGTACATTTATTATATTAAATTATATATAATTTATATGCTATATCTATTTCTTATATATTCTTATTTTAATACAAAACACAATCGATATAAAGCGTCATGTATATTATGTTATTATATAAAAATATTTAAATAAGATTTAAATTTTTAAGTTAATTCAATAATGAAATAATTTAAATAAATGATATGAATTATATGTATATATTTTTGATATGGTAGTACATTTAGTTAAAAGAAATAGTTTCAGCCATTTATAGAAAACTTCAAAAATTGATTTAAACTGTAATCTAAAAGAAATCAGTTGTCATATGCCGACTGTAGCTAAAAAAGTCTAAAAAGATTCCAGCTAATTGTACAACAACAATTACATTTCAATTCTACATCAACATCGCAGTGAGAATGGAAATGTTCACAACGTAGCGGGGGGACGTTAGAGGGGATGAACGAATCAGCGTCAGAAAATAAACCGCATTTTGCTTGCTATGCTTTCTGTTTGCCTGGTAGCAAAATCTCAAGTGGTGGAATGGCAAAATTAGACAAGGTACTGTTAAAGCGGAAAGCCGGTGACCGAAACTGTCAAAACGAAGTTGACATTTTATACAAAATATGCAACAAATGAGAATGCGATATGAAAGCAAAAATTGGCCAAAATACCAAAATGGCTGAGTTTGACAGTTATGGTCACTAATAAAGAGAACACATTCAGCCCTAACACTACCTTGTCTAGTTGTACTATGAGTGGTGGCATCAAAAGGCAAATATCAAAAATGTAAAAATTTTTTTATTTTAGCTTACAGCAGCTCTACATATACATTGAAAAAACAGTAACATTCAATGTTCGCAGCGGAGGGAGGGAAAAGAACGATGCGTCAGCAGAGGAACTTATTGATGGTTGCTTGCTACATTTTCTGAACGCCTGGTAGTCAAGATCCAAGAGCGTAATTTAAAAACCTACTCGCTGTCTGTATTGGTGACGAGAGTTACTCGCAAAATGACGATGAGGATGACGCAAACCAAAGATTAAACCCTCTACCAAAATCGTTCAACGCACCTAAAGAAGTTTTCACTTCAAAAATTGTTAGACCTAGTCCATTTTCAATACTCACGCAACTACTAACTTTTCCAGATTACATTTATAGGATACCTTTTGTATTCAAAAAAGTTTCTGTTTTCCGGTTTGATTTTATGAAGTTTATCAAAGCGTTAGTAAATGCATCACCAGATAATGCCGCATCGTAATTTGTTAATTCAGGATCAATTGCCTTAGTCAATTGTTTGCCTAGTTGAAAGCTCCATTGATCAAATGAATTAATATCCCATATCATATATTGAGAAAATATTTTTTGTTCGTACATATGTAGCTGAAAAAAATTTAATTTTATCGAATCGATTGCGAAATTACGTTGATTCTTAGAAAAGTATCGAGTAAAAGACACCGAGTATCGAGGAATGCTCGATACCAAAGTATTCGATACCAAAAAGCATCGAGTTTACCCACCACTAGGTCAGAGAAGAATGAATACAACAAAAATTCATGCAGCACCTGACACTCGAGCTTTAAGCGAAGCATCCGAATGATCTCGTTGTCTGGAGGCTGCCTTTGCATCAATTCATAATCGTGACAAACTGTGCTTTGCAGCAATCGTTGCTTGCGAACTCGAGCGGTATTTATGCATTTTTTTTTTGGTGTGCGATTACGGCTGACGACGATTGTTACTCGAGTGGCAAAAATGATGAATGGTCTCATGGAAATCTCTGGCACTTGTGTTAGTCATCAATGTTAGCTGCTGTTGAGTGACGTATGCATGCTATACATTAATTAATTTATCAAATAAGCTAATTTATCTTTAAATTGTATTATTTTACAAATAGTATAAGGTACTTAAATTATTTCAATTATATAAAGGACTTACGTTTTTCTCACGATGTCCGCATGTGCCTGTTGACATTTTTGTGAGTCCTTAGGTTTTCACACATATTGACTAAAGAAACTTAATTTAATTAATTTTTGTCGAGACAAAAAAATTATTGTGTAGATTGGTATTTAAAGAATCCTTGTTGAATACATTTCTAATTTATATTGGTATCTTCATAAAAAGCCTTTTTTCCATTTTTTTTTAACTTTTCCTGTATCCAGAGAAATTCGCTTAATTTTGTTCTATTTAATATTAAGGAACTTTTAATTAAAAATAAAAACCCTCATCAGGGCTTTAGTAATATTCCTTTTCCTTTCCTATAACTTCAACCTACACTCGTCCTTTTTAAGTTGTTTATAAACACATTTCTAATTTTTCTTAGTATTTTATTAAATGTTGTGTTGCCAACAAATTTTTTATTTTCTGTTATCAAACCGTTATTCCTGCTTGCAACTTTTTACTACTGTTGAACTTCAGTCAAACGCAAAACTTAAAAAAATAAACAAATTTAAGTGAATCAATCAACACTGGCAGAAAGGGAGATCGTGATAGATAATTATTTGAAAGGAAAATCCGAACGACAAATTTCACAATCCGCCTTAAAAAGTAAATCAACAATGCACGATATAATCAAGCATTATATACGAGATAAGAGAATATGCACATAAGAACGTACAGTAGCTAAAAATAAACTTAGCTCCAAAGACGAAAGATATTTTTTAAGAGAAATAATAAAAGACCCATTTTTATTTGCACTAAAACTGGAGGTCATGTTAAAACTCAATTTGAATAAGAGTGTACACTCAGAAACAATGTGAAGAGTTTTGAGAAAAAAATGTTTAAATTGAGGAGTAGCATGAAAAAAGCACTGTATTAGAAAGAAAAATGTAATAGAACGCCCAAATTTCGCGCATGAGCAGATTACCAAAGACTTTCTATTCTGGAGCAAGGTTAATAAAACGGAAAACATTAGGATCTTTAGCACTTTTAAACAATAAACTTTTAGTACAGGTTTTGTTTACCGATGAGAGTTTATATATTTATATGGTTCAGACGGAAAGCGAAAACCGAATGGAGAATTTTGCAATAAAAATTCTAAACATACGATTAAGCATGGTAGAGGATCAGACATGGTTTGGGGCTGCATCTGATGTTGGAAGGATTAATTTTATTGAAGGTATAATGGACAAAAATATGTTTCTTGACATTCTCATGGCGCAAGTAAAGAAAGTGCGGGTAAATAAGGAATTGCAGACAATTTTAAGTTTTACCAAGACAATGACCTGAAACATACGACGCTCTTGGTAAAGAATTGTTTACTTAATATTTGTCCAAATGTCATAAAAACAACCTCACAAGACCCAGATTACAATGTTATAGAACATCTATGAGATAAATTTGAACCCTGAGTGCAGTATCAGAGATGGGCAACTAAAGATCCAATCCTAAAAAAAAGTATCTTAAGTGAAGAGTGGAATCAGATTGGAGCTGAAGTTTTTAAAAATTTGGTTGCACCCATTTCAAAAAGGCTGCAGGAAGTCATATAAGAAAAAGGATTGGCAACAAAATATTAAATTCTTAGTCTTAGCATCGAATTCCTTATCTGCCCGACTTTCAATGTGATCTCGTTTTTAAAGCTTTGGTTTGATTTAATTTTGTTTTACCGTTATGTTATAATTTTTTAACTATGTTTTTGTTTAATTTCGCTCATCAATAAAGAATGTTTTGAAAAAAATATTTACTCCAAGTTTCTTCTTACATTTTCATTTCTGAAACCAATGCGAAAGTGCTAAGAAATGCCTGCCCGACTTTCGTTATGAGCCACTGTATATCGTGGTCAAGCAGTGAGAACCGTTCCCAAATAGTGGCTTCAACATATGGGGAATTGCCATTTTACATTGGGTGTATTGATGTTGCCGAGTTCAAGCTTTCTGAGTCACCATTGAATAACCACGAGTATTTTTTTTTTGTCTCCGAATGAATAAAAATTTGAAAACTAAATAATGGAAAAACAAAAGATAACTAGTTAAAACAAAACTTTTAAAACCAAAGTGGAAATGCAGTCAGTAGATAATTTTTTACACATTTTTCACCCTCATAAGCTCTAAATTATAATCTTACATAAACGCATAAGAGCCGATGGAGTCCGTGGATTTTCGATCGAATCAATATTTATCCCGAAAATCGATCTACAATTCTATGCCGCTTAATATGCAAAGTGCTGTAGAATAGCCTATATTTAGTTCATTAATTTTCAATACACTGATTGACTCAAGGCTGCTTTAAAAAAAATCCACATTTGAATATACTTCGAGCCAAAATAAAGTCACAAGCTTGAATTGAAACACAACGTTTTGTTAAATGACGTGCAAACATTTAAGTGAATTGTTATTACACCTCCATCCGGTATGTTTTTCTCGTTAGTGTCTTACCATTACAGCAGTTCTTGTATTTCACTTTGTTTTTGCACTTATTTTCATCGTTATTTCTTATTCAGTGCTTGTTTTTACAAATGTCCCCAAGTTTTATATTACTTTTACACAAGCAATATTCTTTAACAATCACTGCTCAATTAATTCTAGCTATAAAGGCTCCTCCGCTGTGAGTGGTGCATGTTACACATTTACGGATGCTTGATTTTAACGATTGAACAATTTAAGACATTTGTTGCTACAGGTTGCACAAAAAAATATCAAGAAGTTTAATACTGGATGAATCAAAAAAACACAGAAATAAACTCATACTGAAACATTTTTTATTTTAAAAATATTCTAGGGAATTTAGACTTTTTACTTATTTCAGTAGGAAAAGACCTTAATAAGTTCCGGTAAAATAAAGAGTTTTAAATTCTATGGATAAGATTTTTTTGAATGTCGACTTTTGAAAAGATGCTCGTACATTTGTGATCAGAATTCGAGAACAGATTCTCTGATTTGGCTATCAAATATAGCAAAAAATTTAAATTTAACCCTCTGATGAACTATGTCACCTGGCCAGACGAAATGGTTTTTCTTTTTTGAATAACTTTGTTTCTAGTTGCTTGATTGGTAAACGCTCTCGTGATTTTTCGAGTATATTTTCACTCTTTTTGACAAATATAAAATCGAAAAGTTCTGTTCATGTTTGTAGTGATAACTTTTGCCACAAAGTCAAAATCTTCATACATGGACTATGTCGTCTGGCCAGACGAAATGGTTTTTCTTTTTGAATAACTTTGTTCTCTCGCGCTTTCTTGGGCTTTTGAGTTTGTTTTCCTTCTATATGAAAAGTATAAAATTCAAAAGTTCTGTAAATGTTGGTAGTGATAACTTCCCTGAAGGAAATGTCAATAGTAAAACTGTACTGATTCACTATTGACTTCGTCACCAGTACTACTGACCAGTTATATGACATACAATGCTTTCTACTGTAGACATTTACATGGGCTTGTCATTGCGAATCCACTAGTTCCCTTAGTACTATTGACTAGGTAGTTCTAATGGAACTACATGGAGACATTGGAACCATAGATTCACTAGTTCATTTTAGTAATTCTAGTCAACACTTTTTGAACTTTTTATAATATTTTCATACTAGTAGAACTATTGACTAGGTAGTTCGTATGGGGACATATGGAGACATTGGAACCAGAGATTCACTAGTGCATTTTAGTAATTCTAGTCTACACTTTTGGAACTTTTTGTTAAATTTGCACACTACACCATTTCCAATTGTATTCTAAAATTTTCAAAATAAATTTTAAAATTGTCTAAATATATTTTATAATTTTCGAAATGAATTTTGAAACTGAATTTTAAAAATTGTGTACAAAAAAAAATTGGACAATTTTAAAATCCATTGGCACAATTTTAAAACTTCAAACAAGTACATTTATTTTGTTAATATTACATGTTTATTAAAGAGACAAAAATAAGGTTAGTTTCTTAAAAGTAAAAAAAGGTACGAATTCAGTGTTACAGTCTTTTTGTATCGGGTTTTTAAGATTTAAAGCTTGTTTTACAAGTCTAGGTTTCTTATTAAATAATAAACACAGCTTATTAATAGCATAAAAGTAGCACATATGATTTTGTACCAAATTGTTTCAAAATAAAAAAAGCTCATTTTCTCCAAGGCTGGCGAAACCTTTTAGCATTTTGAATTGATATAAAAATTATTGTTCTTTGTCAGAAGAGTCGCCTTCATTTTCATGTTGTTCCTTATTTTTGAAGTTGCTGCGGCTGGTTTGTTTAAAATATTTTTTTTTCTGTCGTTGGAAAGCTGCTCTTAATGTTTTGTCAGAAGATTCACTGAAAGTTGATATAGCATCTGGGTATTGAAAAAAAAAAAAATATTTTGAAATATAAAAAAAAATTAAAACCTCGTTTAAAAAATTGTTTACCTATCAAAGCCTTGAACACATTGCCGTAGTCCCGTAATCGCTTTTTGCCGAAAGTTCCGTCAACATTAAAGTTCATTATAATATCGTGACCAAATATCTGATGTAGGTTTCGTTCAGCATTACCACCGAGAAGTACCTTTATTTGCCGTATCTATAAAATATAAATCAGAAATTTTTAAAATTGTTTGTTGATTTTGTTTCACAGTACAGTAAAACACTTACATATGGATCTGCATGCGTCGCTAAAATAGCGTCAAATTCTTTCAATTTTTCCGCGGTGTTAATTGGAAATATGTCCATTATATTTTTGGCAACTGCGTTTTGGGTAACTATGCGATCCAATAAAACTCTATGTTCCGCCAAAATATCAACTAAGGTGTTATATTGCTTCTGAGCAGCATCTGAAAAAAAATATATTTATTAATAAGATACATGGATGGAGTTTCTCACAAAATTTCTTCAAGGGCCGAACTAAAACCAACAGCCAATGTTTGAACGAAAAACTTTTTCCAAAGCTTTTAGCTCTTACTGCAGAAGTTTTCAATAAGAGTTTCTATCTGAAAATCTCTGCGAAAAGCATAAAACACTATGGCTTCGCCACTTTGACATGGTTTTTGATCTTTATTACCCGTAAAGGCTCAACAATAGGGTGGTCCTTATTTTAAAAATTCTGGATGCTGCTTAACAAGTCCAGTGTTACGGAGTAGCAAAAATTTTCAATAAAAGACCTCTCTACACAACAGCCGTTCTTATACAAACCTTTATTTAAATCTATTTTTTTTGACAGTTCTTCGCAGCCATGACACTTTTGATTAACTTGAAAAAAAAAAATTTTGTTATCAGTACAGTATATAATGGTAACATAGAAAAAATTACCTTGTTGTGGAAAATACTTTAGTTTTCCTTTGGAATGTTGGGCATCATTGTTCGACATTGTTCTGGAAGGCAGGCGTGTAGAATTGGAATTATTACAAAATTTGTATTAAAAGGTAAGGATAAAAATTTATACTGAATATCATTCATAACAAAATTTTCTTTTTCGCCTAAAAGAAAATTTGTTTTGAAAATGCCTAATTCACAAGAATCGAGGGGCTCTTGGAAAAAACTCTCTAAATCAAGCAAACGCCGTCCTTCAACGTAAATGATATCGTTTTCTTTTATTATTGCTTCGATTTTTATAGGAATATCTGATTTAACTGACCAAACATTATTGGGTTCTTTGCAAGAAATTAAGCAATCATTGATAAAAGCTTCCACAATGGCACCTTGTTTGTACTTTAACTTTTCTGTTTTAGTTTCAACATATACTAAGTGTTTTTCTCTTTGCACAATTTGTTGAAGAATTGACGATGGTTTTCGAACATGTCTTTTTAAAATTTGTAATTTATTTTCAAAATCGTATGCCGAAAATGACGTTAGAGGTCCATACAATTCTGCGCTGGATGCTATATGCAATAGGCTGTGCACATTAAAGGAAACGCTGTCTGCACCGAATACAATAGGGAAATTTTCAACAAATAATTCAAGTAGATCATTACCTACATTTATATTATTGTTAACATGTCGTGGATTACTCAGTAGCCTATAAGCGCAATGTAAGAGCAAAAATTCATAAAAAATATCTTTGTGTATTTGATTGTAAAGTACAATTACTCCTGTGTAGGCGAGAAACTGATGAAATTCAGTGGCCTTCCAATTATGTATTTCATCTAAAGATCTAGGTTTCCGTGGAAACTCCTTGGGAAAAAATTTTCTTAATTTTACGAGATCAGTAGATATTTTCGAGACATTTGCTTTTGGAGTCGTTTCTTCTGTTCTATTTTTAATGATTCGAATAAGCATTTTTCTTGTAACCCCAAGATCGATAAGGTGCATACTGTCTAAAGGAGTTTGCGTTACCATATTAAAACCTATTTCTTCGAGGGGAGTTTTTTCATTTTTGAATTTTTGGCTATGATGCCTTTGATATTTTCTTAAAGAAAAGTCTTCGTCGGAAATTAAAGTGCCACTGACAGTTTTATATGTTAGCACATTGCCAATTTTTTTTGATACTTGTGTGCACTTAGTACAACCATGTGATGCAGTATGACCTGGGACACCACAAACGAAAGCCTTAGCCGGCGTGTCGCATGTTAAACAGCGAAAAACAATGTGAATTTTCTTATCATTTAAAATAAATCCATCTTTAAGCGAATGAAATTCTTCGACAAAATTTTTGAAAAACTCTTTAACACAAGTCGGTTTGGTAAGTCCTACATATATACCTACAGGAAAAGGTTTCACTTTCTCTTTTAAATTTACGATCTTCAAAAGAATTGGCCACAACTGGATTCGCGAACTTTTAAATAATGGGATTCCGTCGATGTTTATATCCAGTTCAATTTTGTCATAGTTTTTCAACACGTCTCCAACTTTTTTTAGTTGATTTTGGATTCCAATGTGGCAATAACTTCCAGGGAGAACTTTTCTGACTGAAACTTTACACCTTTTGCCCAACAATGCTGCAGCTGAAAGCGGAACCTGCAGGCCATCCTCCTGTAATATGGCCAGCAGCTTCTCCAAACATTTTCTGGATGGTGCTGTCTCAATATACCAATTTTTTATTTTTTCGCGTAAATTTAATTTTGGAGTCGACAAATCTTCAAAATATTGCTCAAAATCTTCAACAGGCTCTTCCAAATTTTCAGCAGGCTGCACAAAATTGCTTAAGTTAGAACTTTCACTCAAAATGGTTGCTTCTTTTTCATTATTTTTATTTTTATACAAAATTTTTTGCTTTATCACAAGTCTTTTGTAATTTCTTTTGCTCATGGTATATTTTGTTTAAATTGTAAATTTATTCACCTTTAAAATTAACTTGTTCACTTTTTTTTATAAAAACTTTAATATTGTGCGTCATCCACGTGTATTTTCAACAAAACAAAATGAAACAATAAAAAAATAAAGAAGAAGCAAAGCTTGCTAGCCATAAAAAATGTCTCTACCTATCAAAGGCAAAGTAAAAAGTGTAGACGCTTTCGTTGACAATGTCACCAAAAAGTCGCCCAAAATAGTCGACAAAAGTGGTGACTTGGAGACACTTGACCCCAGGCTTCCTTCAGGGTTCTGTCTCAAGGTAAAATTCATCTACCCCGACGAAATTAATTTCTGATAAATAATAGCGTGATATTTTGTTCAATTTCATATTCTTCTCCTTACCTGGGTTCGTGAGATAACAAGATAAATATTGCTCAAACATACATAGCATATATATGTATAAATACTCTGAAACATAAAACTACCGTTAGCTTACCTGTCATTACGAAGGTAATTGGGCACACCACTGATTTCGTTTGGCTAGACGACTTAGTCCATTTACTGACCATCGGATCATTACCCATCCGAGGGTTAATAATTAACAAGTAGCGTTGCGACTCAGTTTTTGTACTTTTTCATTGTTTTGAAGCGAATTTGAAAAACGAAAAAACATTATATTTTTAGCTGAACCTTGTCCATGATTCAATTATTATAAGGTTATTCGTATTTTTTGACGTATGCTTATTTTTTATAAACAAACATATTTTGACAATCTGCTAACAGTGTT
Source organism: Dichetophora obliterata (assembly GCA_963920525.1). Classification (NCBI taxonomy): domain Eukaryota; kingdom Metazoa; phylum Arthropoda; class Insecta; order Diptera; family Sciomyzidae; genus Dichetophora; species Dichetophora obliterata. Next base: position 123,591,351 of record OY986439.1, read on the forward strand.
TTGTGCTGTTGGAAAAAAAAGGTATGTTTCAGTGTTTCGTTGTGTAGTTTTCTAGTGTAGTAGTTTTTCAATGATTTCTTGCCAAGTTAATAAGAAAAAGAAACTATGTAGGTTTTGCGTCGTAAGTGCATGCTATGTTGTAAGTATATTCTAGGAATTTAGAAAACTCCTTTGCAAATTTAAAATAAAAAGTTATTTTTGCCATTGCTCAAAACCTAATTAGTGAATTTTATTTATTAAAAATTGTAATTAAGAGGAAAGTTAGTTAAGGCAAAAAACAATTTATAAATTAATACTAGTGGTATTCAATGAACCCCGTGTTGTCGATGTAAACATCGTATGTTCGGTAAGTTTACAGCAACGTAATTTGCAATAATGGTATTCACTACATTTGTTAAGCCCTGCTAACTTGCTAAACTTAACAAATTTGTTAACTCCTGTCAAAATTTTGTTTGGGAAAAGACTTAGCAGCTTGTTTGCAAGTTAACAAGCTCAGCACCGTGTTTTTGTTTAGCAGATACCATTTGTTAAGTCTGAAACGTCAAAGTTATTGAGTGTAGTGATGAATCGTTTTGTGAATGAGTTTTAACAAGTACCAAATTATTTACGAATTGCAGCTTCAAAGTCTAAAAACTTCCCTTTTTTAATAAAAAAGTGAAAACTTTGTAAAGATGTTGGTAGAGATTTAAGACATTTCAAAGTTTCTGAGTAGCAAATGTATCAAAAGTGTTAACGCACTGTAATATAAAAATAAAAATACATTTTTGGTTACTGAGTACTGGTTACACGGGTTTTTAAACCACAGATCTATTGCTACATTGAAAGTTGTCAAATTAACATTTGCAAACAATTTTTGCAAAATATTTGCAATTTATTTATTTATAAATGGTTTAAGTAAGAAACATATATTTCTATTTAATTAAGCTTTATTATTTATTTATTAGCCAAGTGCAAATAAACGCCGTCGTTTGATTTTGTAATAATTCAGTTTTTTCAATTTTAAGCTGTAGAAGTCTTCCAGCTGACTTTGACATATCAGTTTAGCACTTGATTATAAAATGTCTTAGCAGGTATGTTCACATCAACAGCTGCTTACTTTAACAATTTAGCAGTTTAGCAGGACTTAACAAATTTTAATGAATACCATTAAAAATAAAATTGTAAGGGATTAAACATACGCAGCTTGCGGCACAAAAACGTGGTGTATACATAATGTGACCAACATTTTCAAAGAAAAAGGAAGCACTCGCACAGACTTATTAACTCGGTTAATTAACTTATTTAGAACGCGCCACTAAACGCTCTTTTTTAGGTTTCATAGTTAGGTTTAAAGTGTTTATTAAAATAAACGAACAAAATTATATATATTTTTCTATTTATATTACTTATATATTTATTATCATAGTTTTCATTGAAGTAAGTAAATAAAAATAATTTAAAAAGTTATTAATGCACTAAAAAATCGGAGCAATAAAAGTACTAGAACAAAATTAATAGTAGTCAATATAGTACCAATTAGAATGATATTTGGGCAACCGTGTGCATTTTTAGCTCGAATGAAATTGCTCTCAAGATTTTTTCTACTCTCATTTTCAAATAAGCATACCAAATTGAGAAAACGTCAAAAATACGAATAACCTTATAATAATTGAATCATGACCTTGTCTACAATTTTTAGAATAAATGTCATAAAAAAATTAAAAATGACAAAAATGTCGAGTTTAATGATAAAATAGCCCATTTTCGTAAATAAAGCGAGCCAATGTTGATGAAAATTGATTGATAAATTTTGATTTACTGACAATTAACTAACAATTTACTGAAGGTATTTCATTTCGAAGAAAAATTCGAAATTTTACTTGAATAGTTTTATTTTCAATAGTTTCAAGAATACGCCAATAAGCATAAACAATAGGAAACACTAGGAATATTCTCGATCCGATGCTCTTTTGCAAAATTGCAAAAAAGAGCTACAAACTGTGAACACACCTCTGACACATAGACAAAATTAAATAAAAGTGCTTTGACAGTGAGTGATGTAGAATTTAGTTTTCAACCAACATGTGTTGGAAGGGCACACAATTCACCATAACTATTAAATTGCTGTCAAAAATCCACAAAATATAAAAAACGAGCTGAATTGAACAACACAAGAACTCCAAGTTTATTGTTTATTAAATTTTACTTGTTCAAAAGGATTTAGTTAAAGGAGATTAAAGAATGCCAAGCAAAAGCGGAAAATCTAAAATTTCTGAATATATAGTTGAAGTTCTTGCCACTAAAATTCTCAACAGTTTTTTTATTTCAACTGATGATGTAAAATTAACATGCAAATAAAAGTTTTTGTGAATATAATAAACTTTTTAAAACATCTTCTAAAATATGCCTTAATTTTAACCACTTTTGCATAAAACCTCCCTTAATAGAATGAATAAAAGAATGTACAAAATTAAAAATTGTGAATAAGTGCCATTTTCCATTTCAATTTCCAATTTTATTAAGCAAAAAACAGTTTTACACGAAAATAAGCATGTATTTACAAAATACAGGCTATAAAAGAAAACTATATTTAAAGATTAATTGCACTTTCTTTATTTTGGTGAATAGCTTTATTTGGTTTTAAACTTTTTGTTATAAGCATTTTTGATCACAGATAAATAAAGAAATTGTACATATCTGGTCTAAGCTAGGTGCATTTATATTCGGCTTTCTTAAGAATTTTTATCCCTTCAACAACAAAACCAGGTTGTAAGGAATGTGCATACCATGACCACAATTATTACAAGTTCTTCTGAAACCAAGCTGAGGGCTTCACAAACAAATTTTCAGTAAAAGTTATTTTCACAATGTTTCAGTCTGGTTCTGTCTGTAACTCAAGTTACTTACATTAAAGTTTTAATTGAAAAAAGTTTGCATCTCAAGGTTGCGAAAGTTGAGAAATTGTAGCAAGGAGCAGGCAATGATTGATAAAATATGCATTTTATTCACATCAAAGCCACTATTGTTGGCTTTTACCATAATCCAGAATTTGTTACTCGAGGCAACTAACTGAATTTTATTTAAAATGCTAAAAACTTTGCTGCAGTAATCGTATTCCACTAGAAAGAATTCAGAATAAGAATATTATTTAAAGCAGGCCCGTAGTCAAGGGTGTTTGCTGCGTTCAAACCCCACTCCACACCATAACGTCGAAAAAGTATGAATAAACTTAAACAAATACAATTAAACAATAATTTCGAATGCCTACGAAGTTTTCTAAAAATATTGCCGTCGTAAGGAAGCGTGCGTGCGGCATCTTGCATGAAAATCAAAACTAGTTTTATTCTAAATCTGCTTCCTTCCTTCTTTAAGAAAATAAAATAAAAATTGCGAATTTTTTGCTCAATTGCTTAATTTTTTAACCTTAAATGCCATATCTTCACATATTAAAGCAATCACTCAAACAAAAAACGCAGTATCTACATAAGATAGCCCTGCAGTGTAATCAACTAGATTTATACCAGTCAACAACTAGTTGGAAATATCCAACAACTAGTTCGATTTATGTCCTATTCTCATAGAACCGACTGGTATTTTTTACGTGGTGATGTCATTGGAAAAGACAATTGTCTTACTATAGATAAGGTTTTAACTAGTTAACAACTCATTTTTTATGTAAAGTAAAGTTTTAGTTGGGTTGTGACTAGTTTTTAACCAATATAGTAATTACCGAATTAAAACTAGTTCATAGGTTCATATTTTTTCAATAAATCATAGGTTCAAAGAACATATATTTTTACAACAAAATATTAGCTAAAGGCTAAAGTTAAAGCTATTTGATGAAATACCATGTTTATGGTATACTACATGTTTTTAAATTAGTTTTTATATGTTTTAATTTGTTTATTATTAGTTTGTTCCAATGGGGTACCCAGCTCCAACTGGTTTTGGAACTGGTTGATTTTGATAATATGTAGTATAGTTTGATTTTGGCTAGTTTTACAACTGGTTTAATGTGACTTGACAAAAACTAGTTGGGTTTAAACTACTTTTGCTACTAGTAAATCGTGACAAAATATAAACTAGTTTGTTTTGACTAGTATAAATACTACTCATGTTTTAATGCTGACTAGTCTTACACTGCAGGGAGGTTTCTTTTTCCAAAAGTATTCTAGAATTGATAGGCACTTGTCTCGTCGTGCCCTTCGTAATTTTGCTCGATCACGGATGCTGTAATTCGGCCCCAGATGCTGAATCCTGTGGCGACATGTTGTAACTTCACTATCGAAGCGAACATCGAAGCGAAGTTTTCGATCTGGCAGTATGTTGTAATATTTTCGTTCGACAGGCGATTTGGTTTGTTTCGAAGTTATGTTCGAACATTTAAAAGCTGCACACAAGCTTTTTTTCTGATACTTGGCATGCTAAATAATGTGAATATTTTAAAGATGTTTTATTAATAAAAAAATATCATTTAAACAAAAAATAATAAATTAGTTATTTTCAACAAATAACATTGTTTGGCAAAAATAAGCGTATCTTTATTTAAACAAACAGTTCTAAGGTAACCATATATATATACTTTTATTAAGGCCAATACTTTTATTATTCCACTAATTTAAAATCATTATTTAACTCTTCTATGTTAAATAAATAATATATAACAAATAAAACCATGCTGAAATGGATGAATATTTTCGTTTATATTTACTTCGCTTCTCGATCACTGCCACCTTTCGAAAGTGTTACAACATACCGACTTTCGATAATTTCAACAACTTCGAACTTTCGAAGTTATAACATGTTGCCACATGATGTAATATATGAACGTGACGGAAAAAACTCAAAATTCTCAAACTGGATGGCGCCGCTAAAAAAGTGAATTTAAAGAAGTATAAAAGGAAATATTTCAAATCGAGTTTAATATTTATTTACATTTAAGTCATACAAAAACTTTTGACCATAACAGATTCTAATGCTTTGCTTAATCCGAATATGCCATCAGATTTTTACAAAAATTAGTCCTTGACCCATATTGGCCTGCTTTATTAAGAACAGCTTAATTTTTTTTCGATTTTGAACTAGAAACTTTACCTTCGCCTAGAAATAAATGTTGCAGGATAGTTGGCCTTTTTATGAAGTTTAGGTAGAATTTAAAAATTATACAAATTGTATCATTTTTATGACAGAAAAATAATGCTTTTCGTTAAACCGACATTTGGGAAAAAATTTATTTTTTATAAAATTTAATTCACTTTGCTCTCATTTGTCATGATTACAATGACTTCTAAAATATAAATTTGATCATCATCAACGTTTAATTACGTCATTAATTTAAATGCCACTTGCCATCTGATACTCCGAAGAATGATTTCCGGCGTTTTCAAATTGAACATTGATGGTCCGACATTACAGTCCAAGATGCTCTTAGTCCTCGAGCAATAACCAAGTGCACATAATTGAAAGGCTCCTTCACAGAATCTGTCGATGGGTCATGTTTATAGACTGCAACGACTTTCATTTCATCAAATGACAGAACACAAATTTTCTTATTTTCTGAAAAATAGCTGAAGAAAAAATCTTAAGCGGCAAAAAAAGTTTAATTTATAATAAAAAAAAAGTGGTTACGGAGTGGAGGGAGTTTTAAAAAGGAAAATTAAAAGGAAAAATGCCAACAAAAAATGGACGAAGGAAGAAATTCGGAAAAACTGATGTTGTAAGGCTTTTGCAACATCACAATCAGCCCAATTATGAAAACTCTCAGGAGTTTCAGCTCCCATAAATTTAAATATTCAAATGAACAAAATTCTCCCAATGTGAATCTCTCATGAGTAAAGATATGGGAATGGGAATTCGAACATAACTTCGAAACAGCTGTTCAGCTACATCTAACGTTTAATTTATAAAATATAAACGCTTTGTGCAATTTTGTGATTTAATTTGTGAAGTGATTAATTTTCTTTATTAAATATTATTAATTAAATATAATTAACAATGTTCAGCGTTGGAATAAGATTTATGGCGATTGAAGAGGAGCATGCCTCCGACGTGGAAGACCAAGTACTTGTTAGACGAACCTTGAGAGATAGCAGCAATCCTTTCGAGTTTCCACAGCCTTTGTATGTATATTTGTAGCATAAATAAAATTTTGTGAGTTACTAGACTTGAGATCCTAGCTCATTGGTGTGGGTGATTGTGATATGAGCGTGGGCCACAATCTCCACAGTCTGCACTACGTAAATATATGAAGATTTTTTTATTTACCTTGTGGCTTTCTATCAGTGAACTAAATTTACCTTTAAGGTTTCAAAAGTACTAGCGACTGAACAAAGATAGCTTTAAATATTTGCTTGAGGTACTGACGGAATTTTTACCAAGGCGTATAACCTCGAGAGCAGTTCCACCCATCATCAAACTTAGCGCATGCTTAAGATTTTTTGCAAAATGTGGTTACCAAACTGGAGTTGGGAAAGACCACGCGTAGGATAAGCACAATCCAGTTTCAGTGTAGTTCTTTCTGAAGTGCTAGACATTTTTAAACAAAAATTATGTCCACAGTGGATAGAAATGTATGAAACTGTTGGAAAGAGAGCAGTAGCGTTAAAGTTTTACAACAAATTTCATTTACCTGGCATTATTGGATGTGTTGATGGCACGCACATCAGAATTATTGCTCCTTCGACAGATAAACATTTATACTACAACAGGAAGGGAACATATAGTTTGAATGTTATGCTTGTAAGTTTTATTATATACTAGCTGATATACCCGGTGTTACTCGAGAGTCATTTATATAAACATTTATAAAAAAACTAAGTAGATTACTATAAGGAAGATTTAATATATTCCAAAATGTTCGTAATTACTTTAGACACACAACTGCATTCTTAGAGATAAATGGGGGCGTTCAAACTATATAGAGAATTTAAACACAAAACTAAGTTTTATTAATAGTCTGGTATGAAAAAATAGATTTTTAGCCATAACTTTTGATTGGAAAGAGATATTGGGGTAATATTTTCACATAAATTATTTTTGAGACTTGACTTTTTTGTAAAAAATATAAAAACAACATTTTGGAAAAAAAAAATTTCACGAAAAAAAATCAAAGGGGGGTACCTTTTTGTTTTGATGACAAAAACAGTAAAATAATTTTTGCGCTTAGCTGGAAGAATTTTTGCATATAAATGATATGTCATTGAAAGGTAGCCAGATGTGCACTTTTTAATTGATTTCATTTTTACAACAACAATTTTTGAGTCATTTTTTGACTAAAAAGTCAATATTTTGGACCTTTTTTGACATAATCATAAAACATATATAAACTAACTTAACGGTACAGTTCAACCTATTTTTGTGAAGTGATTTTATTGAACTTTCGAAAAAAAAAATTTGAATGGAATATATTAACGGACAGCGGAGATATTTGCATCGGAGTCCAAACTTTGATTTTAATGTCGTTTTTTTCTCATTCTTAGGTAACGATGTTTTATGAAAAAGTCGTTGTGCTGAAAATTTCTCCAATTTTGAAGATACGTAAGTGTTTTTGATGTCAAAATAATGTTATAAGCACAATTGAGGCTGCTGGCCGACGGCGTGCAGCCTGTCAATATAGAACAATGTATTGCATATGTTATAAACACAATCCACATCACACGCCGAGCTTGTCGTGCGGCGTCAGAACACGCTGTAGCCGAACAATTTTTACTTTCTATTGTAATTTGACAGTCGTGTATTGAAAAACAAATAAAAAGGCTGTGCTTAGGCGAGAATCAAATGATTGAATTAATCCGAATTTGTGGTTTGTTTTTTCAACTAAAAAAATGAACTATGCGAGAGCGAAAATTAACATAATCAAAATTTTGATGACGCTTAAGAACTGAATCAATTAGTCAAATAGAGTAAAAAAGAACAAAAGAAGGGATTTTATTGTCATTGAATCATTTGATTGTCTTCTGAACATAGCCAAAGATTGTATTCCACACGCCAGCAATAGTTCTACACGCCAGTGGAACTTAGACGTCGCACGCCCGTAGCCCAAATTGTGTTTATAACATAAAAAATTTTTTTAAATTAAATACACAAAAATCTCCGATACTAAAAAGTTTTATAATAACAAAATTACCGTTGGTTGAAAAATTTCAGAGGGGGCGTGGCAAAAAATACGTATGTAACATTTTAAGTTGGGATAAACTTAATATGTGTACCTAGTTTGAGCGAAATCCGTTGGGCCGTTTAGATTTGTATAAAGGCCAAATAAACAAACAAACAGAAAATGAGTTTTATTACTATAGATACCGAATATATTCTATATATAAATAGGTATAGCCAAAACAGTTAAGAACCATTTTCTCCCGTGTTACGCAACCGATTTTGATAATTTTTATTTTAAATGAATCAGAGAAGGTGAAAGAAGTGCACCAAATATTTTTTAAAGAAATTTACATGCTTTCAACATCTAATAAAGGGTGTTTTTTATAGAGTGAAACAAGTTTAAATCATAATAATATATAGTAATATATTTTCAATAGCAATGAAACGGGCTTTATTGGATAGAAAATTTTATGACATTTATGTCATAAATAGAATTGGGGCTGCAGGCGGGTGGCGTGTAGCCTGTCAATATAGAACAATGTATTTCTTATGTTAAAAATACAATCTGCATCACACGCTGAGCTTGTCGTGCGGATACAGTACACGCTGCAGCCGGAAAATTTTTATTTTCTAATTTGACAGGCGTGTATTGAAAAACAAATAAAAAGGCTGTGTTCAAACGAGAATAAAATGATTGAATTAATCCAAATTTGTAGTTTGTTTTTCCAGCTAATAAAATTAACTATGCAAGAGCGAAAATTAACTTCAAACATAGATAAAATTTTGATGACGCTCAAGACCTGAATCAATTAGTCAAATAGAGTAAAAAAGAACAAAAAAAAGGGATTAGCTTAATCATTTGATTGTCGTCTGAACATAGCCAAAGATTGTATTCCACACGCCAGCAATAGTTCTACACGCCAGTGGAACTTACACGTCGCACGCCCGTAGCCCCAATTGTGTTTATAGCATTACACGTTGCACGCCCGTAGCCCCAATTGTGTTTATAACATAATGTTTAAATATAATTTCGGCCATGTGGCTGCCATAGCTGGCGCATGCAAGGCGCAATCTGAATCACCAATTTTCATAAACTTTTCGCAGCATTTGCGGCCGTTTCTCGCCGATAACTCTTCGAATGTTGATTTCCAGGTGTTCAATTGTTTGTGGTTTATCGACGTAGACAAGTGACTTTACATAACCCCAAAGAAAATAATCCAATGGGGTTAAATCACACGATCTTGGGGGCCAATTAATTGGGCCATTTCGTGAAATTATTTTTTCGTCAAAAGTTTCCTTGAATAAATCAATTGTAGCGCCCGCTGTGTGGCATGTGGCTCCATCCTGTTGGAACCACATATCAGCAAGATTAATGCCAGCTAATTGAGGTACGAAAAAACTTCGAATCATGTTTCTATACCGTTCACCGTTGACAGTAACATTCTGACCATCATCGTTTTTGGAGACATGTGGGCCAATTACTCCGCCAGCCCATAAAGCTTGTGGATTCTTGTCACTCCAAATACGGCAATTCTGTTTATTTACGTATCCATTCAACCAAAAATGGGCTTCATCGAAAAATAAAATTTTCCATGGAAATTCAAAATCAATATCAATTTGTGCTTCAGCCCATTCGCCGAATTGGCAGCGCATACGATGGTCGTTTGACTTTGATTCCTGCACAAGTTGAATCTTGAAATGTTTTAAGCCAAGATCTTTTCGTAAAATCTTAAATAAAGTGGAAGGACACAACCCCAATTGCTGAGAACGGCAACGAATTGATGTGGTCCGGAAGCGTTCTATTGTTCTTCGAATTAGCAGCTCTGAAGGACGATTATGTACGCCATAAAATGGACGAAGTGCACGATAAGTTTGACGAACATAACCATTATTTTGATTACAAATTTCCACAATTTGCACGCGTTGCTCTGTGTAGGTCGATCCATAATGAAATGTCAAAGCAAATTAAACAAAAAGCAACTATCAGTTAAAACATTTGTTTTTGACATTAATATTGCATTGAATCAACAAAGAATATGTGCGAAAAGGTCGAATTCGACCATTGGCGAACTCTAGTAAATATAACTAGGTACGAAAGTAATTTACTTTAATTATGCATATATTAGGTGTGTGATGATAATCTCAATATACTTTACGTTGATGCAACCCATCCTGGTGCATGCCACGACTTCTTCATATGGAATGTCAGTGAGCTTAGGTCGTAGTTAGAACAGGATTACAGAAGTGGTGAGACTAGATTTTGGTTGCTAGGTAATATTTTGTTTTCGATTTACTTTTTAAACATTGCAAATTTACTAGGAGACGCCGGATATGCACTGGAGCCATGGCTTTTAACCCCATATAGAACGCCATCTGAAGGCTCAAAAGAAAGAAAATTTAACGATATTTACGCTGCCGCAATGTTATAGAAAGAACAAACGGAGTTCTCAAGAACAAGTGGAGGTGTTTGCTTGGTGCGATGGATCTTCGCTATAGTGCTGAAAAGCGATTAAAATTGCAAATGTGTGTTGCGCGTTGCATAAAATTTCTTTGCGATATAATGCAAATGGCCCTAGTTAAGATTTTCAAACTGATGTATCCCAGAATGAAATAGGTGAAGGAAATAATGTTGATAACTCACAACATATGGACACAGCGAACTCACAACGAAATAGCCAACAGTTTGTAAGAAAACTTCAGCTGTGGTAAGAAATGATATGTATATCTTAGGGGTCGTCCATAAACTACGTTACCAATTTAGGGGGAGGGGTTTTGAAATGCACTACAATAAGTAACGGTAGGGGGGGGAGGTGTTTAGATATTGTAACGTTACCAAAAATTAAAAAAATCGACGAAAAACCTCTAATTAATAACACAATCATTTCAAAAATTTTTAACCTTACATGTTTATGTTTGATCGTCTAAATTGATGGTTAACTTTTGTTTCAACGATTTCTTCCACCGCCTTTTCCCTCGACACAGGAACCTTTTGGTATTAATTCACCATCTCAGCACACGTCTGAAAAATTTGGGTCTTTGCTTTTGCGACAGGCTTTGACGTTAAGGCCTGAATGTTCTTGATCAAAGGAGATACCGTATGACATTTACTGTCCTTCTCAGAAAGAAGAAATCGATTCAAGGTCGTGTCCTACCTGAGGCTTGTATTTCGTTTTTAAAACTTCTATGAATTGTCATAAGTTTGTATTATATCGTTTACAATAAAGCGGAATAAAACATACTATTTAAATAAATCAGTTTTCAGAAAGCATTTACACAAAAAACACCGAACTTGGTGCAGCTCGAGTGCAGCCTTTAAGGGTACTCTGTTAAAGACCAGGTGAATTTCTTTGCGTTAGAAATGAGGATTCACCTGAATGGGTCGACATAGAATCCGACGAAAAATTCAAAATATAGAGCTAGTCAAAATATATAATCATTCGAATGAATTAATTTCATATGTCACGTTACTTTATGGGGAAGGGGTTTTGAAAAGCATTACGAAAAGTAACGCAGGGGGAGGGGGGTAAAAAAAACCGGAAAATCAGTAACGTAGTTTATGGACGACCCCTTATTGAGATAAAGTATCGTACGGGCTTGTGATGCGTTTACTCCTTGTAAAAACCAAAAACAAAAATTGTTTTAAACATTTAAACATAAATCATTTAATTAATTTTTTCAAAAACATGACTAATATATACATTATTAGAAATTTGAACTTTAAGGAACTTCATTTTTGTAAAATATTCATCACATATTTCAAGATATTAATAATAAAACAAAAAATATATACATATTAAAAGAAACTTGAGTAAAATTAAAAGAAACTTGAGTAAAATGTTCATCACAGAATTGAAGGTATTGATATTAAAAAAAAATATACATTTTAAAAGGGTTTTAAACTTCAAGATATTAACTCATATGGTTATATTTTTAGGATTTTTTTATCACAGAATGTTAATTATTGATTATCACTTAAAAACGTTAAATAATATTCTTTTCACAGAATAATAACGAAAAATAATAAGAACAAATTCAGTTATTTCAAAATAACTGAATTCCGATTATCTTTAATGACAATTGCAAAAATATTCAGCTAATCAATTATCCTATAGTTGTTTTAAGCACGATAACTGAAAGCACAGCATATTCTGATACAAATGCTTGAAGTAACGTGACTACATATGAAAAAAAGGTAAGGCTGCAGGTGTTTCTATTATTTAATTCCAAAAGATATATCGAACACTTGATCTTTTTTCGAAAATCAAAAAAGGAAAATGCGGGAGGAAAGCAAAAATATTTATTTTTCTTCATCTGTTTAATTTTGAGCTTTTCAATTTCAGTTAGCTGAGAATTGTGTGCAATCCTTTTTTCGATTTCTCTCTTACGCATTTTTTCCATTTCAGCATTATGCCTAATGGTTTCAGCTAATATTTTTTTTGGACATCACAAAAACGATCGATGATCGATAAATCTTTTTGATGCCAGCAATACTTTCGGCTCGCTGATCTTTTTGATCAGCCACTGCCTCACTTATTTTTTCCAATAGTTTCTGTTGTACTTGAGTTCCTTCTCCAGCACGTCGGAAGATTTTTTAGTTTTAGTTTTCTTCGCAGATGGAGTGGATGGGCAAACATTATTACACACATTTGTATCAGGATCTGCTGTGTTCATGCAGGTAACATGTTGCAAACGCTTTCAGGATAAGTGACTACCTCAATATTTTCGCAAATTTCATCGAAGACCACTTGAATATCTGATTGGATATTTTCAAACAAGGAGTGCACTTGCGTATTTTCATCATGTGGCCCTTCATTCTCTTTATTTACAGGCTTTCTTTTTAGGCCGAACTTATTGCCGGGAGTTCCTTCAACAAACAGCTCCCTTAGTGTTTATTAAATTTGATACCGCTTCCTCGAAGGGAGAGAGCAAGTACTGTTTGTTGGGTCCTCCACCGGTTCCATTTCTCATTTTTAAATTTTGCGCTAACTTGTTTCTCACATATTTTTTTTGATCTATCCATACCTGATAAAAATTATAAAGTTGTTTTTATTTTATTTAATTAATTTATAGTTTGTCTTTAGAAAATCATAAAGAAACGGTATCAACAAAATGTAGCCTATATAAACATATCGTAGCATTGCATACTGACGCGATCACCGCTACCACTTCGGTATGCGCCTTATATGCCTTAATGCAAACCAAATATATATTTGAACATCTTACCTTTTTCCATTCATTAATTTCTTTTATTGGAGGACTAAGGTGTTCTGCGCAATTTTCCAAAACTGGAAAACTTCTTCTTGACCTTTCTAATGAAAGCCACAACGATGCCTCTATTTTTCTCCATACATGAAAGTAAAATTTCCATCTGGCCTTTATTCGTATTTTTTGCCCTTAAATTAAAGTAATATTAACACTATATCCGTTTATTTACATATAAAATGGACTTACATGCTTTCTGTTGCTTAAATTGTTTTCTTTCTCTCCAATAAATTTCATGGGAATAAAATTATGGGAACTGTCAAAAAATTCCCATCTTCCAAGTTTTCATAATGCATACTTTTCCCAAAAATGTATGTTCGAAAACGTTCGTAATAGGGGAATGAGAGAAAATGAAAAATTTACAAGGATGCAACAAGATCGTGAATTACCCTAATGCATACGAAAAAAAATTTTAAGTACTTGTACCTGGAGCACAAAGAAAATCTTTAAAAATATCTCTGGTTGCAAATGCAGTTAGTGAAGCGTTGCCACCTTGGCCTAGAATGTTTCTAAGCTCCCCTTGTGTTATTGTTGATGAATTTGTTGTTATTGAGTGTCCCACAGCCTGGTCATTGAACCGTATAAAATTGTACAATACACAAGTAGTGAAGATTATATTGTCGACATGTTGTGGTTGCGATTTTATCCGTCTGTTGTAGATTTGGAAATTTTGAGAAAGAATTCCAAATGCATCTTCAACCACCCGTCTCACCCCCGACAACCGCTCTTTGAAGTGACTTTTCTGCCATCTTCCTGGAAACTTGCACCTGGATAGGGTCGCAATATATAATTTTTGAGAGGGAATGCCTCGTCACCTACCATCACATGTGGCGCTTCAATATTGCTGCCTGGACAAGCATTGTTGCCGGGTACGAGCAGCTAATTGGCTTCCAACGCTTTTCCCAAATTGCTATTGAATAAAATGCCTCCATCGCTGTTTACATACGACCCAACATCAATCGCTATGAAATTGTAGTTGGCATCGACCAGTGCCAGCAAGACCACGGAAAAGTTTTTTTACAATTTAAAAAAAGTGACCCGCTATTATTATTAGGAGCTGTTATCATGACATGCTTGCCATCTAGAGCACCAATACAGTTGGGAAGTCCGAAAGATGACAAAAGTCTTATGCAATGGTCTGTCACCGCTCTTTGGTCAATGTTGGCATTGTGATTAGCATGAGTATTTCAATAATTGCCGCACAAACCTCCTTGACAATTTTAGAGACTGTTGAATGCCCTTGCCGATAGCTAAAGGAAATCGTCTTAAAGGAGTCACCTCTCGCCAGAAACCTAAATTTAATAATAAAAGTTGGGTTTCTAATTTGTTTACTCAAGCACACAGCCAACTTTTGTTTGGTGCATATGGCTTATCGGAATTTCGTGACTTGCTTCCTGATTTTTGTTTTTCATGCAAACATTCAAATTGGGCAATGCTCACCCGGTAGCTGTTGTAGAACTTAGATTAGTCGCCCAACAGCTTATTGTGCTGAGTAAAATACTCGTCATAGATCGGTCGTTCTAAAAGCATTGGATGAATCCAAAATCAACGATTTAATTGATTTTCTGCGTCTACTTTATCTAATAGCAAAGTTAATAAAACTAATTGCTTATTCGAAAATCCTGCGGTCATTTTTCTGATTGTTTTGATTACATATAATTTTTGCCGCCTTTTCGTTAAGTTAAGAATTTTACGTTGCTTTTTCATCGCCGTTTTATAGTCGTTTCGTTACGCGCCGTAAGTGGGCGTAGAAACATGCGGTAAAGGGAAGCCTTGCTTGTACATATGGCCATAAGCTTTTGACCCGACCGCGTTAAGACAAATGTTATTTGAGATGTCTTTGCTGTCCCAGAAATTGGATTTTTTTTTGTCGGGTTGCTGCGTTTTCCTTACCTGGACAGCGGAAAAAAAATTTAGCTTATGCATGCATTCATGCTTTTTGCTTCCTCTAACTCTTCCTGCGTGTTCGAGGGCTGAATTTCTAAATCCTTCACCCTTTGCTGCAACCTTATAAACAGCTACTTTCCGAAATCTCATCGGGACTAAATATGTAGATACATTTAATTTACATATATTTAACAACTAAGTCAATGGCGTAACTCTGATAAAGGTATATTTTGCTTTACAAAGCTGTACTTACTCTGTTTGGCAGCAGTTCATCCGTGATTGACATCAACGTTCATGTCGACTTGCGTTATATCCTCTGCTGGACAGGACACAGCAATATCTTCATACCGGATAAGCGTAAGAAACGGCACTGCACCTATCTTCAGCCGAGCAGGTAAGGTGGATCTAGGCGGTGGTAAAAAATCATTGAAATCGAAGTGTTGGTAGCAAACACGGTCTGTTTGTTTGAAATTCTTCGAACAAGCAATGTTCCAACGCTGTCGTTTGGACTCCTCAGCCGGAACAGGAAAACACGGTCCATTTTCCTTGCTGATATCCTTCTTACACAATGCAAACTTACGCATTTTTATTTAATTTTAACAAAATATTAACTTATCGCTTCAAATTGGTTTTATTAAATTTTATTGGCACTAAACATACCACAATGTTGAATTCAATAAGTAAAGTTTTATTTGTTTGTTCTTCATTCTCAAAATAGTAATTATTGGCACTAAACACAATACAATGTTCAATTCAATAAGTCAAAGTTTTCTTTGTTCTTCATTCGCAAAATAGCAAAATGACTGCTTTTGACAATTGCGGTCACTTTGAAAGAGAGCCCTAAGACTACCTTGTCTAGTTTTACCATGGTAGGAAGTACAAAATCCGTTAATTTTGTACGCTAATCATATCGGAAAACATAGTAGTACCATGGTATAACTATATAAGCTTTATGCATTTCGGAGAGGCAGACTGCAAAAACTGTCAAAAAGAAGTGGAAAACGTGAATAGAAAATCTAAAATCGATGAGAAATCGAAAGTTTAGAAAATGAAAATGAGATAAACTTGAAATTTTTTTATTATTTTATTGGAAAATTGTGCTTTGTAAAGTTCTTATTGTTATTAAACTAATTTTAATTGCTGGATACCAAACTGCATTGTAAGATAATGAAATAAAAGATATTAGCTGCAAGCAGAGAGAGGACCAGCTGAGCATTGCCATGGTAAATATCACATAATCATTTCTTTCTTCACTGAATAGTTTTGCTTCCAACAGGTGCAAGTTTCTTTTTCCAAGGAGTGGGCTGCTGCTTAAATTACGTAAAATTGTTGAAAGTCTTCCAAAAACAATTGCAACAGTTTGCAACTACAAATACACAATGCAGCGAAGGTTTCAGCAAACTGAAACTTGATCGACATAAGTGAATGTTGCACTATCATTGTCTTAGCATTCTATAAAATTTAGCTTTTTTATTGTATAGCCGCCCATGAACTCCAGCGCACTAAAATGCAGAGGATTAAATTCTAAGGATTAAATTGTCATCTTTTGTTGCGCAACATTGTGGAAGTTCTTGCGAAATTCAAAATTAAAAATTTTCTTCGAATGTGGGTACTACACTTGATTAAAAAAAGGTTTCCGAATGGGACATGTTGAGAGGTGCGTTCAGTCACTCTGTCTCGTCAGCTTCAACGTTTCCAGTACTGTTTAGAAGTTGAATATTTCTCGCTATATAAAATATTATAAACATATGTTTCACGTCTTTTTATACAATATTGTATTAATTACAAGGATCTCAGTCTAAATATTGTCAACGATATATGGGTTACATTTACGTTTTTTTTACCATTCTTAATATAACTCATATTCCGGTTTATACGAAATATTATTATTTGTATTATTTTTAAGGTAATTATGAGTCTTATTATTATTATTAGTCTTATTTTTAATATTATAAGTATTACTTTTAGTGTAATTATTAGTCTTTTAATTGTTATTACTATTATATTCAGAATATTTGTTATTCTTTTGGTCTCTTTTTTATTTTAAATCTTATATTAAATAAACTTAATATAAGATTTAAAAGTCTAGTAATAGATAAGTAAGACTAAGTCTGAAAAGTGAAAGCCTTTAAAAATGTAAAAAATATAAATATATAACAAATGCATTACAACAGAGAAAAGTTACCAAGGATATATTTCCAAAGACTATGTAAGGGGGTTTTATTCAAAGGCTGAGGTATGCTCAGCCGCTCCAGAATCAGACGAAAGGCCCTTGAACTTTCGCCAATAAATAAGAAGACTTGAAAAATTTCATGCTCTTATTATAATTGCTGCTTTTTTGTTTGTAATTTTTAGCAGTGTACATAGTATATATATATATCTCTTAGTGTATAATTCAATGAGCAAGCCTTTCTTATTCCAATACACAATAGTATAAATAAATGCAACGATACGTGAATGAATCTGCCTATGAAGTCCTCATATGCTGGTTTGACGATGTTCAGTGTGAGGTGGAGTGCGATGACTCGGAGAAATTCGGTGATATTCGGTGTTCGGTGAAGTTCGGTGACGGTCGGTGTGACAACAACTTAGGCAAGACCCGACTACGCTGCTTTATTTAGCATTTAATCTTGTGATATATATATAATTTTATATATGGCGTGAATCACCTTACTATTAAGCTAACGATAAAAAAGAAAAATAAAAGAAAATAAACTCTTAAGCATAAATCTATATAGTGGATTTCCGACCGACCGAAGCCGACGTAAAAAGTCTGAATTAAAAAAACAATTCGGATTTCCGACCGACCGAAGCCGACGTAAAAAGTCCGAATAAAAAAGCTGTTACGGATTTCCGACCGACCGAAGCAGACGTAAAAAGTCCGACCAAAAGAGAACTTCGGATTTCCGACCGACCGAAGCCGACGTAAAAGGTTCGAACAAGAGAAGGAGTGCTTCGGATTTCCAACCGACCGCAGCCGACGTAAAAAGTCCGAGCCAAATAACTTAGATAAAACTACTACTACATGTATTAGTAACGATCTGCAGAAATGAGATCGTCGGAAAATTGCGTCTACTTGTTACCAAGTAGCGGACTAAGCACTACGCTTTCGGACCGTGCCCAAGTCTGCCAAACTGCTCATGCTTATTTGTCCACTGAAAAAACCTGATGGGAATTATAACATGCTGAGTTAGCTGTTGCGTTGCTGTGTTTGTATAGTTGTGGTATGCCTGTCTATTGACTACGTTGAGTTGCTATGTTTGTGTGTTTGTTGTATGCCTGGCTTTTGGCTATTTTATAGGTGCACAGGGGCGTAGTGGGACAGTGGCGTAAGGAGCGGGGTGAAATTTTGTAACGGGGTCCCGTTACAACTATATCTAAAAAATATAAGGCTTGGATGGTTATTTAAACCACCTTTGCTCCTTATTGTTCCGAAGAAGTGTTCACGAATGTCCTGATCGATTTGTCCTTATGATTTGTCGTGGTGTCGCTCGCGTCTTACTAGTCTAAGGGGTAATTGTTGTTGAAGCAGCTGCACCAGAATTCAGAACCTTCGATCAGTGGCTTACCACAGCAGAATTTCCAAACCCGCGGCATCACAGTGATTACTTGTGAACCTGCACATCAGAGCTAATGGATAAGCAGAAACATTTCTTATAAGAAACTGACCACTAATAAAAATTGTTGGAGCAGTAGCAGAAACGGCGGTAGTGGACCACAGTTTTGGTTTATTTGGGTTCCCAAGAGAGTTCCCGTTGCAGAACTCATATATGTGTTCATAGTAAGTTTCTGAAGCATATTATCTCCCAGCTTAGATGCATTTTTGGTTAGTGCTTCTGCTTAATAACGAAACACCTCTGCATACAATACATTCTTAGTGAGACATTTATTATCTGCTGTTTAAACGTATTGGTTTGCGGGATTGCCAAATCGGACATACAACTGCCCAATTGAAGGTAGTTGCTTCACTTGCAGCCGGGTACTATTAAAAAGTTTTGGAGGTTTTAATTCCGCAATAACATAACTGGCAAGTTTATTTTCAATTCAAGTTTATGTGGGGGAAGTCCGCATGGATTTAATGAGTTTAGAAATTCACTTGGATAGTGAACGGCATTATCTTCATTAACACCCGTATCGATGGACCTGTATAATCTAGTTTCAGAATTTATTTCTTTATATATGGCTTAGTCAATTTCATTTACATAAGAATTCTTTATTGAAACAATAGCTCTTTCACACAACCAGTTGTCAGTTTTTTTGCACAAATTTTTATACCTGTCCTTTTATTGTCCTTTTACCGATTTTCAGTAAAAGAGCGGCAAATTTATCGACATCGCAATCTCCTCTTAGGCCGCGTTCATAGTAAACGCTTTTAGCTTAGCCGAGAGGTTTAGCTGAAAAACGCTTTGTGTATAATCATATGGAAAAAGCTCAAAGTGTTCATAGTGCCAGCATAAAGCTAGCATAAAGCTTAATTTCAAATGCTTTTCAGCGCTTATATCTCCATCTTGCTTGCTCACACAGAAAAATAATTTTGATTTTTATGCTTTGTTGTAGAGCATTTTTAAAATGCTATTCGGCACATGTTTATCTATTTTGCCTGTTAACAATATTTTCGTTGATTTTTTTTTGATTACTGACTTAGAATTGTTTGATAACAGTTTTGAAGTTTATAGAAGAGATAGACATGCTGACAATACTTCTGCTGTCGGTGGAGGTGTCTTATTAGCTGTAAGGAACTCCTTCGTTAGTTCCATTATTGTTATTCCCTGCTCTGCTAACATCGAACTTATATGCGTCAAGGTTGTACATTCCAATTCTAATGTATATCTTATTAATGCATACGTTCCTCCTAAGAGCAGTGTAGAAGTTTATGCAAGCCTTGCGGATTGCATAGAATACGTTATAAGCATAATTGACGTTAATGACGACATTTTATTGTTAGGTGATTTTAATCTGCCTGACTTGAAATGGGAATCTTCTGACGATGATACATATTTTTGTGCATCTAATTCGAAGTCTCGCCAAGAGCATATATTTGTTGATAATATATGTTCTGACTTACAACAAGTGAGTTGTATTTATAATAGTCGTGAAAGACTTCTTGACCTGGTCTTAACTACAGATAGTAACAATGTGATTGTTGAGAGGGCCCCTCATGTTTTGACTGCTGTTGATGAATACCATCCACCATTGAGCATATGGTACAAATCAGACAGGGATAATATAGTAAAGTCTAACTCAATAGATAAAGTTTATGAATTCAATTTTAAAAAAGCTGACTTTTTGAAGTTGAATCATTTACTTCAAAGTAAACTTCATGTTATTTTAGAATATGTTAATAATAACACTCTTGATAATTCAATTAATTTTTTTTATATGGAAATCTTTGCTATGTTTTCTCTGTCCGTGCCATATAGCCTCAAATTTACGAAAAATTGTGCTTACCCCTGGTACACAAAGGAGTTAAAGATTCTTCGCAACAGCAGGAATAGGGCATGGAAAAAATATGTCTGTAGCTTAGACTTGAATGACCTAGAAATCTACAAGCGTTTGTTTCTGGATTTTGAAAATTGCTCAGCTACCTTATATCAAAATTATTTAGACAGTACTAAGCTGAGAATATTGTCTGATCCGAAGAAATTCTGGGGTTTCATAAACACCAAAAAAAAATCTGATGGATTCCCTTCATCATTTAAGACCTCTGACGGATTTACTGACGATCCTGTCGTAATTTGTGGTCTATTTGCCAATCTCTTTAAAGAGTCATTTTGTTCAGACTCTTTTAATCCTGATGAAGAGTACTTTGAATATATGAACTCTACACCCAGGGTTTCGTTGGATTCTATATCCTTTACTTCAGAGGATATTTTAAAGTATATTGGGTTGATCGATGAGGATTTTAATGCTGGACCTGACGGAATTCCTGCCGCAGTGTTAACACGATGTGGTTCCGTTCTAAGTCAACCACTGTCCATGTTATTCAATAAATCAATTAGCGAAAGTATTTTTCCACTTTTTTGGAAAAAATCTTTTATAGGTCCTATCTATAAAAAAGGTTGTAAGAACGATATAAACAACTACAGGCCTATCGCGAAACTCTCGTCAATTCCAAAACTTTTTGAGCGCCTCGTGTATGATCGTGTGAAAATTCACTGTGGGAAGGTCATGACAACTCGTCAGCATGGATTTGTTACTGGCAGATCCACTGTGTCTAATCTCCTCGATTTTACAACGTTTTGCTTAAATTCATTTTATTCAGGTAACCAGGTCGACTGTATTTACACTGATTTTAGTAAAGCATTTGATAAACTGCCACATAACTTAGTTCTATTTAAACTAAAGTTAATGGGTTTTCCACAATTTTTTGTAAGCTGGATTCAATCGTATCTGACGGAGCGATCTTATCAAATACGATTTCGAGGCGTATTGTCAGCTGAATTTATTGCTGAATCAGGTGTTCCTCAAGGTAGCCACCTTGGTCCACTTCTGTTTATTTTAGCCATTAATGATGTAACCCACATCATCAAACACTCTCATCTACTTATCTATGCAGATGACATGAAAATATACAGAACAATAGATGCTAAAGACAATTCAGATCTGCTCCAGTCTGATTTGAAATCCTTTGAAATTTAGTGTTCTAAAAACAATATGTTTCTAAATCCAGATAAATGCCAAACTATGACCTTTTCGCGAAAAAGGAATAATTTAATTTTTGATTATACGATAAAAGATACGGATTTAAATCGTGTAGATTTTGTCAAAGATCTTGGTATATGCATGGATTCTAAGCTATCGTTTAACGTTCATATTGATTACATTTGTAAAAAATCATCTTCTATGCTCGGGTTTATGAAACGCTGGGCCAAAGAATTTAATAGTATGATCACAACTACAACGCTGTATTATGCAATTGTGCGACCTCACTTAGAGTATGCAAGTCAAGTTTGGTCCCCAAGTTACAATGTACATGTTGAACGTATAGTGAGAATCCAAAAACGTTTTATTCGGTTTGCTCTAAGGGGCTTAAGTGCAACTGATACTTTAAACCTTCCTCCTTATGAGGATCGTTTAAAACTTTTAAAAATGCAATCTTTGAATGAGAGAAGGAAGTCTGCAGATATCGTCTATTTACACCAACTCATAACTGGTGTATTCGATTCACCAGAACTTCTAACTCTTATAAATTTTAACACTAACCGTAGAAGCAGTAGAAATGCTAACAATTTAATTTACTTACCTTTTAGTAGAACAAATTATATGGCTACTGCTCCTTTACATCGCATGAGTACCTTTGTTAACAACTGTAGCTTTTTTGATGTTAACTTATCGAAAGGTCAACTCAAAAGTAGATTGAAAACTAATGTATGATTAGATCTATGTAAACGCATGGTTAGTTGTTATGTCTTGTGTTGTCCCTGAGCCCAACCCATATTATGGTGGGTAAATTTTTCTCACTTTGGATTGTTTTGGACCGCTCTTATCGATATCATTGGGGCTATTCACGGTTTGAGCGTACTTTTAACAAATCGTATTTATAGCATTTGTTTTTGTTCGAATTGTGAGCACCTCGCCATGTGACTGTTGTATAAAAAGACTGTGCAACTCTATGATGTATGTGATTATGCGGCTGTAGACAGAGCATAAAAATACGAGGTACAAAAAACACCTCCAAGGGCTGCTTTTATTTACGAGTGCCTGCGTATTTGCATTTGTATGCAAAACAACAGCAAAGCAAAATGCGCTTTCGTAAATTGGCGTACAAATAGCGGATCGAACAAATGGCAGACCAGCGTATTCGAACTGTGAATGGCCTTATTGAGATGTATTGATGTTATTTGGGCTGGTTCTTAAGATGATCCAATGCGGAGAAAGTGCGAAAAAGCTGTAGTAGCTGAACTCTATTGTTATTGCATGTTTTTTGTGCTGAAGTTTTAACCGTTGTTGTGTTGTTGCTGTGTTGTTGTTGTGTTGTTGTTGTGTTGTTGTTGCGTTGTGGTCCTTTTGTGGTGCCTTTCAGTTGTATGCACTTGTGTATTCAATCTCGTTTGTTTACATATTTTTCGTTGTTCTTGCTTACTTCTTGGGTTTTTTTTGTGCTGAACTTTCCACTGTTGTTATGCTTTGTGTTTTCAAGTTCCTTTGAACTTTTGTGTGTTATTGGTTTGATCTTTCATTGGTGATCATCGTGAATCTACATACTCATTAAACAAAAAAATCTTACATTTACTTTGCAAAACGCAATTGAGGGCATTATTTTCCAAAGAGACAAATGAAAACAAAGCATATCAGCCACAAGCATAAAGCGCGCACTATGAACACCAATAAGCTCAATAAGCTACTTTGTGCAGCGTTTAATAAGCGTTCACTATGATCAAAAAAAGCTAGACAAAGCAGTTTTATGCTTCAGCTTCAGCCAAAGCGTCCACTATGAACGCGGCCTTAGATGGACAAGTATGTTTATTTTTAATTTCAGCATCTCAACATATTTCCACACACTTGATTTCTTTATGGTAGCTCTAACCGTGTCAGCTCTAGTTCCCTTAGTCACTGCCGCTAAAGTTTGGCGAAAATCACCAGAGAACATAAACCACCATCATCATCCATTATAATCCATTATTTACGACCGGATGGCCTTATATCTTGTATCAACAGATGCTATTAACAGCATCGATATGGCTCTTACGTGTCATGGTGCATTCATCCCAAACAACTAATGAAGCCTCCTTCAGTACTTGTGCAATAGCACCGTTTTTCCTGATTGAGCATTCAGCTGTTTCGCATGCGGAAACTGTGAGCAGTAACTTAAATTTTGAGTGAGCAGTTTGCCCGCCACTGAGTATTATAGGTGCAATTCCGGCCGATACTGACGCAATTGCAAATTTTTGCTCATGACTGACTTTGGTCAGAATTAAATTAGTGAGGAAGGTTTTGCCTTCAGTAAAAAATTGTTTCTTCGTTGTTTCTAACGCTTTGCAATACTCCGTTGTAGATTGTTAATTTCTATAAAGTCAAATTTTGTTCCTCTTCAGATATAACAACTAAAATATTACATTGATCATAATTTATTTTGCGAGAATATAAAACATTTTGGACTTCAGTGCTATCTTCTTGAGGCTCAGCAAACCAAATTCCTTAAACGTTTACGACTAAGCCCTCGTTATAAACAACGTCATTATAAGATAGCTCCTGATTATTTTGTTCTCTGCTAAGTCTGAGCAGAAAGTCATCACAAAACTGATTTTAGACTCGTTTCACAGTTGTACACTCACGGTGAAAAAAAAGCCGACTTAATACTTTAATAACAAATATTCTTTTTCTTGAATTATAACACAGTGTGCCGAAATCGAAAAAAAAAAACACAACCAAATTTTATAGAAATTTTTAAAGGACTTGTTGGGATTCGCACCAGATTTGAGCTCTCAGTTTCGTCACAATTTCTTTCAATTTATTTTTAAAGTTGAAGTGCTCGAAATTTGTTGTGCCGATATTTATTGAATTTTTACAGCAATTGCCTTGCTGGAAATAAAAAATAAAATCCATTTCTTTCAAAAATGTAGAATTTTGCTTTAAATAAGGCTATGTAAAAATAAATCCGATATAATACGAAATGAAGCGTGTAGCGAAGCAAATTCTTGTACTTTTCTTTAACTTAAAAAAATTGTGTTTCTTTAAATTTTAATGAAATAATATTCCATTAATGACATTTGATTTTTCACAAAAAATAGTTGCACGTAAAAATACCTTTCCACTGAACTTAAGAACATTAACATCGGTTAAGAATTCGCTAAATGGCGTTAATTTTAACGTTTTTCTTTTGTCAAAAGCTGATTCCTATGTATTTGTTTGCTACCATACAAAACGCACCCATTTCGTCAAATCTTTTACAAAGTCTTATTCCCTGCCAAATTCTACTGAAAGAAAAGGATTCTTTTTTCAATTTCCATCAAGACAAATGGCTGTAAAAATTGAACGAATATCGGCACAACACAATTCGATCACTTCAACTCAAATTAATTGAAAAAATTATAACATTATTGAGGGTCAAATAAGGTAAAAAAACATTTACGAAAGTACTATAAATTATCTTCTTAAAATTTTTACAAAAGTCCCCTCCTCCCTTTATGGGCCCCCTAGATCCGCAGGAGAACCTCCGATTTGGTGAAAATTGCACACATGTTTTTACATTTATTCGCACAGCCGATGGGAAATTGAAAAAAGCATCCATACAACGACACTCCACGCTACTAAGCACCTGTTTCCCAATGAAATGTTCGACCGAGCGCGCAAATATATGAATGTCACATAATTTAAAATAGTGTTTCATTAACTAGTGTGTTATTTTGTTCTTGTGTGAGCAAAGAATATTAAAAAAAAACACGTAATAAATTGATGGTTTTGGTGAGCGACCGAAAGAAGGAGTAACTTCAGCGACTAAAAGTTTTGCATGCCTTGCGTCCCAGATGCCGCGAACGATGCAACTACAAATGTGCAGAAAAAATTCCGAACAGCAAAGAAAGAACATCAATGAACCTTATTGGGGAATGACCCTTATGCAAAAAAGAGGATTCATTATGAATTATTGTATTCTCTCAGATGTGAAAAGGCCAAGAAACTCAGAAGGTTAAAAAAGTATTTCAATTAAATACCTTTTAAACGGAAGCATTGCGCGTGTGTGCAAAGTATTTTTCTAACCATTATTTTATGCATTATGTTTTGAAAGTAACGCCAAGGAATTCTATCAGGGCTCTTCATGAGAAATGTAAGGGTATCGGCTCAACAAAAAAACATGAGTTAATAAAAATATCCAAACCATTCTCC
Organism: Dichetophora obliterata; assembly: GCA_963920525.1. Taxonomy (NCBI): domain Eukaryota; kingdom Metazoa; phylum Arthropoda; class Insecta; order Diptera; family Sciomyzidae; genus Dichetophora; species Dichetophora obliterata. The sequence continues at coordinate 123,617,397 of OY986439.1, forward strand.
CAAACAACAGGACGGACTTCTGGTTAAACTAACCAGAAACTGATTAAAGAAACAATACTCAACAACAGCAAGCATCGATAGCCTACAAAAATAAATAAAAATATTATTAATTTGATTATTAACTGAGCGAGATGTTTATTAATATAAAGAGAATATACATTGATTTATTAAGTCGTACCAGAATAAAAAATTACGGATTGAAAAAAAAATTTTCTCATCTCGTTATCCCAAACAAAATTTTTGTCAGGAAAAAGGCAAAATAAAGGCAGGAAAGTAGTCTGAAAACAGTCGTTTTGTAGGCATTTTTAGGGCAGCAGAGGGTTGGATTTGTGTTAAACTACGCCAGTGGCAGCATTTGTAAGTGTGCGTGAAAAGTCCCATTGGAAGAGCATGGCCATAGAAACCTTACAAATTAGGCTAGGAACTCAGGGAACCCAAAAAGATCTAATGAAGAACTTATAAGCTGGAATAATCCTATTGGAATAGTTGGGCCGTGGAAACTTGACTAGGATCTCAAACAATCTAAAAAGTTGCAATGCCGCACTATCATTGCAGTAGTTTCGTCTATGATTTTTTAATTATCAAGGAACTCATATAACCAATAAAAATTCCAATGACGCACCAGAACCTCAAGAAATCCTTCAGGTAGAGCTTGGAAACACATACGATCCATTTTTTGCTGATAAACTCATAAAACCATACAAGTTCAATTAACACACTTAAAACCTACAAAATTACCAATGAAGTACGAAACTTTGGTCACAGAGGAATCTTTAGAATCAAGATCACTATCATCAGTGGAAACACTAGCCTTCACCTGCAAATATTTTAACATGGATTAGCTTATTTACCAGCAACAAAAAACTTTGTAAAATGTTTGATGCAGAAACGTAGTTGATGATGTTAAAGGCTCAAAGACTAAAAAATTTCGCAAAAGTTTACTAGAGTAGACGTGCTTAAATATTTTGATGTTTTTCTCAATAACTCGATTTAATTTTTTTTTCAAATACAGCAGCTTGCCTTACCCCAACGCACTGTGGGTACCGCCATTGGCCAAAATTAAAAAAATCAAATTTCATTAATCAAGAATTCAAAGTGTCGATAAGATTGTTGACACTCCCGTCAAACCAAAACCAAAATAAAAGTTATCGGATTATTTTTTTTCATTCCTTTACAGCCATTCAAACTTCACATATAATTTAACATTGAGCTCGCTTATCGGTGCAGTTTGTGAAAGGAGAACTTGGGAAAGTGATAAGTTTTGTTAAGAAAGTGTGAGCAATATTAAATTGTTATGGATATTAAACAAGAAGGTGAGTACTCTCTAAAAGCATACATTTTATTGTTTAATAACTTAAAGCGTCAATGTAATAGCACCCCTGCGCGAAGCACTTTCTGCCATTTTATTTTAGCTTAGTCTAAAGTAAATTATAGATTTAGATGGTTTGCCTCCGAGTGCCTTCTACAAATTCGGTACCAAAATGAAGAATATTGTTCTACCTTTTCATACAATAAGGAATTTTTCTCCCGTTTTTTCCTTTTTTCGAGTTATGATAGATTAAAGCAGGGGTGTCAGATATGATTCTTGCTTGTGCAACTTTAATTCGTTATCACTGAAAGGCTTTTATATTTATATTAAAATTTGACATAACTGCGGTCCGCGGTTATATTAAGCGGGGAAACTATCATTATATTTTAAAAATAAATTAGCAGTGATATATCAATGAACGTGAAGTATGTAATCGCTTTAAAATTGTTAAGAATAAAATAATAGGGTTTTAGTAATAGCAATTGTATAGCGCACAAGCAAGTTTAGAAAAATAAACATAAAAACTGTTTTGACTGATCGTTTCTTTTATCCTTGGTAGGTGCTGGCTATCAATGCGTCATTACACGCAATTTTTTATTTGATATATGGCTTAAAAGTCGAAAAACTAATACAACATGGTCAACTCAAGCCAACCAAATCCTGCAAAACATCAAATGCAGTTGGCCTTATCAAGGTGTTGAGAATATTGAATTTGATCCCCTCTATGACCGAATTTATGTAGTATGCAAGAAGTTAGCAGAATTTTGGAAAGAAAATGCAAGCAGAAAAAATGCAATTATGAGAAATCATTCCTCTTGGCTTGGCAAATCTGAGACTGTCTTTTTAAGTTGTCGTGATGAAGATTATCCAAGTACATCACAACAACGAGGTCGTCCTAAAAAAAGTTTTGAAGAATGTTCTTCGCGGAGTAAACGAAGACGTGTGGCTGAAATTTCGAAATCCGACGAATCAATTGCCACAGCTTTGCGTAATACTTCATGTAATTCGAATTTGGGAGAAGAAAACACGATGAGTGTAACGCCTTGTGAAGTACTGGCGCTTTTTGTCGAAGCAAAGTTTACAAAGCATCAGTACTTACTTGTTCAGAATTTCGTCAACACCAAGATTAAAAAAAATTCACTGCCTAGCTACAAAATTATAAAGACTGAAAAAGAAAAGTGCTATCCAGAATCCGACAAAATTAGTGTCACCGAGACAGGTGCCGAAGTGGACTTACAGGCTTTACTTAACCACACGGCGACAAGAATTCTTACTTCGCAGAAAGACGTTCTTGACACTCTCAACAATGACTTACATAAAAGCCTACAGTTAGTAGGGAAATGGGGATTTGATGGAAGTACAGGCCAAAGCGAATACAAACAAAGCTTTCATGATCCTTATGCTAAAGACAGCGATTTGTTTGTTACAAGTTACGTGCCATTGCAGCTCAACTTAAAAACTGACAAAAATGAAGATGTTGTTGTTTGGAAAAATCCTCGACCGTCCTCAACACGATTCTGTCGCCCATTAAGATTTCAATTTAAAAAAGAAACTACTGCTGTATCTGTTTTTGAAGAACAATATTACAGTGAAAAAATAAATACCTTGCAGCCTTTAACTATAACTATTAATGATAAAGAATGGACAGTCACTAACAACTTACGTTTAACTATGGTTGATGGAAAAGTGTGCAACGCACTTAACGAATCTGCATCTTCAAAATGTGACATATGCGGAGCGACACCAAAGGAAATGAACAACATTGAATTATGCCTTGAAAAAGAGGTCAATGAGAACAGTTTATGTTTTGGTTTGTCCCCGCTTCATGCTTATATCAAATTCTTTGAGTTTTTTGTTCATATTTCATACAGACTCAAAATTAAGAAATGGCAGATAAGAGGTGATGACAAACCAGAATTTGAAAAACAAAAGAAAATAGTCCAAGCTGAATTCAGAGCAAAGCTAGGATTGATTGTGGACAGACCGAAAACGGGAGGAAGTGGTTCGTCAAATGATGGCAATACAGGCAGGAAATTTTTTAACAATACCAAAATTTCAGCTGAAATAACGGGAATCGATGAAACACTGATCGACAGATGCGCAACTGTTTTACAGGCTTTAAATTCAGGTTATAATATCGATGCAGAAAAGTTCAGAGTTTTCGCCTTAGATACAGCTGCACAGATAATTGAAACATATCCATGGTAATATTTACCTGCTTCAGTTCACAAAGTCTTGTTGCATGGTGCATCGGTGATTGAGCATCATGGACTTATTTCTATAGGCGAGTTAAGTGAGGAAGCTGCAGAGTCCAGAAATAAGGACATTAAAAATTACCGACTAAATCACACAAGAAAAATGTCTCGGGTTGTCACTAATAAGGACCTTTTGAATAGACTTATTTTAACTTCCGACCCACTTATTTCAAATGTGAGAAAATTGCCTACTAAAAAGAAACAAGTTTTATCAGAAAATGTATTAAAATTGTTAAAAATCTAATTTACCATAATAATCTAATAAAAATAATAATAATAAGTGTTTAATTAAAAAAAAAAGCTTGTGTTATATTTTTGACCGCGTTTTGGGCGGGAATGCATTCATTTCATTTATTTTAACATTTAAGTTTAGCATTTCTTGGGATGTTAATGGGGTAGTGAAGTAAATATATAGCCTATCCTACTCAACTGTCAAGTGTCAATATTTTGGTCCAATTTCAAAACAATTTCATACGCTGCTGTATCTTTACTAAAAACGGGGTTCTGCCAATTTTTTCCAAATTTCTCTGAAAATTAACCATTTTATTTATATTTTAAATTTAAGGATATATGGGAGGTGGGCGTGTCCTTGGTCCAATTTTTTCGAGTTTTTGTGGATAATTCATTTTTTTTTTAAAAGTAAGCATGCAAAATTTCGTTGCTCTAGGTAACCTCCTTCTATTTTTGGCCGCCATCTCTATGAGAGGGATCCACTGTGCAACGGTCCGAAATCGGAGTGCTTCCAACAAGAGCGCTTAAAGAGCATTCTTTTATGAGCTCTTTCTGTGTGAAGCCAGGCAAAGAAGAAGTCCAAGTGATCCTGCTGCATTACGCTTTGGAGAGCCTTAGGAGCATTGCAGAAGAACAACTTTATAGAACGGACGATATTACGAACGAGCGACTGAAGTACAACTGCTCTTGCTACACTAACCCAACAGTAAAATGTGTATGCGCTTTGCCTGTATGCAGTTTAAAAGCGCTTTGTTCTCATTAAGAATAGCGGTTAATCTATAGCGCTGCATTTGTAGTACTTTTCAAAGCTATTGAGTAGCACTTAAAAATATAAGAAAAGAGAAGAAAAAAAAGTGAAAAACAAACTAAAATCACGAATGTGATGCATAAGCAAACTATAAGACAAAGCCAATCAAATAAAACAAAGTAAGAAAACTTTAAGCAGAAAACGCGTGGCATGGAAAAGTTTTTGTGAAAAATACTGAATTTTAAGATATTTTTACGTTTTATGTGATAATAAAGTTAATATTACCGCGTCCACGTGGGAAAATTTTATTGAAAAACACATAATTTTAAGATAATTTTATAATTTCAACGGTAAAGTGAATATTATGAGCTACAAATATTTGGGGTATAGTAAGCGGCACTTTAAAAGGCTTGTGGTGTCAAAAAAAAAAAAGTATACATACGTGTCTAAGGCAGCCCCAGTAGAGTCACTAAAATAAAGCCTGGAGATCGTAGAAGATTTTGAAGCAAACAATTACTTCCCAAATGATTGCAATAAAGAAGACAGACAAACATATTCAATAGAGGAGCCGGAGCCTTTTAATGTGGTGGTCAATGAAAAAAGGGAGTGGATTGTGGAATTTGCAATAAGGCAAGAATTCAGCAAGACATCTTACTGTAGGTTTAGTCCGCCTGAACGAACGAAAAATTTATCGCGAACAATTTATTGCAATAAATTCTTCGTTCGTAGTACTGTTTAGACCACACGAACATCATTCGCGAACAAACATTGGCCGCCATCTTGTACGTTCAGGCGGTGTAAACAGCAATTTGTGCATTTGGCCGAACATCAATAAATGCAGGGTTGATAACTCCTTATTTATATATTAGTACTAAAACTTATACTCCGTTTCTCAACAACAAATGGTTTGCCACTCCATTACAATATATTACTCTATTAGTTATTATAGAAAAGGCGTGTGTTTAACTTTAGGGCCCATTTAAGTTTTTCAACGAACAAAAACTTAGGAAATGTTTTCACATTTTTCGTGTGTCAATAAATTTCGTAAATTTTAAGTCAATTAAATAAAAATTGCTACCAATTTGTATTCACTTGTTAAGCAAATACAATTGGTACTTTTAGTCGTTCGATTTTTATTTTAGAGAAATACTTTTTATGTTATAACTTTAAAGAATTTCTTTTAGTCACAAATCGAATTTTCAACTACCATTTTGGTTAATATCCACATTTTTCTAAAATCTTTAATTAAAAATTCAAAAAGTTTCAGCAGAACCTAAAATATTTTTTTTTTATTTTATTTGAGAAGCTCTATTGCGGACTCCTGCTATACTAAATAATATTTGCTATCCATAAACTCAAAATTTTCATTAAAAGTTATATAGTTATTAAGAAAAATTACCTCAAATAAACAGTCGCCTTAAAATAAAACTTTAAATATAGGGTTTTTCCGCTTAAAAAACTTAATTTGGCCCTTTACACAACACAATTATATTGTAGCGAAAATTAACAGAACACCTTAAAACACATAAAACATAAATTAGTACATATTTAAGTACTTTTCATAAATTATTCTCTTAACGAAAGAAACCTCGTTCGTTCGCTCGGTTTAAACACTTTGCCCGAACGAACAGTGTTCGCTATAAATTTATCGCGAACAATGTTTGCCCGGTGTAAACAGTAAATTAGGGCGAACGAACGAAAATTCCTTCGTTCGCTCTGATCGAACAAGCTTCGATCTTTTTGGGCGAATCCGGTGTTGCGCTGTGTTTAAAAACAGAAAAGTAGCAAAGAGGAGTAGCTTTAGAGAATAATTTATGAAAAGTACTAAAATATGTAGTAATTTAGTTTTATGTTTTTTAAAGTGTTCTGTTAACTTTCGCTGCAATATGATTGTGTTGTGTAAAGGGCCAAATTAAGTTTTTAAGCGGAAAACCTTATATTTTATTCATTTGAGGCGACTGTTTATTTGAGGTCATTTTTTTTTTAAATAACTATATTACTTTTAATAAAAATTTTCAGTTTATGGATAGCAAATATTACTTAATATAGCAGGAGTCCGCAATAGAGCTCGTTCAAATAAAATAAAAATATATTTTAGGTTCTGCTGAAACTTTTTGAGTTTTTAATCGAAGATTTTAGAAAAATGTGGATATTAACCAAAATGATAGGTGAAAATTCGATTTTTGGCTAAAAGCAATTCTTTAAAGTTATAACATAAAAAGGATTTCTCTAAAATAAAAATCGAACGACTGAAAGTATCAATTGTATTTGCTTAATAAGTGCATACAATTTGGGAACAATTTTTATTTAATTGACTTAAAATTTACGAAATTTATTGACACACGAAAAATGTGAAAACATTTAATTTTTGTTCGTCGAAAAACTTAAATGAGCCCTTAAGTTAAACACACGTCTTTTCTATAATAACTAATACGAGTAATATATTGTTATGGAGTGGCAAACCATTTGTTGTTGAGAAACGGAGTATAAGTTTTAGTACTAATATAAAAATAAGGAGTTATCAACCCTGCATTTATTGATGTTCGGCCAAATGCACAGATTGCTGTTTACACCGCCTGAACGAACAAGATGGCGGCCAATGTTTGTTCGCGATTGATGTTCGTGCGGTCTAAACAGTACTCCGAACGAAGAATTTATTGCAATAAATTGTTCGCGATAAATTTTTCGTTCGTTCAGGCGGTCTAAACCTACAGTAACTGTGCGTTTAGACCGCCTGAACGAACGAAAGAAACCTCGTTCGTTCGCTCGGTTTAAACACTTTGCCCGAACGAACAGTGTTCGCTATAAATTTATCGCGAACAATGTTTGCCCGGTGTAAACAGTAAATTAGGGCGAACGAACGAAGATTCCTTCGTTCGCTCTGATCGAACAAGCTTCGATCTTTTTGGGCGAATCCGGTGTTGCGCTGTGTTTAAAAACAGAAAAGTAGCAAAGAGGAGTAGCTTTAGAGAATAATTTATGAAAAGTACTAAAATATGTAGTAATTTAGTTTTATGTTTTTAAAAGTGTTCTGTTAACTTTCGCTGCAATATGATTGTGTTGTGTAAAGGGCCAAATGAAGTTTTTAAGCGGAAAACCCTATATTTTATTTATTTGAGGCGACTGTTTATTTGAGGTCATTTTTTTTTTAAATAACTATATAACTTTTAATAAAAATTTTGAGTTTATGGATAGCAAATATTATTAAATATATAGCAGGAGTCCGCAATAGAGCTCGTTCAAATAAAAAAAAATATATTTTAGGTTCTCCTGAAACTTTTTGAGTTTTTAATCAAAGATTTTAGAAAAATGTGGATATTAACCAAAATGGTAGTTGAAAATTCGATTTGTGACTAAAAATAATTCTTTAAAGTTATAACATAAAAAAATTTCTCTAAAATAAAAATCGAACGACTGAAAGTATCAATTATATATGCTTAATAAGTGCATACAATTTGGGAACAATTTTTATTTAATTGACTTAAAATTTACGAAATTTATTGACACACAAAAAATGTGAAAACATTCAATTTTTGTTTGTCGAAAAACTTAAATGGGCCCTTAAGTTAAACACACGTCTTTTCTATAATAACTAATACGAGTAATATATTGTTATGGAGTGGCAAACCATTTGTTGTTGAGAAACGGAGTATAAGTTTTAGTACTAATATAAAAATAAGGAGTTATCAACCCTGCATTTATTGATGTTCGGCCTAATGCACAAATTGCTGTTTACACCGCCTGAACGAACAAGATGGCGGCCAATGTTCGTTCGCGAATGATGTTCGTGCGGTCTAAACAGTACTCCGAACGAAGAATTTATTGCAATAAATTGTTCGCGATAAATTTTTCGTTCGTTCAGGCGGTCTAAACCCACAGTTAGAAATCAACAACAATTGCGCTTATCAGCGATCAGTTCTGGAAAAATTAGTGGAGACACTATCTGCACATACTACCATTTAAGAACATTGAAAAGGTTAAGAACGCCGATATTTATTTGAGTGCTCATTCACAACGTGACTTGTGGCCTTATTTTGTATGCCTAACGAAGCATCCAGCAATCGAATGCTATGCGAACGATGTTGTAAGCAAATGGAAATTTGTATCCATAACAAAGCTACTCGATAACTCTTACGACATGCTTACGTTTCTTATGTAATTCCAACTGTTATACAGAAGCAGTTGTCAAATGCGGCAATGCCAGATCAAACATTTCAGAAGATTTCTGTTTTTGTCTATTTACTTTAAAGATTTTTTAAGAATTTTGCTTCGTTTATTGTTTGCTGGCAACGCCGTTGTTTGGTTTATTTGTGAACAGCTGTTTTGTTTTTATTCAGTCAATTTATTTTGAACAATAAAGTAATTCGCTTATTTGTTTTCATTATGATTGTGTTTTAAATAAACTATAACTATTGAGCTACAAGTGTTCAATAATAAAGTGACATTGAAGTGTTAAGTGTTTAAAAAAAATGTATGCAACTATCCATTTTTTGAACAATTTAATTCAACGAACACAACACAACGATAGCATTTGAGTATTCGTGTGATTTTGACGTTCGAATTCGCCATTTCATTGATCGTTAGGGATGCAAACTGCACAAATGTTACTCTGTTACGGCGTCGTTCGCCAGTTCAACAGCTGTTATCTGTTCGAATTGAAAATTTCAAAACCACTAACGAACAGTGTTTTGCACGAAACGAGTGTTCGGATAGGCATACAAAATAAGGGCATTGGTAAGTATTCTGCAACAACTGTGAAAGTCTTGTATGTTTCTATTAAAAAATTTAACTAAATTCAAAACGAGTTGTAAAAAATTACCACATCAGATAGTACATAAATTCAATAAATTTATTTCTTTTCACAGATATTTTACGTCCAGCCTATCGCGAGTGACACTTCGATTCGAAAAGCGTTTAATTTTATATTCAAAGAAGAAGCAGTTCTTCATGCCAACTGGGATGGACGGCAGAAGAAGTTTATCGTTAATAAATTGAAATTTTTTACTGAAATTATATTCTGTAAGTATGAATGATTTCCTAATATTCTAAAAATTAATAATCTCTTCTTTTGCAGTTGCTGTTATGATCTGAAAATGTCATTGGAAATTTATGAAAAGGAAATGAAGGCAGGATTCCGCTCATTTAAGAATAAACATTATAGAAACATAAGCATGGAGAAAGCTAGGAAAGTATTGCAAGCGAAACACTAAATAAATTCATAACGACTATTCTTAAACGAGCAGAATCCTGCCTTAATTTTCATTTAATAATCACATAAATTTAACTCCATAAATATTTTAATTGTATTTACAAACTTTTTAAATGTCTTACTTTTTTATGGTAACTTAACTTTAACTATAACAATATTTGCTATGGCAGTAGTTTTTGCACCAGTTTGTCCAGAACTTCTCACCATTGAATTGAATTTTAAACAAAGAAATATTGAATTCGCTTAGTTTTTGTTAAATTAATTATGTTAGCACAAAAATGAATTTTTTATTTTCCTAACACATAAATGAATTATTTTTATGTTATAAATTGTTTTTGAAACGCTGCATGAATTGTTTTTGTTTAATTGTCTTAGCACATAAATGAATTATTTTTTGATTGTCTTTGCACATGGTTGAATAAAACACATATCAAATCCAATCTTTAAGAGCATTCATGGAATATTGTAAAATTCAAAAGTTTACAAAATGTTAGAACTACTTGGAAAAACGATTTCAAAACCCTAACAAAAATTCAAAAATTTCTGAAACCATAATTTAACAGTGTTCCATGAATACATAGTATTATAATTTTTAAAACTTGTTGAGAAGGATTTCAGTTCTTTCGTAATTTTTATGGCACTGCAACAGTGTTGCCAGGTGCCTTTCACCATTTACCCCTAGATTGGATTTCAAATCCCCATGAAATTCCCCCAACATTTTTTTTGGAAAACCATACAAAAATTTCATACGGGGCAATTGAAAAGTAGTGCAACTGCAATGCAAGCCTATGTATTTAAAGGGCTGAGCTGTTGGACGTCTTTAACAAGGGCAGAAAATTGCTTCATAGTTTTCAATTGTCCAATGTGCAATTGACATTTAAATTAAGTCTTACTTTTGAAAGGAGGCTTCGTGTCCTACTTTTTGATATATTTTCGGGCATATCTTTTTTCCCTCATTACTTTTTTTTTTAAGAACCAAGTCATGCACCTTATACAAACAACTTTTGGTGTTTGACCTGAAAGGAAAGGGATAGATTATTAGCGGAAGAATTTATTGGAACCATAAGTGAATTATCGATTAGGCTGAACAAACTTGAAAGAAAATTTTAATTGCTTACAACAGAGGCTAGTGTTATGCCCCAATCTCGGCAAGTATTTCCAACCTCAGTTGCTCCTGTTCTTTAATTCAACATTTTCCGCAATTTAGTTACGGATTTTTTGTTTCAATAATTAAATATAGTAAAACTCTTAAATAATTATAGTTAAATATATAGTTATATATATAATTATAATAATAATTAAACTCTTAAATATAGTAAAGAACAAAGAAAGCGAAAAAATTCGAACCGGGGACCTCTGAGTTGATAGTCTAGCGCACTCTTCACTAGACTGCAAAGGCCGACTTGCTTTGTTTTAAGTTTTTACACGGAATCAATCAATTGCAAGTAAAGCGCGAAGCAAGTTTAAAGTGAAGTAGGAAATGATTGGTAATTAATTTTAAGTGCTGCCAATTCAGCTGTTTTTATAAATTTTTGCTGAAATACCCAAGAAGTCAAATTGTATCTTCTTTTCTTAAACTTTCACATTATTTTAAGGAAAAGTAATTTTATTTTCAAAAGTAATTTTTTCAAATACCCTCAAAAAACCCCTAAAAAACATTAAATCTCCCTAAAAAAACCCCTAAAATCCCTCAACAAAGTTAAAAAAGCTCTAAATCTAGGGGGAAATCCCCTAACCTGGCAACATTGCACTGCAATGGAAACAGAGTGCTCGGTTCTCACTATTATGTTTTTATGTAAACTACAAAGAGAACAAAGCGCTCAGGTCTCGCTTTGTTTTTATGTAAAATACATGGAGAACAAAGCGCTCAGGTCTTGCTTTGTTTTAATGTAAAATACAAGGAGAATAGAGCGCTCAGTTTTCGATTTGTTTTTGTTTATACTACAAGGAAAACTAAGAGCTCTATTCTCGCTACCTTTTGTTATTAAGTATAGTGTGAGCGAAGCTCCTACACCTGATGACATGCCAATGTTAAAAAAGGCTCTATCCGCAAGGAGAAAGAAGCGCTCTACTGCTTTTTGGGAGCGCTTCAAATGCTCTAATAAATGCATGCATGCAGCGCCTATCAGCGCTACTGTCCATGAATTTCAGAGACAGTGGATTTTGGCACTTGCTGACAGTAAATGTCAAATAGAGGTATTAAAGTGTTGGTTTTGTTGTGTTTTTGGGGAAATTTTTTAGATTTTTGATGATATCTGCTATTTTAGCAATATGCAATACTAGTAGGTTTGGCCAGTAATGATTACTATCCTGTAATGATTTTAAAAAAATTACTGATTACAATTAATCATACACAAATTTATTACTTGATTACTTAAAAAAAATCATTTCTCACTTTAAAGTATTCAGTGATTTTTTTAAGAAATCAGTAGTCATACAAAAGTAATCAGTGATTAATTTAAATAATCAATAATTTTCCAGTAATGAATGACTTATTCTGATTAAGAAATTTATCAGTAATCAGCCTTTACCAATCGGTGATTGCAAATTTTTTTTAGCTTATTATTGTTTTATATCTTTTTTTATATATGTGGTTCATCTGAGCTCATGGTAAAGCTGAGACAAGCAAAATACAGAAAAGGTTTCTGAGCACTATTGTCACACTTCTTTAATGAAACCAATCTAACAAACTCTAACAGCACTTTAATAGCTGCTGAAGAAAATATTGTATGGACGGTAAACCATAATGGTAAATAGCAATTATTGAAATAAAAAAATATAGAAAAATTTTTTCTTTTTTGTCTGACGAGAAGTAATCTGTAATCACTGAAAGCTGGGTATGATTACTGATTACTTGATTTATTAAAAATAATGTAATTCCTTGCTACGATTACTTGATTTTTTTAAAAATCATGCCAAAATCACATTGCATTATTACTATTTTTTAATATTTTTATTTTGTTTTTAATGTGATTTTCTGAATATTTAGAAAAATCATGTAATCTGTGCGATCTGAATACTTGTAATCATAATCAGTAATCGTGATTTGTAATCATGGCCATCCCTGAATACTAGTCACTTCGGTTTAAAAACAAAATGGAAGTGAAGCTAAATAAAACGCAAATATTATAGTTAATTGCCTTGTATCGTGAACGTGAGCTTTTATGGAATATGAGTAGTCCAACAAACAGACGCAATGACTTTAAAATCAAAGCTCTTGATAACATTCAAATAAGATGCATTTGCGTGCATAAGATGCATAAGATGCAGGCGCTGCGATCGACGTACACCGCAGGAGCGCAAGAAAGTGATTCAAGGCAAGAAATCTGGATCGGCTACCGAGGAAGCTTACGTGCCATCAGTGTTTTGGTTAGACGGGATGAGATTCCTGGATGAATCGATAATTTTGCGAAAGACGGTGGACAATTTCACCTGGGTGGTACGCATTTATGTATATTGTTTTGCTTATTTTTAGTAATTTTCCAGCTGGGAAGACTAACAATGAAGACGGACGAATAATTATGTTTCTCATGGCTGAAAATTGCGCATAAATGTGTACATAAGTTTATTTATATCTGTGGAGTTTTATAATTACATCTTAAAAGTAAAAATCATGTTTCCAGAAATCTTGCTTTAAAGTTAGGTATAATTCAAGAATAGCGACAACTCTTTTTTTAAATAGTTTTTGTTGGATAATATGGTTTTTGGCCTCCTAAATACAAATTTGATTCCGTAGAACTGTAAAATCAATTGTCATAAAAAAAAGTTATATCTTGAAATTTAGTAAAACAAAAATTTCATATGAAATTTGTTAATTTTCTTTTACAAGCATCAATTACTTTGGACCATAAAATTATTACAGGGCACTTGATCAGTGCAGCGCCAACTATTGGTAACAAAAGAACTTTTTTAGGTAATATTAAGTAGGACAGCGTCTGCCGGGTCCCACTAGTTGTAAATATAAAAAGAGTTATATCTTAAGTTATGCATAGGTACTTGTATTCAAAAAAATTTTGAATACAAATTTTGAAAATTAAAAATTAGAGTTCGCCATAGAGATCGCCATACAAATTATATGAAAGGGTGTTTCGTTTTTGTGTCAACTTCGATCATGCTAGAAGCTGCAAATTTTGTGTGCTTATAGTGCTGTATGCGTGGAACACAGCTGCATTAATAACTCAGATCTGTCTTAAGCGGACTTGAGATGTAATTATAAAACTCTACAATAAAAACGCTTAAATGCAAAAATACTTAAAAGTTCGCAATTTAAACCCGATTTTGATCCCAAATGACCAACAAAAAAATTGGAAAGCTACCTGGTGAATAAAAGGATTGTATGGAGGTTTAATCCCTGTTTTGATAATCAATAAAATTGATATAGCTTAGTTGTTGCAGTTCAGTTAAAGACTTTAAAAAAATAAAATTACATTTTGCTTCAGAGGGATCTTAAAAGTATGAACTTAAATGGAATAAAAAATCTATGTACCTAGAAACCAGAGTCATATAAAGGCACCTTCAAACTTTTACTTAAGTTTTTCTCTTTTGCCATCACAGAGTTTTTGTTTTATTATAGTGTATATCTCAGGGGTTTGTCATCGTCCCTATCATAAAATACAAAAGGCAAGCACGCTGCTTCGTGCCCAATATCTTTCAAACTGTTCAGCCTAAAAGAATGCACATCTTAGTACATAAAAGGCAAGCATGCTGCTCCGCACGCAGTATTTCTCAAATTTTAATTATTTTTTGACAGTAAAGTACTTTTACAAGACATACTGTTCTCAAAAATGTTCAGTCTAAAAGTATGCACAGAAAATATATTTGATACTTATCAGTGACAATATTAGGTTCTTACAATAGTACGTTTTTGATCTAACTACCTTTTCAACACTGCTTCAATACGTAAAGTGTTATTTAAAGTGGTAAATTTGTATTTTTCAAAAAGTGCTTTCGGCAAATGGCTCCATAAAAGAAGTGTGCCGAGGACCTGTAGCACAGGCTTATATACTACTTATACATAAATTTTCATCCGACGGTTAACACGGCTCATGCCCGTTTATTAGTGACCCATTTTATTAGTCAACAATGAAAGTATTAAGATTTTTTTTTTTAAAATTTATTTTTCATTTCATACCAAAAATAATAGTGGTCCTTTAAATTTTGTGATTAAAGCTTGTTACTCTTATCAACGGTGATTGACGAAAACGAGTGACACTCGAAAAATAAAAAGAGTTATTTTTAAATCAAACTTTTGGTTGTTACTTTAAAAAGTATTGTGCATTCAAAAATACTCGAAAATGTTATGTCTGCATAATTCTTTATACATTTGTTGCTGAAAACCCCTACGTAAATTCTCGTATATTATGATATTTTGCTTTTTTTATATAAAGCAACCTACTTCTGAGCTTATGAAAACTTATTTTTTCAGATATATCCCAGCAGTCGTACATATCAATGCTTTAGTAATAATTTAGCGATGTTTTTGCTATCAACCATCGATACCTTTTTGCATGTAGCTTTATATATTTTTTAACATTGCATGTCATACGAAAGCTATCGATGCTCTGGCGATGCAATAAAATTATATAAAAAACACTAAAGTATTGCTTTTTTGCTTCCATGGAAAGTGTGGGGGAGACAATATGGATCATTCTAAAATAAAAAAGATGTGAGGAGAAAACACAAATGCTATCATCACACAACCCAAATCATCAAAATATAATCAATTTTGCTGACACCAAGCAACCGAAAAATCTAAATAAAATCATTATTGCTGATATCAAATAACTAAGGAATCACAAAGAAATGCTTATTGATGCTTCCAAGTGGGTAAGAAAATCTCAAAATAAACACTACTGCTACCACAATTCTTCTGCAAGAATCGAAATATAATCAGTTTATAAATCTGCGCCCAATGCCTTTTGAATAAGTAACCACAATTATAAAAAGGATATTTATTTGGAAATTATAATAATTCGTAACGTTTATAACATACTATTTCAATTTTAATTTTCAACATTTTTTTATAAGTTTTTGTATCACAAAGCTAAAATTTGTTGAAGTATTTTCTTTGCAACATTTTTTTCAAAGGATTTTTTGATTTGATTCTTACAAGCTTCAAAAATTTTTAATTAGGTATCAAAAATATAAAATTCGCACCACTGATACTTTAAAGCTGCTTAAAAGAGCACTTTGGCATCGATGTTAATGTGATTTTCAAAGCAACGATATCCGTTTTTGCTGCTGAGCTTATATAGTGTTACTCAAATCATAAATGAATATACAAAAAAAAATGTATACTTAAATATTACAGTTTAGGAAATATGTGTTAAAATTCAATTAAATTGTGTTCACATCAAATGAGTTTGTTTTTGAAATAGAGGCCCGTATTATGGCTGCGTTCGATCTTCGACTGTATTAGAATGGCCTGATCGAACGAATTTGCATTTGGTATTATAACGTGCTTTCGACAAAGAGTAGCGCTATTGTGAATTTCGTTCATTTTGTTTGTACAAGGTAGTATATTTCTATTAGGTGATCGTTGTTTTATTTCAACTAAATACGATTGGTTTGAAAGTTGACTGCAAAAAATAAGACAAAAAAGTTATGACTATGACGAAAATAATTTCCATAAGATTCCGATCGGATAAGTTCGTCATTCCACACCGAGTAAGCGGTGCACATTAACATCCTTCGGTGTAAAAAATGTAAATCCGGTAAAAAATAAAATCCGGTCACTGGTGAGAATTTATTTTAACAATTGTTTGTGTGTGTAGAAATGAAAATGCGTTAAATTTGTATTTTAAAATTTTTTGTTTAATTTTTAAGTATGTTTTTATTTTCAGTGTATTTTCGTTTTTATTAAAATAGATAAAAATGTAAATAATTACAATTACAAACAAAGAAATGTGTTTAATTTTTTAAACTTTGTTTAGTTGAAAATAAAAACATTTTTTTAAATTCGTTATAAAAAATTATTATGAATGAGTTAAGATTTTTATCTTTGTCCATTGAAAATTAACATTTCCATCGGTTATTAAATATATTGACAGCTCGTCTCTAATACTACATGCATACTTAAAAGACATGAATGACATTGGCCTTGTTTTGAGTTTTGTCAGGTAGTTGTGCAAAACACAACTTGTCATGACTATTAAGTCCGCAGTAGATGGCACAACTTCGATTGGTAGATTGAATATATAGAATCGCTTTGCCAATCTTAAAAACGCATATACTTCTACTATTCTCGCACGGCATATCCTGTAATTGCATATCTTTTGAGGGACACTCAGCTTCATGGATCTTCTACATGGTTTCATTAAATTGTTGTCCAATTTAAAGGCGTCGTCTCTAATAAAATAGTAAGGCGCTTTGTTGCCTTGTTCGAGAACAAGCTGTTCGGCTTGCGGAATTTTTAATTATCTTCTTTCCAAAGCGGTATCCAAAAAGCTGTCTTGGTATATTGTGCTGTCTGAAATTTTACCGTCCAACATCTATAAAGGTGAACCGGCTATGCGCATTCACTGTAGCAGAATACTAAAAACCCTTTAAAATTTTAAAATTGTGATCCACTGTTGGAGCTTTTATTCGGATGTGTTTCTCGCCTGAGGCGCCAAGGGTATGTGGAAATTGCCAATGTTTGGGAAATCATCTGCGATCGCCTTCCACTCTTTCTGTGTCAGGGACCGGAAAAGGAAATATTTATAAATACAGATGATTTTTTATATCTTAACGATTGTATTGTTTTCTTTCAGATTGCTAGTGACAGCTCATTAAATTTTGAATACTATGTCGCGGAAGAAACAGACTACAGCACAACACAATATTCAGATGCAGGACCTTCTAAACGTTCAAGAAAATAATATACGGTTCCTGAACCTGAACATCCAAGAACAGAACAACAGTCAAAGTTAAATAATGCTTAGGTCAAATTAATAAATCTTTGGACATAGAAACCAAAAACTTGCACATACTAAAAGTGTTTTTGTCCAAAAAAACCACTTTTTTTAAAAATTTCAGCTAGCCTAACGGTAAACACATCTCAAAATTCTTTCGTGAAGGGTATAACAATAAGCCAAGGAATAAATTAGACTGAGTTTATCAAACACTTATTTTTTTGACCCGGCCTAATATACATATTTAAAAATCAAACAAAAATAAGAAAACAAAACGACTTTTATAAGTTGTAGAATATTTTCGTCAAATGCTTTTGGCTTTGACTTTAATATGAACCGATGAACATCTAAAAGCAAAAAATCTTAAAATCTTTCTAATCATCTTCCCAAAACAGATCCTTTAACAAATTCGCTTCTATATCGTGTTCCGTAATTTTCACTAGAAGAGGCTGCATCCAGTACCACATATTTGTAGTCATTTTTGTTGGTCTTTCAGCGTTTTCCTCTCCTGCTTCATTATGAAATTTTTCAAGTTCATAAAGAATTTTAACTGTTGCAAGAACCGTTGCCTCTGACGACATTTTGAAAATGAACTCTTATGGACCAGTTAGCCTCGCATGGCATAGCAGTGCTTGGCTTAACAAGCGTCACATAGAAATCTGTTTAGTGGGATTTGTGAGTATCTGATTATACACAATATGGCAACGCATGGCAATGCTCAGATAAAAACAGAAATGCATCTCTGACTACATAGATAAATATAGAAGATGTATTCATTTTGATTTCTGTGTATTCTTCTATGTATTTGACGTTTTGGCAAAACAGATGTGAAGTTGTAAAATTGTTTGACCAAGTGCGGTTAATTTATTAACCCTCAAACCGGCAAACTTGAAATAAAAAAGCCAGCAACTCAGGAATTTGAGTTTCCGGTTATTTTTGGGTCGAGAAACATGAATTGAATGCCATTCTGACAAAATTTCACTTACCTGATTCGCCAGGAGCGTTTAAAAAAAGGCGGCCTCAAAGCCGGCTTACCGGATTACCGAGAAGAGATAAAAAGACTTGGTTTTTTTTAAGTTCAAAATAATGTTAGTTTTTATTCATAAAAAAAGGTATTTTATATGTAACAAAGGTGAAACTGAAGTAAACTTAGATCAGATAAGAAAGTACAATATGTAAATTACATGGGCGTATTTTAAACATACTGATTTATTGTTTATTATGATAATCATAAAAGCAATTTCTTGTCGTGGAGCAGCATAAATGTATGTCACATTTTGTGCATTTACATTTTGTTTCTGATGTTAAACCAAACTTTACACCAGCGGTCGTCAGCGCCTAACTCTTTCCACTCTTTCCACTCTTTTACAACAACTTCAAGATTTTCATGATTGTTGTAAATCGCGGAATTATTCACAGGCGCAGCTGCGCCGCAACAATACAGCGCGTGTGTGTGTTGCTGTTTTTCATTTTTGTTGTTGGTAAATACAGTGCATGCGACCGCGCACAATTATTGTTATACTGAAGGTTTCTTGTTGGTGATTTTGCGTAGTGTTTCGCCGCGAAATTTACTTGTGTGGCTGCAGTGAAAGAAATCAGTTGATCAAGTAGCAATTGAAAGAAGGTGGGTTCTGACATTTATTTTCTAGTTTTTAATATAATTATTAAGTTCAAACCAATTATTTTGATAAAATTATCAAAATGACATTATAGACATAAAATTATCAAATAATTTTGTTAAAAAACATTGTCAAAAATGGCGAGAAGAGAATTTGCGGAATATGAATATTTTTTTATGAATAATAAAAGATTACAGAAACCTCAGTGCATTATTTGCAAACAATTAATTTCTGAAATGAGAGAGAGCAACATTAAAAGGCATTATAGGACAAAGCATTTAGAAAGTTATAAAGACTTGGTAGGAGTCCCTAGATACGACCTTATTGCTAAATTAAAGTCAATGCTTAGTCGCGAATTATCTACACAATGTGTGGAAGTCAATTTATCAGAAAGTGTACTACGTGCTTCATATATAGCAAGTTATAATATTGCAAGAGCACAAAAGCCACTGACTGATGGACGCTTTTTAAAATCCACTTGCATGGATATGCTCAAGTGCTTTGGCTCTACTGCAATTAAAATAGCTGCTCATATAGATGCCGTACCATTATCTCCAAACACGGTCAAAAGAAGGATAAATAGCATAAGTATGCAAATTAAACAAAAACTGACAGAAAAAATTCTTTCATGTGCAGTATTTTCATTAGCCTTAGATGAAAGCACTGATATTAGTGATGTAGCTCAGCTTATAATTTTCATAAAATTCACAGATAAAGATTTTAATGTAGAAGAGCTATTGAACTTGATTCCATTGTATAACACAACTAAAGGAGAAGATATATTTGGGGCTGTCGAAATATCTTTAGAGTCTATAAATGGATTCGAGAAATTGAGCTCTGTATGCACGGATGGTGCTGGAAGTATGCGGGGAAAGGAATGTGGTTTATTGGGTCAATTCAAAAAGCGAAATTTGGATATTCCATTTTACCATTGCTTAATTCATCGAGAGTCCCTTTGTGCAAAAGTTATTGGATTGACTGATACCATGACTGTAGTAGTTCAAATAATTAACAGAATAAGAGCAAGGCACAACGCATTAACACACCGCCAGTTTCAAGCCCTCTTATTGGAATTAAATGCACAATATGGAGATTTAACAATGTTTTCTGAAGTTCGTTGGTTAAGTAAAGGAAAGTGTCTCCAAAGATTTTTTCACTGCGTAAGGAAGTCTTAATATTTCTTGAACGAAATGTTAAAAATTCTGCAGTATTTCAACAAAAGTTAAAAGACCAGAACTTTTGAGCAGAACTTGCATTTTAACTGACTTTACGGCAATTTTAAATTTGCTAAATATTCATTTACAAACACCGAAGCAATCCATAATTGATATGGTATCATCAATTGAAGGATTTAAAAAAAAGTTGCGTTACTTACAAGTGGAGTTGAATGAAAGCCGTCTCCAAAACTTCCCATCCTGCACTATTATTAAATTAGAATATGCAAACATCGAGTTTAAGTCTTATGCTCAATATATAAAAAAAATGGAATTGGAATTTGAAAACCGTTTTAAGGATTTTGAAGTTATTAAGTTATTAAGTTATACTGAGACCTACAAAGTGTGACATTTTAAAACAAAATCAGCAATATCATTTAGAACTTATAGATCTTCAATCCGATTTAAATTTATTGGCCTTAAATGAAACGGGTATATCTTTTTGGAGACAAGTACCTGATTATAATTATCCACTACTTAAAACTTAAGTTCTAAAACTTGTATCTATGTTCGCAAGTACATATATATGTGAATCAGCATTTTCTCATATGAAACACATTAAAAATGAATATAGAAATAGACTATCAAATAATAACCTTTTAAACTTATTAAGAATCGCACTTCAGCCGGAAAATTTTGACTTCGATAAATTTTTTATGAATTCTTCCTGAATTTTTAATTTATTTTTTATTTTAAAGTGTTGCTTTATTTTTTCCATGAATATTTTATTTATTTTTTATTTTCAAGCCTTAATTAATAAAGTTAATTAAAATTCAACAATACAAAATACAATATAAAAAATAAAGAAACAATATTAAAAAACATAAAAAACACAAAAAAAAAAAACAAAAAAAACAAAAAAATATAAAAAAAATTTAAAAAAGTTTAAGAAGAGGACTCGAAAGCAGCTACCTCCACGCGGTGAGATCTG
Organism: Dichetophora obliterata; assembly: GCA_963920525.1. Lineage (NCBI taxonomy): Eukaryota > Metazoa > Arthropoda > Insecta > Diptera > Sciomyzidae > Dichetophora > Dichetophora obliterata. Next base: position 123,638,805 of record OY986439.1, read on the forward strand.
GGTAAATCAGAATATATTCTGACTAGCAAAAAGCTGAGCACATAAAAGTGCATTATTCATTACAATTAAAATTTTAACAGTGTACACAAGAATTGGTGCGCTGTAGTGAGTGTCACCGGCAAGAGTGTTGTTGACTTTATGTGTTGTTTTTGCGGTAATAATTCCTTATTATACTACGTATCCAACAATTATTTGTTTTTGTTGGTTTTTGTTGTAATTGTTGTTGCACTCTCAAAAAAAAATCTGTGGCGACCCCTGCTTTACACAATACTTGCATGTTTGTTTCCTCTTGTCTGTTATCCATAATGGAAAATGATCATATTTATCTAGCCGAATATCATCAACTGGATGTTTGGTTTTCTTGCCAACAGCAGAATTTGTATGTACAGTATTTGTAGTTGGTCTTCCAACTGGTCGCTTTTCTTTGATGATGCAAAGAGAAGCAGCTATTTCTTCACGAAATTTAGGTAAAGTAAGCAATTTTATGTTAGGCTGTTTACTGCCTTCTTGTTGCAGTTCTAAATTGGTTCGTTTATACAAAATGTGTGCATTAACCACAGCCATGTCAATAAAGTGATAAAATAAACGAGTCATAACATCACGTGTCTTCAATCGAATATGATAGCGACCAATCAAACCGTCTAACAAATCTACTCCACCCATGTGCAAATTGTACTCACGAATGATGTGTGGGCAATCAACTTCAAAATATTGCTTGTTTTTTCTATCATACCGTGCTGCTTTCGATGGTTGAGTAGATGGATTAGCTGTTAAAAAGGGTTTGACTCCAACGTAAGTGGAAGCTAGGCGCACGTTTTTCGTATCTTTCCACAGAATCGTGGAAATATCAACACCATATGCTCTTCCAGTATACTCCATCATAGATCCTCTTTCTTTTTTTTTTTAATTCTGTGTCTTTATCAGACGGTATTTTAGTATTCGGAATTCTGTTATGTCGAATAGTTCCCAGTGAATATATACCACGAGCACGTAGATAAACTAGCAATGGTAATGACTTATATAAATTATCAAAGTATAAAATGTAGTGTTGAAAATTTGGAATGGTTTGAGATAATCGCACTACAACGTTGGGCAATGATCCAAGGTTTGGTGTTCCTGGAAGAATGACATCATCTCCAGCACCGTGATAAATTTCGAATTTATACGAATATCCATGGCTGTCGCAAAGCACAAATAATTTCACACCCCATTTATGTGGTTTATTTGGCATGTATTGCCGAAGATGATGTTTTATCTTTGTGCTACACATCTGCTAGTCAACACATAACCTGGCTGTTTTTGGTACGGAATCAAACCGATCATTGAGCAAATTTTGTAGTTTTCTTACTCGAAACAAAGCATCATAGCCAGGTAGACCTTTTTTAACTCTATCAGCCTCATTTTGGAAGCACAAATATCTTTTTATGCTTTCGAATTTTTTCAGAGGCATTGTATTTTGCACTGTAGGAAATGCATTTTTCCCCAATAGCTTTCGAGGTTTGGATATTTGTAAACTGACATGTACAGCAGTATGCCTATGTAGTTGTATACATCTTCAACTTTCACGGTAAAGTTTGTCGCTATATCTTCGGTATGAGCTGCATTACATGTTTCACTACGCACCAATTCCATTATTTCAGGTGTAAAAAAATACTGGAAATATTGCAATGGTGTACTGAAGTTTTTAATTGCATTAGGTAGTGCAGAATTTCCTCTAAAAGCAACCTCATTTACATGCAACTGCATTGGTGTAGTCTTCCACGTTATCTTTGCAAACTCTTTTGATTTTATATCGATATCAGTTATAGAATCGCCAGTAAAGCCACATACACCTGGTAAAATTTGAGGACCAGTAGACTCAATAGTTGGTAATGGTGACCTTGGCCTTTTTGTTGGTTTTAATGATGCTGCTGGTGATGGGGCTACTTCTGCTATTGATGGAGCTACAGCTGATGTTGATGGAGCTACAGAAAGCTCGTTGTCAATTGCACTTAAATTTACGGATAGATTTACTGCTTGAATAAATTCATCTGTTGTGTCTGCAATTCCCATTTTTAGGACACAGTTGTCGATGATTTCCTCCTTTTATAGTGCTGCTTCAACATAGTCAGGATCATGGAAGTCGTCATCATCATCGAAGTCACCACCACTTGAACTTTCATCACTATCATCACTTTCAATAGAAACGGAATCCATCAGTTCCTGAAGCTCTTCGTCACTCATTTTATTTAAATTAAACCTTCTATTCGGCTTACTTTGACCTCTAGTAGCACGTTTTTCAGCCATTTCTGAAATCACAAAAACGCATATTTACAAGCTAAAACACAAAACAAAATCCACGGTAAACCGGTAAGGCGGCCTTCAGGCCGGCATTATATTTAGGATCACAACACAAAAACCGATTGCTAATTCGACACAAATTATATTTTTTACTGACTAAATCATAATTATTTACTTACCAAAAAATTCCAAATCGTATTGAATGGCAATAAACACTGTTTTTAAATATTTAACTTTTTTGCTATACGAGCAATAATTTTTTGTACCTTACACGCTGCCGCTTGACACAAAATAACTTTTAACTCCTGAACTTCTAAATATATCGTGTTCATGCTTGTATTCTCAAGTTCGTTATTCTTCGGTTGTGGCTGACTTGCTAGCTTGAGATACGAACGACGCTCTATATAATTTTTATTGAGAAAAACAGGATGCCGGCTTTAAGGCCGGCTTACTGGATTGAGGGTTAAAATAAAATCGTTGTATTCTTCTTTTTTATTGTTTTATTTTGACTACGTGGCTATGCGTTGCATAATCACCATTAATTTGGCTGTGTGCTAGCTGCTTATCTGCTTTGCATGCGCTGTTGTGCCATGCGAGTCTAACTGGACCATTACTATCACGTATGGCCGCAGCGTAACTTGTAGCTTATTTCGAAACATTTTCGAAACCAATACATATTTACAACTGGCATGCCATTACTATCACGTGTGGCTGCAAGGTTAGCACGGCAGTATAGAATTAGACATTTGGCAAAAAATCAGCATCATTGAAAACAGATCTCTAAGGCAGGAAGCACCTTCGGAGATGGTAGCATCAGAGAGCGTATTTTTTCAAAGCACGGTAAATAGGATTCAAAACGCCTATAATTCTTAAGAAATTGGGGCTTGTAGGTTTCTTGTTGTATTGTAGCAGAAGTCTCAGATAAAAACATTCCGAGTAGTTAGAATGAATAGTGTATAGATAGAGCTAAATCGCTTTTTGCTTCTACCCAACCAGTGACATTTTGTCCTCGTTTCCGTCGATTCCATTTTCTGAGTGTCAAAGTGTAATATGAAGGAACTTGGACGGTTTAAGCAAAAGAATCACTTGAACAGAGTTTAAAAAAAGCAGTCAAGGTTGTTTCAGGGATCTCTTGCATCACTCTGTGGAAGTTTGCTGCTGTGAAATAAACTCTTTGACCATTCTTCAAATGCAATGCCAATTTAATCTTTGCTGGATATCGCTCATGTACTGATAAGTCAAATATCCTCCATACTGCTTCAGACGAATTTATACAACGGCCATTCTGTTCTGACTCAGAAAAGAAATAAACTAAAAAAAGTTTGACTTCTTTGCCAGGCATTGCAAGCAAACTACCTATTCGGTGATACACTTGACCATGAATAGGAATTTGCGCCAAAAGAAGTCATTGCAAAGACACCGCTATACTTCCTGGTGTTTTCGATGAAGCGCTTTGAATGCTGGTGAGTTCGAAGTAATAGGCTTCGCGATAATTCTGGTGGTTCAAAAAAGTCATCCAAATTAACTTTGCCATTTAAACAACACATGGCTGTGGTTTCGTTTGGTCATTTTTTGGCTTGGGATTTGGAGCAAACCTTGTTCATGCTTCCAGCAGATTTGTGAGAAAACCTGTGCCGTGCACGTCGATTATGCTCATCCTGCAAACGTATTTCTTTTCTTTCGGCCGTTTTAGCTGCTCGTGGCTAGAATGGCAAGAAGTTGCATTTCTTGCAAACGGATATGTCTGTCTGGGCTTGTTTCTGCCAAACTAATATTAGACATTTTACGACACGCTTGCCTTCGCTGTGACTGAAGATCCTTTTCAGAAAGCAGGTTTCTATTTAAGGTATTGTGTTTAGCTGCCGCTATTAATACTGATAAACTCGGTTTTGTTTTTGGCATGTTTGCGCTATTATTTCAAATCAAATAAGCTTAATAACAACCAAAAACTAAAAAAAAATATAAAATTACTAAGCTACCCAGCAGAAAATACTGCACCAGTTAATAGTTCTCTCGTTAATAGTTCTAAAAGAAACTATCACCTATAATTATATTTTTGTTTATTACTTTTCTTTCATTTCTATTTAAAACAAAAAAAACATATTTGAAGTAGAAGATATTTGAATTCTGATTCAGTTAGTACAATGTTTTGTAATAAAAAAACATAATTTTCTAGTTTTTATCTTCTGGAGGTAAAATAAAGTGTCTTATAAAAAAGTTGTCTCAATTGAGATGTTTTAAGAATGAAAGTACAACAAATTGAAAAGTACTTTCTTTAGTAGGCATCGCCTTAGAAGATAGTTCTGGCTGGAAAAATTTTGGAAGCGTGTGCAAATTTTACGAAAATCTTCAAGAGAATTGTATATTACAATTGAAAGTTTTTTATATGACCTTGTTATTTTTTATTGTGTTGATTTTCTATGAATTACATACAAATTCTAAATGATTGATAGTTTAAACCAATTTTGATTTTAAACACAAATTCTAGGTTGTTTGATAGTTTAAAATCGTTTATTCAGCTTTAGGTCAGGTTAGAACAATTAATTGCTCTAACGAATTTTTTCCAAAGAAACAGCAATAACATTTTCAATATGAAAAGGAAAACACTAATAGCTGATTTTATTGCAATTTCTGCCCTGCTTCAGGCTTCATCAGAAATCTTTGTGATGCCACCGCTGGGAATCGAACCCGGGCCGTGATCGCAGTGCAAGCGCATTTTAGCGCAATACACCAACAGAGGCGATGGGATTTCAGTGTCAATTTCTCAGTTTTTCTCCCTTTCATATTTATTGTTGTTCTTTTTGCTTTACTTTAGTTTATGTCTATGTTATTATTATGGCGCCCAACAGTCTGTTGAAGTTCGCCACTAAGAAAGCATGGCTACTGAAGTTGTTTTTAGATTTGCTGAAAAATCTTCAGGCTGTTTCAGTGTTTTTTGGTCTGGCTCTACCATTTGATTACAATTGATCAATTGAATGATTTTAACTATCAAACATTTAGAATTTGTATTTAAATCATAGAAAATCAAAAAAATTGTATATTTTAAATAAATTTTCGGACAATTTTCATATTTTCCACACTGTCGCTAACTTGGTGCATTTTCCCCATCAGATTTGGTGTATTTTGAAAATTTTGGCGCAAAAAAATGAGGTTTGGTGCCTGGTGCATTTATTTGGTGCTTTTTTTAGTTTCGGAGGGATCAAATTAAAAAATAAAAGAATTGGCAATTAAGAATATAATATCATTTTATTAATTTAATTTGGTGTTGAATAAATTAAAAAATCTAATAAATCTGGTGCATCTTTGGAGAAAAAGCACATTTTAGAATTAAAACGTTGGCAACACTGATCTTTGAGCTGCTGTGGTCTTTATTTGAGTAAACATCATACAAATTCTGATTAACTTTTAAACTAGGGGTGCGCACACATATACATAAACATTTTTATACAGGGTGTTCCGTATTAAAAGGACAATCCTGCGGCAGTTGATTCTTTGGGTCAAGAAAAAGAAAAAAATTGTATTACAGGGGGTCCATCTCCCCCCTGTTCAGAGTTATAAGGGAAATTTTACTTAAAATCACTTAAAAAGATGTTATCAGCTCTAGGTTTATAACTCCAAAATTAGTGAAACCAGAAAACAGTTAAGGACTATTATGGAAATTTAATTAAATAACAAACTCAGATTTGTTGCACTTTAGAAATTTTATTCTGTCAAAACATTTTTAATAATTTAAAAAAAAATCGAAATTAAAATTTTTTTTCTTTCAAATTCAATTTGCACGAAACTACGTCTAAAATTTTATTTTTTCTAATGGTGCAGTCTTAACCTCCTAAGCGTTGTTTTCAAAGCTCTCATTAAAAGTTCTTACGATTAGGCAATAACTAACAAGGAATTACTAACTTTTTGATAGCCTTAAGAAAAAAATCTTTAAAAAACTTCTTAAGCTAAGTTATTTAAGGTAGGCAATGAATGAAAAGTTAGTTTTATCAAAACCATTTATTCAAATTTGTGTGTGACAATTTTGTGTGTGACAATTTTATTGTGCAACTTAAAAAAACATGAGCTTTTTCATACGCGAATATGCAGAAAAGATTTTTGTCTACGGTTTTTGCAATGGCAACTCATCGCAAGCAGGAACTGAGTACCAAGTTGCCGCATTCCATCAAGGCGAGTATTTTCTGAAGCATAACATCGCCTCCTCAATGGGAACTCTTGCTTCTGAAAGAAGAGAAAACCACGGCAGTCAGAGAAGGTCAGCGGAAATAGAATCCGACATTGTAAAATTGGTTCAGAACAATCCAAGGATTAGCATACGCAGAGTAGCCTTACAATTAAATACTTCAGCCACAAGGGTTCACAGAGTTTTGGATAACGAGCACATGCACCCATATCATTTAACACCCGTACAGGAATTACTTGCAGGGGATAAGCAAAGGCGAGTGATATTTTGTAATTGGATTCTGCGTCAAATCGAACTTGATCGCGAATTTTTAAATTATGTGCTTTGGACGGATGAATCCCAATTTAATCGAGACGGAGCTGTAAATTTTCCTAATTTACATGAGTGGAAACGCAGTAATCCTAATTCAACGCATACAACATCGTTTCAGAGGTAAGATAAATAAAAAAATTTCAGTTTCAGTTATTGTTTACTATTGTCTTTTGTAAGAGATTTAGTGTTAATTTGTGGGCTGGGATTATCGGTGGCCATTTAATTGGACTATACGTGCTTCCCCCAAGAATTGATTCCAGCCGCTATTTTGAGTTTCTCAGCAACCAGTTGCTAGAACTGCTGGAAGACGTTCCTTTGCTTCAAAGACAAATGATGTTTCTCCAGCAAGACGGCGCTCCTTGTCACCAACGTCGGCAAGTAGTTGCCATTTTGAACGAAGCGTTTACCGGTCGATGGATTGGTTGGAATGGCCCGATTGCTTGGCCAGCGAGATCTCCAGATCTAACACCGTTGGACTTTTATTTCTGGGGTGCAATGAAAGATTTTGTTTATTCCAAGGAAATAAGCACCAGTGAACAGCTGATGGAACGAATTAATGTTGTAGAAGATATGATTCACAAAGCCAAGAGGGTTCTGTTTCAGTGTAGACGCGTTTGTGGTCTCAAATGGGGGCTTAACCCAGAGGCTATAAAAGGGGTCTACACTATGATGGTTAGACCTGTCATCACGTATGCCTCGGTGATTTGGTGGACAAAAGTAAGCCTGAAAACCATTGAGAAGAGACTGGACAGAGTCCAACGGCTGGCGTGTGTTGGATAACAGATGCAATACGCACCACTCCAACAAGCGCAATGGAGGCTCTGTTAGGTATGCTGCCATTGGATTTAGAAATAAAGAAAACAGCGGCGCTGTCAGCCTTCAGGATGTTGCGAAATGCTACGTGGCATGGGGCAACGGCCCTGCATGGTCTTATGCGCATCCTTAATAATGCACAGAGAGATGTCAGGGAGGCTTATATGCCTATGGACGGAAAGCAGAGAGCAAGAATAACAGAAAAATGTTATAAAACTCTTATAACAGATGGAGCCGTTTGTGAAGAAATCGCTGGTAACGATATCAGTATATTCACAGACGGCTCTCTGATGAATGGCAGAGTCGAGGCAGGCGTTTACTCAGAAGAGTTAAACCTATCCTGTGTACTGAGGTTAGGGAGGTTTGTGTCTGTATACCGGGCGGAAATGCTTGGCGTTGTGCATGCGCTAGACCACCTGATAGATGGCCGGATCAATTGCAAGAAAATTGTCATTGCTCTCGACAATCAGTCTGTGATTAGGTGTATGCAACGGACAGACACCACTTCCAGGTTGGCCATAGAATGTCTTACAAAACTCAGTAGGTGCACCCAGACAAATGAGCTCACACTTATGTGGGTAAGAGGACACTCTGGCATAGAGCAGAATGAGAATGCTGATTCTTTAGAAAAAGAAAGATCAGCAGAAGAATTCTGTGGACCAAAACCACGTATCGCTATATGCGACAACATGGTGGCAGGCCTTATTAAACAATGGAGAGACTCCGAGCACTGTTCAAGGTGGGAAGAAGCTGTTAATTGCAGGCAATCAAAGGCGGCCGTGAAGTGGTCTCGTAATAAGGCAGCAAAAGTTATCCGATACAATCGAAGGACTGTAATCTGGCTTACTGTACTGGTCACAGGACACGGTCCCTTCATGTACCATCTTGGGAAGATGACTCTGACCGAGGACGATACGTGTAGTTTATGCCTAGAGGAGCCGGAAACAGCAGCACACATTTTGTGCTAGTGTCCGGCGCTGGCAAGCATAAGATTGACCACTCTGGGGAGTCCGTTTGTTGGCGAAGCCGAGATTGGTCAACTGACCTACAAGGATATGCTTGAGGTGACAAAGGTTGCTTATACAAGGAGCATGCTCACGTATGAGTGCTCCGAGCAGTAGCATCTAATAGGGGACGAAAAGGGATTCACTGTGGTCTGCTTCGGCAAATCCCCGACTTATTATATATTTCTTGCTTCTGGTCCACACACAGATAATGAAGCCTCTGTAATGAGTTTCGCGCACCTCTCTACTGCCTGAGTGTGACAAGGATACTTTTCATTTTCAAGCAAAGTACTTCCTGAGGAAATGTTTGAAATTTCTATGTCGGTGTACTTCATTGTTATTGGAGGTTCAGCTATTTTTTCTCCCAATCTATTAAATCAGAGTAACTAGATGCATCAATCTTAAGTTCTGGAAGTTTGAATTCGCGAATTTTCTTTCATTTGCACTGACTTCGAGCCTTTAACACTCTCTGTGCCAACCAGTTCCCTAACATGTGATTCATCATCTTGTAACATAGCCAGCAACACATTTTCTGGGTGAGCGAAGAAGGCATTCCTTTCAATAATTTTTAAGACGATGTATTTCAGGTCATTTCGCATATACAAACACTTTTTAACCATGTTAAATACATGTATCGGACCATCTTTACAAGACGATTTTGTCCTGATATCAAACCAGAATGGAGCGTACACTCTCATGATAAAAATGGCTAGTTCTTTCAAACTTTTTGTCGGATTAACTGTTCCAATATATAAACGAAGAATTCTTTTTGCGAAAGTCAACCATCGAGACTGCGCCAGTTTTCCTGGGTCTTTGTTAGCCAAGTTTGATGATACTGTACCAGCAGAAATTGCGGAACATATCTGGTGCAAGTATTTTTGATTGGTGCTTAAGAAATCAGTGTTCAGATCTGGCAATTCTATGGGAATGGGTTCAAATGCTTCTACTTTCAAGTCTAGACATTTGTCGATATTCTTTCCTATGATGCCAGAAAAACTATTAGGGCCTTTTGTAGTGCTATCGAGACTTCAGAACAAATGGCGAAGTGGCAATTCGTTTCCGTGTAATAAGCACACAAACCATTGTAAAGGACGATTCAGGTGTTTTTATAGTAAAGCAATGACTCCTTTTTTGTGTCCCGTGTTTACAGAGGTGCCATTACAGCCAATTGCGACCAAATAACAATCAAATTTGGATCTCATTTCAAGAAAGTCAAAAATATTATTCTTAATCGTAATGGCCTTCCCCGAATCAATAGAAAGATGACCGATATATTTAGAATCTGGCTCTGATATAATTGAAATATGTTCTTCAGTAATAGTCCTACGATGTTATGCATTGCCAGTCTTAGTCATTACTAAAGTCTTGTATTTACGACCGTCATAGTAAATAGCCGATAAAGGCTTACTGCTATCAATATCTTGCAAATCTTTGCGTAATTTTTTTCGCTCTCGACGTATTTTGCTTCGATCAATTACTTTTGATGAGTTGTCTGTACTGATCACAATCAAACCAAGCAATGCAACGTTTACAATAAATGCAGCTGATCGATCAGAAATTCTAGTTCTATCTCGTGGTTTCTTTATTAAATCGTCTCGGCGTTACTGATGTGCGAAAATCATTATTATCTTCATCTGATATTTCAGTAGACGAACTGCCAGTCGCTCCGACTATAAATGAGACAGATGAAGAAGTACTTAAAGTGTCAATGGATTTTTCCACAAACTCATCATATTTTTGCTTCCTTATTTCACTACGACGGATAGATTGTGTCATCACCTTATCCACAGAACCAATATACATTTTCCGGTCATTTCGTTGGTCTTTTAAGAACTTTCTTCAGAAACGGGGACTTTAGTTAAACATTTGCATACTTCTCTGGATGTAAATTTACATGTTGCTATATCAAACAACTTTTTCAGAGAATCTTCGTAAAATATTTGTTTTTATGCATCATTGCGCATTTTTTTCATGCTTTTATACTTGTTATAATACAAAACTAACCTTGCAACAATTTGCTGATGGCTTATTCTAGGAATTGATGCCTTGATCCATATTTTCTCTATTTCATTAGCAATAATTTCATATAACTCTTTCACTGAAGGGTCTTTTCCGTTGTTCAAGTCAAGCATGCTGCTTCTAACCCACAAATAATATTTTATCACAGTATGTTGGTAATACATTACCACTAAGTTTCAGTGGATCATCAAACAAAGGGCACCGCAAATCTTCCCGAGTTTTAGGCATATTTTTAGCATTAAGTTCAGTTCTCTGTGGGCATTTTTCATGAAGATAAATTTCTAATATGCAAATATTTGCAAGACCAATTTATGATATTACACTACAAAGTAATAGCTGCATTCACGTGGCACTGGATCAGATTAAAACTCAGTGGAAAAATTTTAGTTCAACTTTATGACAATTTGGCACCACTGTCTTGAAACAGGTGTTTGAATAAGAATAACAATACGATAAAGTGTTAAGATACGAATACGAGCAGTGAAAACGAAGTGTAATTCAAATTTGCCAAGTATGTTCGTTTTGAAAAAAATGATTTAAACTTGGAAGCAATTTAAGATCAGAAATAGAGCCAGAAAAAGAGCTAGTTCAAATTTTTGTTTTTGCATTGTGAATAAAATCGAGTCTTACCTTAGAACAACAACCACGGTAATGTAACTAATGGGAATGCAGCAGAGATATGGCTAAGAATAAATTAAAAGTAATATGCTTATGACAAATAGTTACGAAGTTACTTTAATTTTGCGGGCACAATTTAGAACTAAAAATTTAAGTTTTTTGTAAACAACTCTTCGGGTGCGCCAGCTGAAAATAAAGTTGCAGGTTTTTGGTTTTGGCAACTAAGCCATTTATTATATGTAATTCAAATTATATTGCACAAAAAAAATATTATGCTGCAACAAAATTAACTTATATTCCAGAATATTACTTACATTTGAAAGTTTTTATGATATTTATTTAAAAATATTATATTATTTAAAAATATTCACTTATTTTGTCTACGTATAAGAAAGACCTTGTTTGACTCAATATTTCAGACAAACTACTAACAACTAATAAAAAAATGTCTAAATTTATTTGATTTAAAAAATCCGTTACAAATATTAACAGGGTGTGTGCGCTTCATCTCTTAGAAGTCAACATAGCATATGTGCAATCCCATGCAACGAAGGGTTAAGGTACTTCTATCTGGGAACAATGAGGTTACGTTCAGACTGAAAAAATTGGAGTTGTACAAAAAAATATTCTGGGCTATAGGTGTGAATAATTTTGTGTAAAAATAAAGTGTTCCGAATGCTCGAGTATTCAAACAGACCTCAGCCAAGAATGTCTTTACTTCTTACAGCAATGTGATCATAGCGATTGACTCCACATTGAATGCCACAAAAAGTTTATGCTGCGAGTTTGAATCAAGCTGACTATATACGTCGTCCAAAAATATAAACTGGGGCATCATTAACTGTACAACAAGTCTGCGACGAGTTGAAAGAGGTGTAAAGTTTGAAGAAGTGCGTAAGTAACGTAAAGTCCCGAAAATTTTCGCTATGGAGGTGTTTATGTGGTAAATGCAAGTCAGGTTAGAATTTAATATAAATCCTATTTTAAGGGATTACAAAGAAGAAAGTTTGTATTAGCCAAATCATTCAACGAGGTCAAATCATAGTTCAGTCTATAGGTCAAGTCTTCTAAGAGTCCGGTAGGTTGCCATATATAGAGTTGAACGTCGTTGGCGTAAGCGTGAATAGATGCGAATTTACAAACTGAAAAAATATTATTAGTATATAAAGAGAAGAGTCTCTTTATCAATAAAATAACATTTGTTCTCTCCGTGGACTGTAGAAATCGTTATCTAAATAGCTTTTTAGTTTTTTAATTTATTAGTGTTGAAGTTTTTAACGTATTGCCTTATACTTTCATTGAAACATTTTTTGAAAAATATGTATAGTACTCACACAGCTTCACACTAGTTTTTATCCTGATTCATCAAAAAAATTTTTTGACAAAATCTCAATATCATATGAAAAAGGCAACGCCAAATTCAATTTGTTTATTCACGCATCGGCACATAAGCCAACAAATCATTTATACACCTTCCCTTTTACCTTGCAGTATTATACTTTGGTGACAAAATAAATATAAACACCATCAACTATGTTGTCAATGTTGCCGAAGAGCAATGAAAATATGACCCATTTGAGTGAAAGCAACGGCAAAAAATATTTTATTTTATGGCACAAATTACGGAAAGTTGTTGTGTTTGGTTGGCGGCACTGCTGATGTAACAAAAAAAAAAAATCAGCTGAACCCTATTAAATTATCAAAGGTGCACAGTGGCTTCAACGCGGAATTTAATAATTTTATCATATTGTGTTTTTTCCTTGTAAATCAAATAGTATAAATTTATATTTGATTTAAATGTTACAAGAGCATATATTAAAAAAAATCTTAGACTAGTCTCCTTGTTTTCAGAGAATGCATAGTACAAGTCGGCAAATCTTTCACTTTCATGTTATAATTTGTGCTTTGAAATAATTTCTTTTAATCGAAATGTAATCAAAAAATTTTTTTAATAATAAATATATATTTCTAGATTTTTTAATGAAAAAGTAGATTGTCAAATAGCGAAATAAAATTGTTTTATTAATGTTCCTAGTATTGTATTAACAAAATTTATGTAATCAATGTAATTAGTAATTGAGTATATTAAGTATAATCTTTTTCTTCTTATTTTAAAATTGCATACGTAGCCAGCGAGTGTGGGAGCGTTTTTTGTAAGAACATCTTTGGTTCTTTCTTTTTAGCCAAAAGTTTCGGCTAGTTTTGGCTATTCGGCCTCAATATGGCAAAAATTTGTAGCATCAGTCATTTAATTCTGATGAGGTTTGGTTAAATACAAATATTTACAACGCATTGTAAAAAAAAAATTATGAACTCGTCTAAAATTTGATTTATCGTGTTAACCTCTTAAGACCCTGGGTACACTTAGGGTCCGCCATCTAAAGTTTTTTTTTCAACTAGCGCTTATTTCGCGAATGGTAAGACTTAGCTCATGTCTGATTTGACAGATAATTAGTTTTATCCTTCCGCTGAACGAATATGGTTGTGTATACGCTTGAACAACGCTGGGAAATATTGCGACATTACTTTGAAAATCATGGTAATGTTGCAGAATGTGTGCGAGAATTGCGTACGGATTTTGGAAAAAGTGAAGCACTGTCAGCACCGTATGTTCGTTATCTTGTGAAAAAAGTGAAAGAAACTGGCATCCTCATCGATAAACCAAAGCGTGAAAAGTCAAAAGCAGTGCGTACACCCGAGAATATTGCTGCTGTGGCAGAAAGTGTGCGTGAAGCGCCATCAACATCAATTCACCGTCGCTCTCAACAATTGAACATTTCGGAGACATCATTGAGACGAATTTTGCATAAAGACCTTGGTATGACGCCATAAAAAGCCCAATTGGTTTAGGAGTTGAAGCCAACTGACCATCCAATGCGTTTTCGCTTCGCTTAGTGGGCCTGCGATCAACTTAAAGAAAAAAAAATCATCTTTTCAGATGAAGCTCATTTTGATCTTGGCGGGTATGTTAACAAGCAAAATTGTCGCATTTGGTGCACAAAAAACCCGCACGCATACATTGAAAAGCCGCTGCACCCAAAACGAGTCACTGTTTGGTGCGGATTTTGGTCCAGAGGGATAATTGGGCCATTTTTCTTCGAAAATGAGCAAGGAGTGGCCGTTACAGTCAATGGCGATCGTTATCGGGCCATGTTGAACGAATTTTTGTTCATAAAAACTGAAGAGGAGGATATTGGCAACATTTGGTTTCAACAGGACGGCGCTACGTGCCACACAGCCGAAGCTACACTCGATGTTTTGCGCCCTGTTTTTGAAGATCGCATTATCGGCCGCAGAGCTGATGTCGTTTGGCCACCTCTGAGCTGCGATTTGACACCAGTGGATTATTATTTGTGGGGTGCCCTCAAAGATAAGTGTTACGCCGACAAGCCAGAGACAATTGACGCTTTAAAGGACAATGTTCGTGAAGCCATTGGTGAAATACAGCTGCACACAATCGATAATGTGCTTAAAAATTGGACCAATCGTGTAGGCTACTGCATGGCCAGCCGAGGCAGCCATTTGAATGAAATTATTTTTCATTATTAACCGGAAGGATTGTTCTTTCAAATAAAAAAGAAATTTGAGAAAATATCCAGTAGTTTTTTTTATAGAATTTTCAAAAAAAAAAAAGTTATTTGACGGACTCTTTATGTACCTTACGTTTTAATAAAGTGTTACTAATGGCGGCATCTTTTATAGAGTGTCTTTCTAATATTGCCACGCCCTTTTGTCAAATAACGCCCACTTTCTTGACCGTTATTTGTAATAATGTTCCTACCCCTGTACAAAATTCCATAACCCTAGTGTCAATATTAACTGAGATAGAGTATTTTTCTTATATTGCCACGCCCTTTTGTCCAATAACTCCCACTTTCCTGACCGTGGCGTACTTCCTCACCTAATTTCAGCATCCTAGTGTCAATATTGTTCGAGTTACAGCATTTTTCTAATATTGTCACGCCCTTTCTTGAATAACGCCTTCTTTCTTGACCGTAAGTTGTTATAATAGTACATACGTACCCCTGTACTAAATTTCAGTACCCTAGTGGCAATATTATTCGAGATACAATATTATTCTCACTCATACACACGGTTACGTGATTTTTTTCTATCAAATCGCACTACCCGTGAGCTGCGTAAAGGAACTTCGTTCCAAAAAGCTTAGACGAAATTTCGTGAAAGGCGATTTGTTGTATAAAATTCTATACATTTTTTCCTAGATTTCAATATAGAATGCTAGGACAAAAAAAATTAATTCGACCTAATGTTATTTTTGCTCATTTATATTTTAAAAAATTGTTTTCACATACTTTTTCATAAAGAGTTGTAAATAATTTGAAATAATGAAATGTTAGAATTTACCTTATATTTATCGAAATTTATTAAAGTATTAGTTTTATATTTACAAAAAACTGTTATGAAATTCGGTAATATTAAATTTTTCATAAAAATTAAAATATAAACTATCCCATTTTTCATGGGTCTAAAGTGATGTAAGGTCATAAAAAATTTTTTAAAATATTTTATTTCATATGTACCTTTCTTACGATAGAAAATACAGCTTTTTGTGTTTTCTGCTCAGAATTCAAAGGCTTTCCTACGTTCTAGGGGAAAGCAAGTAACAAATACAAAATTAAAATTAACATGGATTCCGTGCTATAATAATTAAGATATATTTTGATCTGTAGCTAATAATTTGTGAAATATTTACTGTCGCGAAAACAAAGAAGTAGTTATATAACGAAAAAGTTCTTAATTTGCAAATATTAAAGCTGAACACTTACAAAGCTACATAAAAATAAATATGTTTGTTTGTTTAAGTCAATTAAATTAGAATACCCATTAGGGTGGAGCGATGTGATTAAGTTTAGCTTTTATATGAATTTTTGTTCTAGAATCACAAATATTTTTTAGGGTATTTCTCTGTGAAATGAAAAGTATCCGCGCCCTTTTTTACTTTTGTTGTAAACGAAATTAATTGGACGAAAATTAAGTTCGCCCATTTGGTATGGAACATAGTATATTTTGTAAAACATTTAATTATGTAACAAGTTATAATTTTGATATGATAGTATTGATTTGATATGATAGTAACTAAGTTTTCTACCGATCGATTTCGGTCAAAATATGCATGACAAGGCTTCGCAAGAAAACGAAATATTAGGAGGTTAAAATTTTTGGAAAGTTACGAAAGTCAAAATGAGGGCTGACACGTTTTATTATTAGAAATTATTTTACTCGGTAAAAAGTTTCTATTATATTACAGACTAATAATTTTTTTTGTGGATTTACGTACATTTAATGGCTATGAGCGTACTTTTAAACTGTGGGGTGAAAAAATTATTCGGAAAATTCCTGATTACAGTATCTTTAAAAATTAGTTGTTTTATCGATATACAATCTATAAGAAAAAACTTTAAATACATGGATTTTGGCGTGAAGCCGAGCTAAGCTCGGTCGCCCAAGTATTAAATATAAAACGCGAAAGAAACAAATATTACGAAGGTCCGTAGAACAGGCATAGTTTTCGTTTGGGTCCATAACATGCGGAAATATACATATCGCACACCCTCTTCAAAAGTGCCACAACTCAAAATTTCCAAATGTTTGCTTTTTCGTGTAAAACTGTTCGTATTGATCATCTTCATCGGTTGTCTTAATTTTGTACACATGTTCTTAGTCTTTAATTAAAAAAATTATTTTATCTCTTTGTTTTACATAGATTCCCTTGAAGAAAAAAATTTTGTTTAGCTCCTCCTGAAAATGTTAACATTTTGATTTGTGTCACTTCACTTTTGAAGTAGCTTTGCAATATTTTAAAAGGAAAATTTAGTATTGGAAACCTGATATAATCAGCCAACCTTAATATTAAAATTGTTTTTGTTCCTGCAAAATCAAAAAAACTAATTTACGTTTAAGGGCCAATTTTTCAGTGCGAGTTTAAACTCTAGTCAAGTTTAACCGAGCTTAACTCACCAAAATTAAACGTTTAAATTCAGTTTAACTAGATATTTTAGCATTCGTTGAAGTTAAATTGACTTAAATTGTCATATAATGTGTTTCTTTTTTGCCTAAACAAAGTTTAAACGGCCAATTTTGGTGAGTTAAGCTCGGTTTAATTTACTAGAGTTTAAACTCGCACTGAAAAATTGATCATAAGAGTAAAAAAATACGTTTAAGCAAAAAAAATTTTCGTTAAGCCTCAAGTTGCCAAACCTACGGTGTTTTACGATTAACTCAACACGATTTAACGACAATTGTCTTTGTTTTTTTTTTAAACATTTTTTAAACAGAAAAAACTGAATGTAAAAAGCGCTACCAGGCGATGAGCAGTAAAACTCTTAGGGTTTCTGCCTTGGGTGGAACTTTCAATTTGCGGTAGATATATTAACTAACTGCGGTACAAATTCCGAGAACAAACTCAAACACACTTGGTTTTTTACTTTCAACTCACGTTATCACGAATTCACAAATTATTATATACATATTCGATTTTAACACATTTATATAAAAAGTACTTACGTGATTCATTTTTAATGATATATGCAGTCAATGTCGACTTTATTTCGTTTTTTTTTTAATTGTTGGTAGAAAATTCGTTTGGCGCTTTATTCTCATAAAAAATCCTCCAAGTCAATGACATTTAATATATTGCCACATAAACTTTTAAAAACGTTACGCGAAAAAGATGCCACTTAACAAAAAAGTCATTAAAACGACTATGTTAAATGCATAACGTGTATATTGGAAAATTTCTACGCTCACGTTTGTTATTATATATTCTTCATATATATTCATATTTTTCGTATGTTTAAACGATGTTTTCGAGTAAAATTGAGGTATAAAAATTAACTGCTTTATTTTTCATGTATACAAATTTTATATACAAAAAGACTTTGCCAAAACGGCTCTCTCCTTAATTCTTTTAATTCCACAAAAATCTTGTGACTTTAAATTTTGCACATAAGCGTTAACTCTTAATATGCACTTTGAGTATGAAATTTATAAAAATCTTATGAAAACCACGTTTACCTCCCATACAAAGTGACTTTATGAAAAATGTAAAATCTCCTTAAATTCCAAAAAAGTGAGTATAATGACTTCAAATTTTGGAAATATTTTTTAACTTTGGTATGATTCGATGCAAGGAAATTAGTACAAAAGCTGAAAATTCCGACCACCTCTCATACAAAATTACGTCATAATAATAGTAAACCTTTATAAATTTAAAATAAAATAACTCTCATAACAATTAATAAATAAAATAGATTTTAAGTTTAAAATGTGAAATATTTGGATAAAACCGCGCCTTTTAAAAGTGATGTCATAAAAAAATGCATCATTCAAGACAACGAATATACTAAAATACGGCTGTGAGGGTATTTGTTGCTTTCTATCTCTTATTTTCGATAATTCTTTACTAGTTTTCTCTTCCTTTCGATGCATCGATAAAGTCAAATCTAAGTCAAAATTAATTTTAAAATGCATTTTATAAGATGTGGAATTTCTGTCTCCAACTAAGTTTTATATACTTATCACCCATCGCAGTTGAGTCGACATTTGATAAATGTTGTAATCATTGTTGAATAGCAAGAAGTTTATGTAGAATGAGGAGAATTACGTCAAATTAGTTTTAGGGATTTAAATTTAAATAAATAGAAAGAATATTTTCCAAAACTAGTATTAATAAAACAAAATTTAGAAATAAGTCGGTAATTTCCCGCTCTTTGTGATATTCTAAGGACAAAATATCTCTTAAAAAAGAATGCATAAAATTGTATTCAATATGATAAATCAAACTAAATGTACAACAAAATTGACAAGTCAATTTACAAAAATTATTGAAATCAAATTTAAAAAAATGTGATTTTTTTTAAAAACATGGTGTAATTATAATAAGGTGTTCTCATTCGCAATATCAGATAAAAAAATTGGATGCCTTATTTTGGCATTTCATTTGAAATTTTTTATATGAAACCCTTTCAATTGTCAAAATAAGGTAGCATGTCACAGAAAAATACTGAAAAATGTTGTAAGATTATAACTCCAAAAGTACAAATGCTATTTTAAGTTTTTTGTAACTGCTCATGTTATTGTTTATGTTTTTGTTATTGAATTGTTTTTATTATTTTTATTTTAATAAATAAATAAATAAATATTAATCAAATAAAACTTACTTTTTTTAAGGGTTACAGTATTTTTGTTGGAAATACAGTTTTTTTTGGAATTTACAGTTTTTTAAAAGAAACGTCTGGCAACGCTGATTATAATACACGGAAATATTGCTGTTTTTGTTAAGGCGAATTTACACATTTCACTCAAAACGATGATAGTGAATGTAGAACGATGACAGTGAATCAATTTTTAATTTACATTATTCAAAGTGTAAATTTGAAATTTGATGGATGATTCGGTGTTGAATGTCAAAATATATTCGTTGGCTGATTAACTTTATTGACGTTTAAAAAAATATACAAAAAAAAATATAAAATTTCTGCTTGAAATTATGTTAACACCTTTCAATTGTGTTTTAGTACGAATGACACATCAGTTAGGTTTGCTTTCACTTTCATCAAAAGTAGGAAGACCTTCTGTGGATGACAATAATCTTCATTTTAAAGATGAAACTCAATTTACATTTTACAAATCAGATGATTCATCCAAAGTGAAGGATGATAGTGAATCGTGTAAATTCGCCTTTAGTTAGCTAAAAGAGCGAACAATATAAGCAGGTTATAATATTCGTAACGTGGGGGGCAACACAAGTCGTATATTCATTTACATTCTCTCGTCAGCATAACTGTATATAAGCCTACTTGAAGTTCAAGCCTTTTCAAGTACTTGAATCCGAGTATGTATCCAAACTTGAAAAATCAAGCTTTAGCCAGCTTGCAAAAATACCAAATAGATACAAGTCATATTAATGCTTGCTCGTTGGCTTGGCTCGTTTAGACTTACTTTGTCGGGCAGAAACTTGGAAAGCTTGAAACGATCGGCAAAAGCTTGTAAGCTCGCAAGTATCCAATTAATTGAATTTTAAGCAAGTATCCAAAAAATCAATGAGCTAGTGTAGAAAGAGCTTAAGCGTAATAGGACTTTTAAGGATTCTGTGGACTTCGTGGTTGGAAGTTTTAAGGGTAGATGCTTTCGAATCTTATGTTAAATTTAAAATTTAAGATGGCGGATAGATTTGCCACCTAGATTTCTTTTGTATTTTTGCGAATTCTTGTAATTTTGAAATTCTGACAACGGATTTGATTTCGAATATAATGTCACAGTTTTAAAATTTAAGATGGAGATTAGGGCTGCCACCTAAATTTTTACCACTAATAATATGTATTTTTAAGAGTTTTAAACATAATTTAACAGTGTTAGGGAGTCACTGGTTTCGAATCTGAAGCCAGCATTTTAAAATTCAAGATGGTGGATAGGGTTGCCACCTTAATTTTTTTGTATTTTTATGAATTCTGGGCTGGCAAAAAAAAAATGATACACCAAAAATGGGCCGCTGAATCCGAATCTGCGGTCAGAATTTCAAACTTATAAAATTTTGAAATAATAGGGTTGCCACTTAATAATAAGAATTTTGAAGAATTTCAAACATAATGTAAGTGTTAGGGAGTCACTGATGTCGAATCTAAAGTCAGAAATTTAAAATTCAAGATGGTGGATAGGGTTGCCACCTTAATTTTTTGCATTTATATGAATTCGGGGCTGGCAAAAAAAATAGTACACCAAAAATGGGTCACTGAATCCGAATCCGTGGTCAGAATTTCAAAATTATAAAATTTTGAAATAAAAGGGTTGCCACCTAATAATATGAATTTTTAAGAGTTTTAATCATCATAATGTAACAGTGTTAGGGAGTCACTGATTTCTAATCTGAAGTCAGAATTTTAAAATTCAAGATGGTGGATAGGGTTGCCCCTTAATTCTTTGTATTTTTATGAATTCAGGGCTGGCAAAAAACATAGTTCTCAAAAAATTGGTCGCTGAATCCGAATCCGAGGTCAGAATTTCCAAAATTATAAAATTTATAAATAATAGGGTTGCTTTTACTTTTAAAAATACATATTATTAGGTGGCAACCCTATTATTATAAAATGTTATAATTTTGAAATTCTGACAACGGATTCGGATTCAGCGACCCATTTTTGGTGTACCATTTTTTTTTTGCCAGCCCCGAATTCATATAAATACAAAAAATTAAAGTGCCAACCCTATCCACCATCTTGAATTTTAAAATTCTGACTTCAGATTAGAAATCAGTGACTCCCTAACACTGTTAAATGATGTTTAAAACTCTTAAAAATACATATTATTAGGTGGCAATACTTTGGTCAAAATTTAGGTGGCAGCCCTAACCTCCATCTTAAATCTTAAAACTTTGACATTATATTCGTAATAAAATCTGTTGTCAGAATTTCAAAATTACAAGAATTCGCAAAAATACAAAAAAAAATCTAACAACTCTATCCGCCATCTTGAATTTTAAATTCTGACATAAGATCCGAAATTATCCACCCCCTAAAACTGGCAAACAACGGAGTCCACAGAACCCTTAAAAGTCATAATACGCTTAAGCTTTTCCTACACAAGCTCATTGAATTTTTTGGGGATACTTGCTTTAATTGGATTTCAAGCTTTTTGAAACTACTGCTTGAAACTTCGTGACGTTCGCTTGTAAGCTAGCATGCTTGCAAGTTGCAAGCTGTTGTGGACTTATTTATATTCAATTACAAGCTATACTTGATTCAAAATTATCAAGCTCAAGCTAGCTTGAACTTGTATTTTTTAAGCAAGTACTTAAAATAGACTTCAAGTAGGCTTGTGCAGTTCTCTAATACAAGCCACTTCACATACCTCTAAATCCATTTGGATGGATCCGAAATTTTACATTTTATTATCATTTATGTTAAGTTTGCTTGCTTTAATAAAAAATATCTCTTTTTAAAGTTTTTATCATTTTTTAACCTAAGACCAGGGTTTCCATCTGGAAACCTGATAACTGATATCTATCAGTTATCTCGGTAACCCTGGAACCTAATAATTTTTCTGAATATAAATCAGAAATATTTTTTTAAAATTACTGAAGTTATTTTCAATGAGAAACATATTTTTTCGATTTTTTATGGCTATTTTTTTGTGTTTGATATGCCTAAAACAGGCACTTTGAGGATTATTGAAAAAAAAGTCAAGTTAAATTTTTGTACAAAATTACTCAAAATAATTCCACCACCACCTGTGATGTTCTTTTTTAAAATTTTGCATTCTTGGATTTTTGGGAATGTTTTTCTAAAAAACTCAAACTCGAAATTTTTAAAACGGTACACTTTTAGGAAAAACTTTCATAACGACCAGGTTATTTAACGTAATCGCATAACATGAATGTAATTGCCCGCTTTAGTAATAATCGCATAACTTTAGTGACCTCTAAATCACTTTGGACTGATCTGAAATTTTATATTTTATCATTTCTCATCTATTCGAATATTTTCAGGGGGATCGATTTAAAAAAAGACACTTGAATTTAAGGGCCACCTTAGTATTTACGTTATTTAAGTTTTTTAATCGATCTAAAGTAGCAAACTGGAAAGGTGTGTCAGCAGCTGACACGCACACTTTTTCATTTTATCAGTTTTCAGTGCGACTTCTCTTAAACTTATCACATTTACTGCATCCGTACATATACTCTAATAAATTATGGTTAAAAATTCCACAGCCGCCGAGATTTTTACAACAAAGTTAAAAAAAATAATTACTCTTGTGCGGTATAGCTTTATGCCTCTCCAGAAAAGAGAGAAATCTGCTGGCAGTGACAGTGTGCACTACTGGCCTTAAAAAAATGTAATGCGAAAATGAAATTTTGTGACTTTTAGTTGTTTACTTCAATTTTTTACTCTTTTCAAATGTAATTTAATTTCTGCCTTTAAAATATAATTTTTCCCAAATTTTTTGCAATTTCCTTTCTTTTAAAATTTTTTTTTTCAATGCTATTTTAGCCATTGAATAAGCCCATGGTTTATAAAGTAGTTTTTTCATTCTTGCTGAACCGTAAATATTTTAACATTTTATAGAAGTTTTTTATAACCGAGCACTAAAATCATTTATCGCAAACTCAAAGGAAAAGAATTAATAAAATAAGTTATTTTTGACATTAAGGAAAATGTGCTTAGTAAGATGTTTGAAAAACTTACTATCGCAAAAAGTTTGAAAATCGACGGTGAAATTTTTTCTTACCGATAATTCACTCTGTGTTTATGGAAAAAACTGACCTGTTCTTTGCCGGTTTTAATGAAACTTTTAAAAACATGATGAAATTGTTTCAGAAAATGGTATACCATCTCTAAAGCAGAATTACTGTTAAATAGTTTCACTTAAATTTTTGTAAACATTTTAATTTATGCAATAGAAAAATATTATATGAAATTGATATTATATACAAAAAAATATATAAAATTGACTTAAATAAGACATTCCTTGCATTAATTAACATCAATAACTTTTATGATAAGAAATACAGAATTTTCCTTACAATACAGAACATTAATGCCTTTTCATTTATGGATAGTCACCGTAAGCATACAGCAGCTGACAATAATCAACGTTGCAAAAAAATATATATTTTATACGTATACTTGAATATCTACTAGAATTTTGAAACTTTAAAACCCGGGGAAAATATACTTTTTACCTAAGCTTGTATGAATTGACAGTTGCAATTATTTTTAACAAAACAATTTGAGCATTTTATTTTTGAATATGTGGCAGCCTTTCGATTTGAATTCAGAATATAACAAAATTACGGAGAAACCAGAATCAGTTTGTGCCCATTATATAAATGTCTTTACCCAGCACTCTAGTGGACAATAGTGTAAACTTATTTTAGAAAGCTTAAGAACTGATCAAACAGTAGAAAGCTTTTTGAATTCGCCGATAAATTTTAAAGCTCATTCAATTTAGCAGCATTCTGTTGTCAACATATGTGATTACAGAGATCGGACATTTCATATTCGCCGAATGCTGCGAAAAAGATGCTAACTTCACACCGGTGATTTTATAATGATTCAACAAGACCATCATAATGATTTTACATGATGTCATAATGAATCAACATGATCATAATAATGATTTTACATGATTTCATAAGAAATTAACATTATCATCATAATGACTTCATAATGGTTCAACATTACCGTTATAATGATTTTACATGATTTCATAACGATTCTACACGATTTCATAATGATTCAACATGATTATCATAATGATTTTACATGACTGCATAATGATTCAACATGACCATCAAAATGATTTTACATGATTTTATAATAATTCAACATGATCGTCATAATGATTTCACATGATTTCATTAGGAATCAACATAACCATCATAATGATTGTACATGATTTCATAATGTTTCAACATAAAAAATTGTTGCGATTCTTACATGAAAATCATAATGATTTTACTATAAATCTCTATGAGGCAAAATCATTGGGGAAACATGTAAAATTATTGGGCCTTAAGCCTAGTACTCTGTTCGTTTACGTGAAATTTCGCTGGCAACAGCTATTTATTTGTTGCGTGAAATTTCTGACTTAAAGTTGGTTGCGAGGAATTCCTATAGCAACGTTTCTCAGAGAGACTCAGAATAAGTTGGGAGATTTCATATGATCTCTCTCTTTTCACTTCAAAATAAATAGGCAGTACAATAAAACTGTCGTCAAAAAATGTTGCTCAGAAACATGTTGCGATAATTTCACGCAGCGGAACAGAGTACTACTCTGACGAACATGTTGTGAAAATTTACTCGCTTGTTTCGCAGCTGTCAATTTTTATATGGAGATTTGAGTGAAATTTCACATGAAACTGAACAGAGTACTATGCTTAAGTAATAAACATTTTAAAGTCGACTCTAAATTTAGTGTCAGCTTTTCTGACATTATTTCTATAGAATTTGCTGTCAAAAAGCTTACACTAAATTTAGAGTCGACTTTAAAATGTTTATACTAAGGCCCAAAGTTTCTAGTTGATTTACAATGTTTTTTTCTGTGTGTTCATATCTACAAAACAATTATTATATTCTACAAAGCTGTCTGTTCTTTTCGGCCTACGAACGACTTTGTGATTAATACAAATGACCGTTTGTGCATTGTACAAAGTAAAATTTGTATATTTTACAAACGCATTCGTTTCATTTACAAAAGATACGAACAAATATATGAACGTTGCTGCCACCGCTTTGTATATTATCAAACAATGTTCGTTCAGTTCACAAATTTACACATTACAGATTTTTACAAACTAGCGTTTGTAGAATGTACAAAGTTACCCTCCAGGAAATGGAAACATTTCCGGATATAAACAGGAAACATTCCATGGAATGTAGGAAGCATTCCCTTCCATTGGACACTCCATTTCTTTTTTTACATAGCATGTTATTAAAGGGAGAAACATTCCTCTCCGCTGCCTTAAGAAGTGAATTGGAACAGTCCTCTCCACTGTTCTAAAAATTAATGTGGAAATATTCCTCTCCCTTGTTCTGAAAATGCCCGGCCAGGATCCGAATCCGTGACCCCTGAGTGACAGTCAAGCGCGCTACCACTAGACTATCTAATGCTATAATAAACGGCTAGGAAACAATGATATTAATATTTTATGTTGTCATTGCTTGATAATAATTAAAAGTTTCCACATGCATTCTTAAAGAAGCGGTTTGGAAACAGCATAAAAATAAAACTACCTTTAAGCTTCCGAAAGATACGGTGGGGAATGTTTCTTTATCACTTTAAGATAAAGTGATAAAGCAAAAAAGTTTTTCATGCGGCTAACTTGACAAATAGCCTTGTATGACAAATTTGTAGCCTTGACAAATAATATTCTACGAATAGCCCCTGTGTTCTTAAAAGGCCACAAAAACTAATGTAATGACTTGAGATATTGCACATAAGCGTTGGTCTCAAATATTTCCCACATATTTGAAATTTGTCAAAATAATACTAACTATTTGTAATAGTAACTATTTGAAAACGGTTAAGTCTCTAAAAATTCCGCAAAAATTAATTGAATGAATTAAAACTATGCACATATGCTATGAATATTCAAATTCACTTTGAATTTGGAATTTGCAAAATCGTATAAGAACTCGGACCAATACAATTTTGACGCACAATGTAACGAGTGCGGACAAAATTAAAAAAATTTTTAAGTTGAAATTATAAAAACTATGTAATGCATGTCGATTGTTAATGCTTTGATTAGCAGGAATAACAAAGATTTTGGAAATATTTTGTTTTTTGTCGCCATTACGTTTCTTCAAAGTCAAAAATATAAAACAAGTTTTTTTTCAAAAAAAAAATTTTGATTTTTTTACTTTATGTTCCTGTAACTTTTTTGTTTTGACTTGAAACTTAGTTGTTTTTTATTTATTTTTTTTTTTGTAAACTTTCTAAGCATATAACTTTTTTTAATTTCGCTTTATTTGCTTGCAAGTATTACTACTAAAAACAAAGCAACCTATTTCAATAAAATTTAAAAGCGATCAATTTTTTAAAAAGCTATTACAAAAATCGTCCAAATACATTCTCCTTGATTTTTGCATATTTTCATATGAGTTTTCTAAAACATTGATAATCAACAAATTTTATCTGCCTATTTTCGCCCATGTAGGAGTTATTTGTGGTGCAACTTCAAGCTGAAAAAGACTTTTTTAGTTGCTTATTTAACACTTTATATAATCAATACATCTTGAGTGAGTAGTTAAATTTGCTCAGAAGTCTTTAATGGCAACTCTTTTTTTGTTTAACTTTACTTTAATTGTTTCGATTTCTTCAGAGACTAAATTGCTTCTTGGTTTATGATAAATAACACAAAGTACAATTGCAAATCAAGTAAATTAACTTGCTTTCATAATAAAAGTTAATTAATGCCCGTATGACACTACGTTTTTTTTCTGTTTTTTTAGTGTATTTTATGATGTTTTTCGAGCGAAAGAGCAGGTCATATTAGGCATCCAAAGTGGTGTAAACGAGAAAGCTATCTGCTAAAAAACGAAGTAAAAACAAACGAAAAACAATCTAGCCTATTAAAAACATAGTAGCCAACTCGTATTTCATTAGGTTTTTTGATAGTTGTCTGTATTTCGTTAATTTTTCTTTATTTGACCGAGTGTGTTATTTTATAAATACAAATTAAAAATAAAACGTAGTCGTCTGTTCACTTAAGTTTCATATTTAAAATTTTTTAAAATTATTCTTTTTAACTGAACGCGATTTGAACAGATTTTTTTTTAGCCGGAAACAAAATGTTAAAAATCAGTTTTTTACGCAACACATTTGTTTCCCTCTAACTATTGCCGAATTGTTTTTGTAATTTATTTTCGTCGGTTTTTCGTTAGTATTTAAAATGAAAAATACAATAAAAAACAGAAGGAAAACGTAGTGTCATAATTTTACTATCAAGAAAAGCAGTGCAACATAATATTGACAAATTATTACAAAAATACTATAAAAAATTGTTCAGTGGCATATGCTATTACGCTGACATTCTTATAGTTTAGCATTTGGCAAGAACAATCAAGCAAGAACAATTTTCGGAAACAATTAAGTTCGGAAGAAATTGAAACAGTCCGCTTACTTAATATGAAGTGTTATTTCAAATTGCGATCAAGTAATAGAATTAAGGAAACTTTTAATAAAAATAACCACATATGGCTGCTATAAAAGTTTTCATTTGGTGATCAGCTAGCAAAAAGTTCAAAAGAGGTACTTAATTATACCCTCATGTAATAAAAAAAGATAATTTCTAAAAAACTTTAAATAGGGGCCTAGTATCAGCAAAGGCAGATACTAATATATTAAACATATTCATGAAGTCAGTTGCATAGGAAGAAGTGTCCGATAGAACCAAACGACCAAAAATTTCCGGATTTAAATGCAAATAATATGCCTGAAATGATAAAAAAACTGCTGAGGTATTAAACAAGCAATCAGGTCAAAATACAAAAAAGTATTTGCCAATTAGTCAGGCGCTTGCTTTGCACTATGATCCAGGCCTGTAGCCAGACCAAGAAGATAGAGGGGCAGGCATGAATCTTGGGGGGGAAATTTTTTGTTTTTTCATTTAAATAAAAAAAGACAACTTTTTAACGTGTTAAAAAAAAAGTTAATTTTATAATATTTACATGGAAATGTAGATCTTTTTATACATGAGATTAATACATAAAAAATAATATAAAAATTAATTCAGGACTTTGTAATAAAATGAAGGTAAAGATACAAGATTTATTTAAAGTGGCTAGAAATATAAGAAAGAGTAGCGAAATGAAAAAAAAATTAAAATTGAAATCATTCCAATGAATTATATATTCTTTTTGTATCTGCATCAAATTGGTGCACAACGTGGTTTTCATTTCTAGCAAGTTTCTATGGATGCGGAATAAAAAATTAGTATAATTCAAATCTTATTTTTTGGTAGCAAATGTTGGCGACCCAGTAGAAATTTGAAAAATTGAAACATTTTATCTGAAATGTTTTGTTAAACAAATTTCATATACAAATTCAAGTCATGAATAAGGTGAATGTGTATATTTTTTGTTATTTTAAACTAAACTAATTTTAAAGCCATAAACAAATATATCAACAAAATGCATATTAATTATTCATTCAAAGTTTTTCATTGTCTGATTTGGCCAGGGGGAAAACGGTTGTAGTATTGGGGCAATGCCCCACCCTGGCTGCAGGCCTGCTATGATCTCAACTTATTTGTCAGAAAATTAAATGATAAAATAAAACTCCTTCTTCAGCAAATAATTGTCTACCAATTAAATGAACTTTTATGAAAGAAAATCCTATTCTAATTCATAATATTGAGAAAGACTCGAATCAAATTAAAAAATTAAGTGATTTACTACATGTACAGTGGCTCACAGCTTATTTTATGCAGTGCATACATTCAACTTTGGGGCTTTATAACAACAAAACCCACAGGAATACAAAAGAGAATGTGGTAAAATTTACAAGAGCAAGTAGTCTTGTTTAATAAGAGGTCTTCATTTATTGTGAAAATATATATTTAGTTTGTTAAGAAAGAAAATAACAGAAAATTACGCTTAATTTCATCTCGCATCTTATTTTATGCAGTCACTTCTCTTTGTTACGGTACTCTAATAGCCGATACACATTGACTGCAACAGTCGTCCACCGACAATACGAAAACTTGAAGTCAGAGAGAAATGTCGCAGTATTCTCGATGACTTGATTATAATGAACGCAACAGCGACAATCAGTATTTCATACAAAACATAAACAAACTCTGCTATGCTCGCTCTTGTCGTCAATCAAATCAGAAATAGATTGAAGTCTGCGGCAGCAACAATTGTGGTCATGTTCTCTCTTTGTCGTGCCGTTTTCAAAAAATACATCTTCATACACTGAAAAAATTCTGGTAGGTGAATTTGACTAAAAATTTTTGTAACTTTCTAAAAAAACGATTATTCAAAATGAATAAATTTTATAAAATTTTTAGTAATATTGAAGAAAAATTAGTGATATTAACAAAATTTCTTCATATTAAATAAAATCTGGTAGGTGAATTCAACAAAAATAGTTCGTAACTGTTTGAAGAAAAGTTTATTCAATTTGAATAAATATCATTAAATTTTTATTCGTATTGAAGAAGGATTTGTTAAATTAACAAAAATTCTTGAAATACTAACCATTTTAAGCTTACAAAATTTCATCATGTTAAAAAATGTAACTCATGGACTTAACAAAAAAGTTTGTTAATTTGACGAAATTTATTAAGTCATATTGACGAAGTTTCTTTAATTTGAATAAAATCATTATTAAATATTATAAGAATGACAATATGACTTTAACTTTAATAATTTTTTAAAAAATTTCTTCAAATTTACTAACATCTGGTAAGTGAATGCAAGGAAAATTTTTTGTTGCTATTTGATGAAAATTCTATTTAAATCGAATAAACATCATCATTATCAGGAAATTCAGGAAAAAGAAATGAAGGAAATTTTTTCAAGCTGAAGAAATTTTTTCAATGTCTTCAGTCTGAAGAAATTTCCTTTCATTTTTGAAGAAATTTCTTCATCTTGAATAAATTTGCTCTAATTGAAGAATCTCATGAAGAATTCCTTCAGATTGAAGAAATTTCCTTTAATTGAAGAAATTTCTTCAAATGAAGGAAATTTTGTCTTCAAATGAAGGAAATTTCTTCAAGCTGAAGAATTTTCTTCAGTTAGAAGAAATTTACTCAAGATGAAGTAATTTCTTCGAAAACGAGTTAATTAACAGTTATTCTAGAAACTGATTTAATTACTCCCGTATTGGCGTCAGTTTCAAAAACGTTTCGAGTGAATAAGTTATTTATAAATGGATAAAAAAAAAGAGTTAAGAGAAGTTTTGATAAAATTAAAACTAACTGAGGCGTCCATCGATAAATTTGATCTTGTTAATAATTTTCTTGGTAAGTGATGTGGAACTTTTCAAAAAATGTATGTGTTACTATATTAATCATTTTCAGATTGCGAAATAGATTTAGAAGTATTGCTTTTAATAAAACCAGAGCAGCTTCAACATTTTTTTTGAGTTACATCCACTTCCGATTGGCTTGCAAATAATTTTACAACACAATCTTAAGATTCTGCAACAGATCCATACGTGAGTACTAGCATTTATGTTTATTTTTAAAAACAAAACTTGTTTATACTTACGTATATATGTTCGCATAAAGCAAAAGAAAAAGTTATTTTTTATATTTATAAGTGTTATTCCTAAGTTTAACTCTTATATAGACAATTTCTTGGTATAACCCTTTCTTATGTACTATTATAGGGGGAATTAACGTAAAAACGTATTAAATTAATTAAATAAACGTATTAAATTACTTGACACAGTTATAAAATATAATACAGAATATATTTTGAAATATGATTTGCTTCAAATGTAAAAAAAACTATGCTTCTTTGAAATCATTGGTAACTCATTTTAAAATATACCATTCGCTTTCCTCTTATAGTGCGTTTGAGTGTACTGCAGAATTATGTATGCAACAGTTTAATGATATTAATTCCTTTAGGCGTCATGTAAAAAGAAAGCATTTTGATAATATAAATCAGCCCGAACTTGAAATAAATACTGAAGAATTTCCATCTGAGGTATGTATTAATAATACTGAGGATATTGATATGTATGATACAAAACATGAAAGTTCAAATCCTGATAGCAGCAGTAATTTATCTATTAAGTCTTTTCACATGGCTGCTGCAAAATTTAGTGTTGCTTTACATAACAACAATAATTTTTCACGTTAAAATGTTGAAGTAGTCCAAAAGTTGGTTTTAGACACTTTTATAAGTCCTATAGCTGAATATTTAAAATGGTTAAGTGAAACGGAAATATCTGCTTTTGAAGTTAGGTCTCGCCTTAAAAGTTTTATTGATAGCTTCGCAGATCCATTTCCGTTTTGTAAAACTGATTTCTTAATGAACAAGTGGCTCAAAAGTAATGGCTTCTTGGAAGATTTAGTTAAATTTTATATTAATGAAAGCATTGGTGAAGTTGTCTATAATGAGGAAAACACAATAGGTATACTTTTACCTCTTAAATTTCAGTTTAAAAAATTTTTTGAGATAGAAAATATTTTGTACGCCTTTCTTAACAACATTAAAAGTGAACGGTCGAAAAAAGAAGGGTATTCAAGCTTTGTGAATGGAAAGTTATGGCAGCAAAAAATAAAAAGTTATAATAGTGATGCATTCCTTATTTCCTTTATTTTGATGATTTTGAGGTAAATAATCCTTTAGGCACTCATTGTCAATCGGTTTGCGGTATATATTATAGTTTTCCCTTATCTGGAAATAATTGGCAACTTGACCACATCTTTATTGCTGGGCTTATACTGTCTCAAGATTTAAAAGAATTTGGTAGCGATGTAGCGCTTAACATCCTTATTAATGAAATAAATGAAATGGAAAATGATGGAGTTGTTTTATCAGTGAAGGGTCAGTTAATAACTGTACACTTTATTTTGGCATTAGTATTAGGGGATAATTTAGGAATCAATTCAATCTGTGACTTCAGTAAATCGTTTTCAAGTACTTTTTTTTGTCGATTTAGAACTAAAAGTTTGACTCACAAAATGGAAAAAGAAGATCCAAAATATATGCGAAATATAACAAGCTATCGCGATGCTGTTGATCTTCACTGTTCTTCTGAGACAGGTATACATCAAAATTCAATATTTAATCAAATTGCATCTTTTCATGCAGTTGAAAACTATTTCGTTGATATTATGCATGACATATTTGAAGGAGTTTGCCATTACGATATTTGTCATGGTATTAATTATTATACACAAATAATTAAAATATTTTCACTAGAAGAATTGAACGTCAGAAAACAAAATTTCAATTACGGCTCATTAGAAATAGGGAACTTGTCAAAAGCAATTCGTGATAACCATTTAAAACAGAAACGCTTAAAAATGACCGCAAGCGAAATGAAAACGTTTATTAGATTTTCCCCTTATTATTGGGAGATCTTGTTCCAAAACAAGATAAAGTTTGGCAGTTTTTACTCATTCTTTTGAAAATTATTGAAATGCTTCTTAAAAACTTTTTTCTAAAAACGATATTTTGCTTCTTCGACAATTAATTGCTGACCATAAACAAAAATATGTACTATATTTTAAAGACACTCTCAAGCCAAAACACCATTTACTTATACACTATCCAACTGTAATAGAACATTCAGGCCCACCAAAACTGTTCTGGTGCTTTCGATTTGAGGCTAAACATAAAGAAGTCAAAACATATGCTAATATTACAACATGCAGGAAAAATATTTTAATAACTTTAGCTAAAAAATTTCAACTTAAATTTTCTTACTTTTTAATGACAACTGAAAAAAAAGATTTTTCATTTGAAGAAAACCACATAGTTGAAAGTAAAAATGCAAATATACAGGGTTGCCAATATTCGAAGCGCCCATTTTATTTTTAAATAAATCAAAGAAACCCCAATTTTTTGTCTGTTCGTCATGAATATCATTTAATTGGGTTCAAGTAGTTTTGCTTACATTATTTCTTGAATATGATATCTCGTAAATGGTCTCCATTGGCCTCTACGACATATTGTGCCCGTTTTGCAGCATTTTCCATGGTTTTCTTCAACATTTCGATGGGAATGGCGGTTATTTCTTGACGGATGTTGGTTTTCAGCTCTTTTAGGGTCTTTGGTTTGTTGACGTAAACCTTTGATTACAAATAACCCCACAAAAAGAAGTCTGGAGGCGTTAAATCTGGTGATCTTGGCGGCCAATCGAAATCACCATTTTTTGACATCAAACGGCCAGGGAACAATTGCTTCAAAAAATCGATTGTAGTGCGGCTTGTGTGTGGTGGCGCGCCGTCTTGTTGAAACCAGTAGTGCCTGATACGCTTTCGACGAACGATTGGCATGAAAAAATTGTTTATCATATCGCGATAACGCTCCTGATTGACCGTAACTCTGTGGCCATTATCATCTTCGAAAAAGAACGGCCCAATGAGCATTTTAGCACAAACGCCGCACCAAACAGTGACTTTTGCATCGTGAAGAGGTACCTCTTGAATCTCTTGTGGATTTTCAGTGGCATAAATACGGCTATTTTGTTTGTTTACCGTTCCGTTCAACTGAAAATGAGCTTCATCGCTCATTGAGTTGAGTTTTCACTATAGACTTGTTTTGTTGAATGTAAATTTCAACAATTTTAGAGCATTCGCGTGGCGTGTACTGTTCCATTGTAAACATTTGCTTGGAATGACGCTTCAAACGCGGTATGTCATTAGTCGATTTGGCATCACTGCGGAAAGTTACAGTGTTGCCAGATGGGCGCTTCGAATATTGGCAACCCTGTAGTTTCTTATAAGTTAAAAATAAGCCCACAAAAAATTGTAGCATTAAAACGTATAGAATACAGTGGAACCATTTATCAGAAAGGCTTTATTTTAACAAAATTATGCGAAAAACTGTGCGTTTTCGAAATAAATGAAATTTTTATCTTAGATGAAAGCTGTAATATTATTGTATTACTGCACGAAATATTAGCTGATTCATATCATTCACATTATGATGCTTTTGAACTATGCTCACCAAAAACTATTATATCATTTAACTTAGCAAGGAATATCAAGGATTTTAATAGTAAGCCAATTAATATCCACCGCACTACAAATGGAAAACTTATGATTAGATTAAAAGAATATTTCTGAAAGAAAATTAAAATTTTTCACAAAGTTCATGTATTAAGAAGCATTTTTTTATTTTATTTATATAGTTGTAAGAAACCTAATGTGGCACAACAATTAAAAAACCATTAAATCACTGATTGTAATCACACTTAATTAAGGCTTCGAATGTTGTTTGTTGTTTGTAACTAACGTAGAATTAATGTTTAAGAAATTTACTGTAAAAATCATTGAGGATGGATGGAGAGTATATAAAATTAGTAACCGTAAATGTGGGTCCTGAAGTAGACAGCAATCTTCAAAATCAAAACATTAATTATGAATATCAAAATATGATAACTGAAATACTTAACAATGACGTTCAACCACTTAAAGTGATAAATCAGCCAACCAACCAGCTAATGAGCAATTTATGTGGAAACAACTGGATGTCAGACAATTCAATTCAGGAACTCAAAAAGTTGTTGCAAGATTGGAATTTTGACAGTCTTCTTCCTATTTTTTGTGGTAACTTTTACACTCATATGCATAAAAATTTATTTTACATCTTTTTATTTAAGACGAATGTATAGATATAGAAACCATAAAATTAATGTCACCACAGCACATTAAGCAATTAGCTAAGAAGTTTCAATTAAAACTAGGCATCCAGATACGACTTGAATATAAGATTAAAGAATTCCAAATTTCCCAGAAAACTACTGTCGCTTCCTCTCTAAGTTCTGAACTTGGCTTGAGGACTACGCAAGACGATGTTTATGTACAAATCCCTTCTGAA
Organism: Dichetophora obliterata; assembly: GCA_963920525.1. Classification (NCBI taxonomy): domain Eukaryota; kingdom Metazoa; phylum Arthropoda; class Insecta; order Diptera; family Sciomyzidae; genus Dichetophora; species Dichetophora obliterata. The sequence goes on from OY986439.1 coordinate 123,674,060, forward strand.
TATAGGTCACCTTTAGCAGCATATAATACTAAAGATGAAACAGTAACTAAACTAAATATTGAAGCAATTTTAAGAGCGACATCGCAAGGAAGAAATATTATTGATCTTTACAAAACTACATCCTGTTTAAATGATGGATCGCGATCAGTAGTTGTTGACCTAATAATAAGACACATGATCCAAAATGATTAACGAATGACAATATTAATGGCTAAACAGATAGGAGAGTCTATCTTTGCTTTTTTTAAAACTGAATTTTTGGTAAGATATTTTCTTTCGAATATTTCGTAATATCATAATGAAAAGTACTATGCTTACATATGTATATATTTATATATATTTCTTTCAGGGTTACTATTATTCTAAGCAAAGTGGGAAGAAGCCCAAATATTTGGCAAAGTGTATGACAAATATTTTAATTCTATACGGACACTTAAAGACAGCGGTATCTTAGCAAAAAGATCCTATTCAAGCAGAAGCCAAGATGATCGAAAAAGAACATTTGATTTAGGTAACATTTTTACATCAATCTTTCACCCACCCAGTTTAAACTGACGTGGTTTTTTCTGTAATATGTATTTAGATCCACCGGAACCAAATGCTGAAGAAAGCGTTAAGGAGATTTTAAAAGAGAATTGTGATTGGGCCGAACTTGAAAATCATTGGATGGCTTCCAAGAATTTCAGACTAGCTGAAATTACAAGTGCTAAAAGCACAGCTGAAGTTTTTACTAAGTGGAAGCAATATAAAAAACCGATGGGCTATAAATTGGTAGGTACTTATTTTTTATGTAAACTTAATAGATATGAAATAAAAATACATTTATTTCCTTATAGATTGATATGGATTTTAAACACCTTTACGCCAATGCGGATAGTCTTATTGCAAATTACGATGGTTTTTCTAAAAAAAATCATGCCAATCTGTGAGGAACAAATAAAGGATCGAAACAGCAAGGACATTCTTGTAAACATGAAAGAAGGGACATGTATTAGTGAAGGTAAGTTTTACATACATTTCAAAATTCTCTTATTTTTATATTATGTACGAATGTACATAATGTACGAGCTCCATTTCCTCTCACTTTATTTCTTTTTTAGGAACAATTAAGTTATCTTAAAAAAGCTCCTGCCCAAATGTGCGAATGTAATCTAGTTAATGATATAATTTTTTGCTATAAATTTGTTTTTGTTCTTTATTATCAATTTGCTTGTATTTTTAAGCTTACTTAAATAACAAAATATGTCTTTTATTTCAGATGATCGTTGCTGCGGAATTTTTTACCTATTACATAATCTCCTTGCTCCAACTGCAAAAGTTGTAATTAGCAAAAATGAAAAAAAGGTTCACACACGATTTTCGGTTCGGGACTCCCAGGCTAGTTTTTGTTTTATTTGGGAGTACAGTTACTGAGTGCGAGGAAGAACTAAAAAGGAGACAAAATTTTAAAGAGAGTATTCAGTCACTAATCTTAATTTCGGGTTCAATCTTAGATCCAAATCAAATTGTTGTATATATGGATGGAATAAAATATAAACAAAATTCTACATTAACAGCGATTGATTTATGTTTCAAAATAATAAATCTATTTAACCTTTCATATCCAATTCCATCAAGTTTGGTTTGGAATTTTATTCAAAAATATTTTTATAGCATTCATACCAATTTTGATATTGAAAGCCCAAAGATAAACACTCTCATGTCCAAACTTAAGTATTAGATGTACATTTTTTTCTGTGAAAATATTTTTTATAACAAGTTAAGTTTTTTATAATTAGTCCTTTATATTATTTCTCTTTATTAATGATTCAAAATTATATGAAATGAAAATGTATATTTTTTTTGTTTTAACCAATATTTTTCTTCTTTTCTTATTTTAAAGTTTGTATGATTTCAAAACTTTCAAAAACTTGTATTTCTTTAAAATTTAAATTTAAAAAAATTATTTGAAACAAAATAAAATTTTTACTTTTTATCATTTAACATAAATTTTATCCAAAAACGAAGAGAAGTTTAATATTACCTTTTTTGATTAATATAAAGTTCTTTCATTTTACCAATCATATACATATATATGATACATATTATGCCCGATTTTTCCTTTTCCTACAGGGGCAGTTACGATGCATGAAATGAAGAAATATTTTATCAAGTTGGTGAGTATAGTGCATGGAATTGAATAAGATTTTGTCAATACGAAGAATGAAATTAGTCATATTGAAGATTTTTTGTTAATATGAAGAAAAAAATCAGTAGGTAATATTGAAGAATATTTCATCAATATGATAATAAACATTAGTCATATAGAAGAATTATTTTTCAACATGAAGAAAAAAATCGTGATATTTAAGAATATTTTGTAAATACAATGAAATAATTTATCATAATGAAGAAAATTTTGTCAATATGAAGTTATATTGAAGAATATTTTGTCAATTTAATGAAAAAATTGTCATATTGACGATTGTTTCGTTAAAATGAATGATGAAATTCATCAGATTGAATAATATTTTGTTAATTTGAAGAATGTGTTAAATCAGATTGAAAAAATATTTGTCAAATGGAAGATTTTTTTTTTGTGATTTTGAAGAATTTTATTCAATTTGATAAAAATGTATAAAAATTGTATGGGAATGAAATTTCGTCAATAATTACAAAATTTATTAGCATTTACAAAAATTTTGTTATATTGACGTGCAGATTTGTTGACCGTATATTGATCACTCTTTCATCAAATTAACCTCTTTTTTCGTTATATTCACCACCAGAATTTTATCAGTGTAAGAAAACATGCGTTCTATTTTTTGACAATTGGCGTTCGTCGCTAGTCGCAGTCAATGTGTATCGGCTATAATGAAGCTCTGTCTAACGGTACTTTCGTTAGCTATGACTTTGTTTTATTTATATAATTGCTTTGTGTCAGCTATTTAGTCTGATTTTGTTGCTTCAAGTGTATTCTTCAATGATTTTTTAAAATAGGAGAGCGCACAACGCTAGAACAACGAGAATTGGTTTTATACCCTTTTAAAAACGGCAACTCGTAGCGAAAAATAGCTGAAACGGTAATATCAATGTCTCTACAGTGGAAAAGATCATCGAGATTCCATGAGAATCGATTGCACAATAAGGACAAAGAAGCACCAAACAAAATTTTTAATGAAGCCGACGAGCGACGGAAAATAAAGTCTAACCCGAGACTCTCAGCTCCGAATCAGGCTTCTGAAGTTCAAGCTGACCTGAGCAAACATTGTAGTGTGGAAACTATTCGCCGTGTCTTGCGCAAACAGAACTTTCATGGCCGAGTAGCACGAAACATGCCGTTTATCAGCCCCAAAAACAGTTTGTGTAGACTCAACTACGCCAAAGAACATGCGTCCAAAGCCCCAGAGTACTGAAATTCGGTTATTTTTGCAGATCGAAATTCAATTTATCTGCTATGTGTGGCGAAAACCGAATACCGAGCTCAACAAAGAAAACTTAAAACCTACAGTGAAGCATGGCGGTGGCAGCGTCATGGTTTATGCCTGCATGTCGGCTGCTGGTACTAGGAAGTTGCCGTTTATTGAAACAACAAAGGACGAATTGCCTACAGATCCTGAAGAACTATTTGTTGCAGAGTGCAGAGGCTCTGGGTATAAAATCGAATTTCCGATTTTACCAGGATAACGATTCAAAGCACAAAGTAGGTATTGCGCAAACCTGGCTAATATACAACTGCTCACATTTGATGACGCCGCCAGCAGAGTCGCCAGACCTTAATGTTATTGAATATTTGTGGTCTATATTGGAGAATAACATCCGGAAACATAAAATTTTAAATAAAAACGACCTGAAAGAGACATTGAAAACTGAGCGGGCGAATATTTCGCCTACTATCACTCAAAAACTGGTCACATCAGTGCCAAACCGCCTTAGATCTGTTGTGGACAACAAGGGCTAGCATACCAAATATTAAAAGTATCAAATATCATTAATTAATATGAAAAATTTTAAATTAAGAAGTGACTGCGATTTAAAATATAAGCTTTGAGATAAAAATAAGCAGTTTTTCTGTTGTCTTAATTTTAAGCCAACTAAATATATATTTTAACAGTAAATGAAATTAATCTATTAAGTTAGACTTCTTGTTATTTTAAATGATACCATATTCTTTTTTCTATTCCTGTTAGTTTCGTTGTTATAAAGCCCTAAAGTTGAAGCTGTGCACTGCAGAAAATAAGCTGTGAGCCACTGTATTTATAGATTTAAATTAGATGTAACATCTAAAATGCATTTAACCATGAGTTATAGTGCAGTTGCCAACGTTCCTGCTGATAACAACTGCGATAATAGATTATTTTTATTTCAATTATTTCTTGCGTACCAAATTTTATTGCTATGGGATAATTATTTGGGAAAATATACCAGATTACTAGTTTTTGTTAAATGGGAGGTTGGCGCAACATTTATACGATTTGAATGAAGTTTTGTGTGAAAAATTCTCTTATTCTAAAACTTATTCATACAAAATTTCATGATTCTACACTACCCACAAAAATGTTTGTATAAAAATTGTATAATACATGTTATATAAACATTATTTCATGACATAGGGTCCATAAAAATTTTTGTATAAACAGCATATTTAACACATTATCTTCCATATCTAAAACGTGTTCTGCATTTCTGAGTTTAATCAAAATTGAATGAACTCCAATTTTTTTTGCATCTGTCCATTCGAGACGTCATCAAGCTTTCAAAACATGCATAACATGCAGGCATGCATAATAAGAAATCTTTTCATCATCCAATTAGACGGTTAATTAATTTAGTTTTTGGTTTGGCTGGAAAATTACTATAATTAATACCTAACTGCCTAACGATGTGATATGACTCAAATTGGCAAACTTTCAAAACTAACACAATCAACTATACCATATTCAATCAACAAAGTGTTAATAATATGCTTAACTAGATCAAGGTACTGCCAAGTGTGCATCCGCAACAATTCGGACTCACTTCTGCCTTTTTTATTTCAATTATTATTTTAATAGTTCAAACTAATGTAGGAAATCCTAAAACACTTTCTTGCAAATAAATCCACTTAACACTTTAAGAACATATTTATTTAAATAAATTCAATATTTATAACGTTAGAATCTTATGAATATTTAATTTAAGAACATGAAGTCATTCAGTTCAAGATCAATTTCCCGTAAAAATTAAAAATTTTTTACGGGTGGCAGGCGCTTACGCAGGGTAGGATTTTGGTGGTTAACCCCTACGAAAGGAATATTTTAACAAGCACCGAGAGAAATATTTTAACAAGCTCTCAGCACAACATGGCAGCCGTTGTGTGTTTATGGTCACAACAAAGATCTTTATATGACATTGCACATTAGAAAAAAAAAATAAAAAGATTCAATTTAAGACATTTATTGTGAAAATACTAAAATGCATAGAAACTTTAAATTTTTTACGTTAATACTGCATGTAAAATGGAGGTCAGCAGAAAACCACAAATTTGGGTTGTATGGGAGATGCCACGCCCCTTGATCAACGCTCATAAAATGTAATCAATTAAGCTAAATGTGTACATTGAGGTAGAATTTTGAATTCCAGCGCGGTGCGACCTATAACTCAAAAGCTACTCGATTTTACAAATTTGGGTTGTATGGGAGGTGCCACGCCCCCTCAACTCTCATAAAATGTAATCAATGAAACAGCATGTGAACATTTTTTATTTTATTTATTTGATATGCAATATTAGTATTTTAAGAACATGTTCTTTTGAAATACAAAGATAAAGCTTAATAATAATATTATATTGTATATTAATATTGTAACTTAGTTTTAATAATGGATTTATTATTATTATTATTAATATTTATTTTTATAACTAAATCATAAAGATTACATTTTCACAGGATTTTTACTAACTTAGGATGATTTGGACCGATATATAAGTACATAAATAGAATTAAAAACAAGAGCAATGACTCAGGATCCGCGGGGTAGTCATACCCGATACTCGATAAGGGAATGCCCTGCGGAAAAGTTAAAAAATTTATAAAAATTATTATTTTTAATTTAATAACTAGAATTTAAAGAATTTACAGAATAAACAGCTGGAAAAGAGAGTAAAAGAGCAAAGAGACATAGAACATATATACAGAAGAGAAAAATGATTTCTATCAGTTCCCACACACAACTTTTAAGTGAAGTAGTTAAATATGGCCTGCTTAAAATCACCTTTTCTTTCCAAAGATTTAATAGTGTTTGGTAACTATTCCATAATCTAATGGCTTGAATAAAAAATAACCTAGTTGAGTTTAAATAATACCATGCTGGTATTAAAAATATTTTCCTTCTTACCGACTGACAAAAATTGAGTTTTTCAAAGAGGTACCAAGGAGTTTTGGAGTAAATGAATCCATGTAGGAAAATGCAATTTCTTGCGTTAAGATAGTTAATAATGTAACAACCAAGGATACTTTTTTTGAACTGAGTTATATAGTCAAATCTATGAATATTGTAGACATATCGCGTGGCATGATTAAACGCAACTTGCAACTTATCTTCTGAACAAAATATGTTATAAGGGGCATTATTAATTGCAACACAGGTTTAAGTCGAACGTCTACAGGAGTATATTGACCTGACATTTTGAGATTGCGTATGGTAAAGTTAATATTGCGCACTACGTTATTAATATGATCCGTTCATGTTAAGGACAGTTTATATGATAAACAATCTTTTTAATGCTACTTCAGTTTGTGGTCTCCTATAAGTAAGTCCGGTAGGTCAGCAACTATTATTTTATATCTACTAATAGGCAGCACATAAGATTTAAGAGGATTAAGTCTAAGACAATTTTTTATGGCCCAGCAGTTGATATCATTAAGATCCTCATTTATTCAACAAAAATCTTCCAAGAGACCAGTTCTGTGCGAAAGGTATAGCTGGACATCATCATTTACAAGATAAGAAAATACCATTTATGACCTTTGGGGTACTCCACTGATGACAGGCTTAAATAGAGAGCACCTTTGGCCAGCACATACTCTTTGCTTTCTGTTGGACAAATAGCATTGTATTAGCTCTACAGCACCATTGCAAAAACCATACCAGCACTAAGGTGGACCTTGAAATGAAATTTTTGCGATATTTTGGTAGATGAGGGCTCTATTCCGTGCCTTTTTGGAAAAAAATGACAATGCCGAAAAAAAAATAAAAAAAAAAAAAATTAGGGGTTGCGCACGAGCCGAGAAAAAGGTCCACTTTGCCAAAATTAGGGGGGAAATTGCCATAGGTCATCAGGGGTCACCCGTAGAGGGAAAGAATGTATGGCCGACCCCCATTATCTTTTTACCGCCAACATTTTCCCCCAAGACACCCACCCCCTATCTCCTCCCCTTAGGGGGGTCACCATACAAAAATGGAGGTTGCTCAGTATTTTCGAAAAACACCATAGGTCATCAGGGGTCACCCCTAGGGGGGCAAAATATTTGACCGACCCCCATTAACTTTTCATCCCCAACATCTTTTCCGAACAAACTTACCCTCTATCTCCACTCCTTGAGGGACTCCCCATACAAAAATAAAAATAAAAGAAGCTGTAATTGAGTAGTACTAGTAAGCACTTTTAATATAATATAGTCAAATTAACATATTTTTGTTCGCTGATGGGTATTTCTTGCGGTAAGAATCGATAACATGTAGTAAATACTGTTTCTCTTCTTCGCCTTGACACAGTATTCTATTATAATCTTGTATCATTTTTACTCCTCTTTCGGCAGTGTCGTTCACAACGCGCAAGTTATTTACAATTCTACGACCTTCTTGATAGTCTGCGCGAGATTTCCAGGTTGCTGGATTTGCAAGAATGAAATCTTGCGATATTCCAAATCGTACAAATAAATTTTTGGTATTATGAGAGACGAAGTTGCTCAAGTCTTTAGCCAAGAATTCCTCATTCACATCTTTGAATTTCACCTCGATTTTTTTAACGCTGGTGCTTTTGATTACGACGCGAGGAGCTGGGGGAACCGGGTCGTCTTCTTCATCTTCTTCACCTTCTTCGTCTTCTTCATCTTCTTCACCTTCTTCGTCTTCTTCATCTTCTTCACCTTTGTCATTCTCATTTTCTAGCAATGCTTGGGCCATTTTGGCCTTCAACTCATTTGAAACCTTGTCATCGAAAAAGGCAAGGGCTATGTGCTCATCGGCGAGATACCATAGGTGACCGATAAATTTCTTTATCATTACCCGAGATAAATCCTGGTCAACGGACTTGTACTCGACGATGTCCTTCAAAAACTTCCAATCTTGATTCGGCGCCTCAGCTGCTCGAGAAGAACCAAACCATGCCTTGACGTAAAGTCGCACCACAAAAATACAAACGTGTCGAATACCATTCAATTCACATACAGATAAGTGAAAAGTTCTCCGAAACAAAAACATCTTGAGGCTGTAAATGGCTTTTGCCATCCATCGAGCATGGGAAACGGGTCCTGGAGGTCGGAAATGGTAATTCTCAAGTTTTTCACCCAGAAACAAAAGAATTAATTGTAGCATTTCTTTGTAGTCATCGCGAGGGTGTTTCTCCTTCAATTGATCTAAGCAAAACTCCTTTATGCCGACTTGCATTGCCACAGGAATTTTTCTGACGACTTGATCGTCTATCAAGCCAGAATGGAATGGTTTAACCTTTACAGCGTCCCATTCCTGTTTGAAACGGTCAAAGCAAGGAACGCCTGGTGCACTGGTCTTTCCCATTTTTGTCTCAAAAACTTCCCTTAGCACCAGTTCGTATACGTGGTGTCTGCAAGGTAAATATAAGATTTCTCTCTCCAACAGCCGCTCAAGAGCAACTGCGGCTCCGGAGAATGGGCCACTGTTCGTTGATGTCGTGTCGAAAGAAAGTCCTTGTATTCGATGTGTCATATGCCAAGATGCCAACAGTTGATAAACGACATGTGCTATTCTCCGGCCTTTTCCTTTCCCATCTTCTACTTTGGGAACTCCAAGAAGTTGTTCTTTTTCTCCGTACGAGACAATTACCGGTAGACGGTCCACCTTCTTTGTACCCACAAAATCCAAAAGCATTTTGCCATCCCAATGGACTACGAAGGATTTAGCTGCGACAAGCTGGAGATAAATGAAACGCGTTGAAGAATAAGAATTCTGAATGAGAGCAAATAAATCTATGCGATCTTACTTCTGGATTGTCTTTCACATAACTCAGCATGTTCTCTCGATTTGAACGCCGACATCTCCGAAGCGACGTACGGTTTATTGTGTATTGTTGAGGATCGCGTCCAAATGCTTCTGCCGCCGCTATCATAATGCCGACCGCGTCTCGGTCAGTCACTTTGCACTTGTCCAAAGCTGATAGGACTCGTTCAGTAAAACATTGTTTGTAACCTCTTCTGTCACCAACATTTGATGGGCCAGCTTCTGCCGGGAAGTTTTCGTCCTGTCTCCCATTATCATCGCTTGAATCACTGCTTGAAAATTTAACCACTGCAATTGAAAGAATTTCATTTGAATATAAACATTGGACGAACACACAAAGCGCGAAATAGCTTACCGCCTTTAGCGAACTGATCTCTACTAGATTCCGTTGCACGTTTGCGTCGCAACTCTTCTTGTTCTTCGCGCTCAGCTTTTCTTTTCCTCGTTCGAGTATCAGTAGCGTCCACACCTCCCATAGTTCCTGGCCGGCCATCTTCTCTTTGCTTTAGCAGAAACTCAATGTCTTCGGTATTTGTCATTTTCTCAAGGGCGTTGGCGTGTGCGATGTCGAAAAGATTATCCAAGCTATCAGAAAACTTATTCTCTTTTTCTCTAGTGGACTCAGTCTTTCTGTGAGATGACTTTCTTAAAGCATCCCACTCATCGTGCAGCGCAGCTATTTTTCTTGTAACATCTCCTCTGGCTTTCGTCGGAATAGCTGCTTGGCGCCAAAAAATCATCACTGCGTCTGCGACTATAACCGCACTATTTTTCTTCGACATGTTTCGTTTGCGAATGTTGAAGAAATGCATTCTTAGCACTTGCTTCTTCGACGGTAATTTGTTCCCCGTAATATTCATGCTTGGATAACCAATCAAAAAAATATCGTCGCGCGATCTAAGTTGTGTTGTCATCTTAACTTTTAAAAAACGGGAGAAAAATCAATTTTTTTTTCGCGGTCGTCGGCACTTGTTGAATGACAACAATCGATGAATGAACTGCTATTTATAACTACTACGTATTTTGCAATATTTTACTGCCAGGTACTGATGAATGGGGGCATCTGCTACGTGTGCGTTTCAAATTTTTCAAGACTTTCCAAACAATGACCACTCTTCAATATTGGTGGAATTTCTGTAATAAAATCAAAAAAATCTCGATATTGTGCAACTGTAAATACATAGATTTTCAGTATTTTTGTATGGGGAGTCCCTCAAGGAGTGGAGATAGAGGGTAAGTTTGTTCGGAAAAGATGTTGGGGATGAAAAGTTAATGGGGGTCGGTCAAATATTTTGCCCCCCTAGGGGTGACCCCTGATGACCTATGGTGTTTTTCGAAAATACTGAGCAACCTCCATTTTTGTATGGTGACCCCCCTAAGGGGAGGAGATAGGGGGTGGGTGTCTTGGGGGAAAATGTTGGCGATAAAAAGTTAATGGGGGTCGGCCATACATTCTTCCCCTCTACGGGTGACCCCTGATGACCTATGGCAATTTCCCCCCTAATTTTGGCAAAGTGGACCTTTTTCTCGGCTCGTGCGCAACCCCTAATTTTTTTTTTTTTTAATTTTTTTTTTCGGCATTGTCATTTTTTTTCAAAAAGGCACGGAATAGAGCCCTCATCTACCAAAATATCGACACAAGGTCCACCCTAACCAGCACTTTAGTTTTTGGCATAGTAATATATGCCAAACATTGAAGTCGAAAACTGAACTCTTTCGCTGTGCGACCTATAACTCTAAAAAAGTCGATATTTCAAATTCGGATTAAATAAAAGGTGCCTTCTTTAAAAAAGCCTTAAATGTTATCAGTAAATCTGCATGTGTAAATTGTGGTCGGATATTGAATTCCGACGCTGTGCGTGACCAATAACTCTAATGCTATTTCATATCGCAAATTTGGGTTATATTGAAGGTGCCACACCCCTTGTAAAACGCCCATAAAATGTTAACAATGAAACTGCATGTGTAAATTTTGGTCGAATACTGAATTCCGAAGCTGTGCGACCTATAACTCCAAAGCTATTCGATATCGAAAATAGGATAATGCAACCTGACATGCTACCGGTTAGGTTTGGTATACCTCTAGCCCAGAACTCCATTTTCGGATGGGTCCTATCCTATCAGGTCAAGGGGCCTGGTAACCCGTTGCATTAGTGCAAGGCTGGCGGCATGTTAAGCTCACCATGTCACAGGCTGTACAACATTTCGTGCAGTTTGTGTCTCCTTTTGGGCAGCGCTTCTCGCTGCCTCTTTGAAACTTTGTTAGTTTTTAAGTTTCACTAATAAAACTACTTTTATACGATTCGCTTCGAAGTCTCTCCGTGTTCTTATTTCAAAACGAGTTTCCCCAGTTTTAAATAAAACATTTAGTCCCCCCCCCGATATATTCTCGAAGAAGCAAATACAAAATTTAAAGCTCAAAAAACCAAATTTTTTAATGAAATGGTCAATAACTGAAAAGCAGTTGACAATTTTTATCAAAATTTTTTATTTTTGAGCTTAAAATTTTGTTTTGAAATAAAAAATTTACAATGCATAGAAATATTCAAAATACTGGTTAACAATTTGTTAATTTGCCAGAATAGGGCTGTTAAAGCTTATCTATGTATTCAGAGATGAATTTCTGTTTTTATCTGAGCGTTGCCATGTATTGTTGTTTTGCATAACCAGGTACACGCGGACACCTTATATCAGATATCTCATGGGTATAAACTCAAAAAAATTTTGGCACTCCTTTAAGGACAATTTTATCTTATAATCTTATAATTAAAATGGCTTTCTATGGAAAAAGCTGTAAACAGGCTTTTACAGCAGTGGGATGCACTTCAGACGTATTTTTTGAAGGAGGAATTTGAAGAAAATAAAAACCGAGCAATTTCAATGCAGTTCGGAGATTTATAACTAAAAGCTAACTGCATTTTTATGAGTTTTGCACTGGGCTTATGCTTAACAAGAAAAGTAGAGAGTAGAAAACTATGTCCCTCCTTATAATCCCTCTCATGCGATATGTGAAAAAGCAAATTTTAAGGAAATTTTGGTTAGGTGAACTGGCTTGGAATAGTAATAATTTTGTTCTGATTGAAAATACGCATTGCGGCGTGGGAGTTAAAAAATTTAAGCGAGATAGATCTGGATTTAATCATCAGGCATTCTTTAAAAGCGAACTTAATTTTTGCTACACAAATAGCAAAGAGAAGGCCCTTAACTACTTTACACTGCAGAAAATAAGAAAATTGGACGCAAGAAAAGCACTATCTAGAGAGGTGCCATCAGAGATCATGGAAGTCGATGTAGAAAAAGCGAATACCGAGTGGAGATCTTTGCCCGACTTTGATGAATTGCGTTTGCTACCAGACTTTTGACGAGTTTGGAGGAAAAACTTTGGATGTCCGAAATAGTTTGGACGAATATATATTTTCAAATTAAAAAAGTTGTTCAGACAGTGATGTCCATACCACATTCAGCTGCTGGTGTTGAAAGATTATTTTCGAAAGCAAATGCTGCAACAAAAACGAAATCACGAAATAGACTTAATATTGACACTGTTTCAAGTTTGCTGGTTTTTAAAAACTACTTGCGATGTATAAATTTTCCATGCTACAAATGGAAGCCAAGAAATTATTTGCATAGATTTTAAAGTTTAATGAAGCGGAAGTACCCCGCTATTATGAATTTTTAAACGATAGACGATAAACTCTTGCAAGCGTATCGTAAAATCAAGCCTTCGAATTATTGTTTTCATATGCCCGATAGATATGTTATTGTGAATGACATTTTGTGTGACACTCAAAGATGTACTTAGATGGGCAAATTCAGTCGGTCTTAGTATCAACGCAGAGAAAACGGATCTGGTTCTGTTCACGAAAAGGTACAAGATACCATAGTGGATACCACCGAAATTGAACGATATACGTCTCATACCGAAAACTCACACAAAATATCTAGGAGTCGTCCTGGACAGCAAGCTGTCATGGAAAACCAACGTGGAAGAAAGGGTGAAGAAATCCACCATTGCACTATACACATCCAAAAAGATGCTAGGCAGTACTTGGGGTCTCTCACCCTTTCTGATGCACTGGATCTTTGTAACGGTAGTGCGTCCTATTCTACTCTATGGGATTATTGTGTGGTGGCCGGCTGTGAACAAATCAACATTCCTCAAGCACTTGGAGAAAACTCAGCGGCAGGCAGCGCTATGCATCACGGGGGCACTGAAGTCAACTCCAACTAAAGCGCTTGAAACCATTCTAAGTATGGACCCCCTGGACATACACGCAAAACTAATAGCCGGAAAAACGGCACAACGCCTTACGGCAGCAGGCAACATGCATATTCAGAATTTTGGACATTGTACAATCGGAAAGGATCTACTTAGTAGCACGGACTACATGGTACCTCGCACGATAGTCAATTCCAAAGTACGAACTCTTCTGGGACCAAACGACTGGTGCAAAGGTATAGAACAAGCACAGCAGGCGGTCAACATATTTACCGACGGCTCTAAAATGCCTACGGGGGTAGGTGCGGCGGTGTATTGCGCAGAGCCTAATATAAGGCAGCCATATAAACTGCCGAACCACTGCAGTATCTTCCAGGCGAAAATATTTGCCATAAGGAAGGCTGCTGAAATAGCCCTCAGCATGGACACACAACACTCTAACATCAACATTTTCGTTGACACTCAAGCGGCGATCAAATCCATGCGCTCCGCTAGCATCAAGTCCAAAAGTGTCTTGGCTGGCAGAGATGCACTAGATGCACTATGCGCTTCGAAAAGAGTGCGCATCTACTGGGTCCCTAGCCACCAGGGCATTGAGGGAAACGAGATGGCAGATGGTTTAGCAAAGGAAGGCGCCGGGCTGGAATCAGAACTCGCAGAACATGTACTTACTCCGCTACAAGAGTTGTACAGGAACCTCGAAATAAGAGCCACACTAGCAGTGAATCGTAGATGGAGAGATACGACAACGTGCAAAATCTCGAAAATCATGTGCAATGCACAATGCGAAAAACGAACTCTGTTCATCTTGGCACGTCCGCGCAAAGATTGCAGGACACTAGTGGGCATGCTCACTGGTCACTGCATGACGGCAGCCCACGCGAGGAAGCTTGGCATCACCACGGATGACAACTGCAGGAAGTGCAAGGAACCGGGCACAGTGGAGACCCTGGAGCACCTACTATGCACATGCCCCGCCCAACTTAGATCGAGACTAAAATACATAGGCTCATCGACATTCCCGTCGCTTAAAGATGTAGCCAGGGTGTTTCTAGAATCCCTCCTATGGTTTGCGAACTCAACGCAAATCTTTAAAGACTTTTAAAACAAACACAAAGGTTCCTTTTGTTCGCTACCGGTACCACTAAGGACCTGAATTGGTCTATGTGAGCCTCACGAAGGCATCCGGTCTAACCTAACCTAACCTATTGTGTATGACAGTGATTTTTGCTTACATTTTACTGTGACTTCAAGAAAACAACATTTGAAAGTCTCACTTTAAGATATTGAAAGTTCAAAAATAAAATATATTAATAATTTTCCGACGTTCCAGTGAGTTCTTTGCACAGCATGGATGCTGTGAAAAGAAAGCAGTTTAGGAATGCTTCCATTCGATGTTTTCTTCCATAGAAGTGGAAAGACGCTCCAGTTGAGTTTTTGAGCTCACAACTCTTGGCCAGAAAAGATCGCTTTGATTTGCTCAAATCCTGTCCAAAAACTTATTTTTATCCCTTTAATACTAACATATTTCGAAAAAAGATTAAAAATTCATATAGAATTTCAGCTATCGTACAAGAATATTTAGCCGCTTGCAAGTGTATGAAATTGAACAGCTGATCCGATACGTATCGTTTCGTAATACCATTTGTTTCCGATAAACGATAGACGCTATCTGTCGGATTTAATACGACAAATGTAAGTTCGTAATACCGCATAACAGAATGCAAGCGTTTATTGTGTATCGTATGAATTCGTAATAGGGGCCTAAGAGTATGAGTTGCCCCTTCTTTCCAAATTATCAATTTGCTGTTAGTGTAAGTGAAATTTCAAAGGATCGTAATCCTTGTAAGTCAATGGTTCTTCCAGGAAGGGATATTTTTATGATTTCATCTAATTTTCTTGTTTTTAATCATTTTCAGCCCAACGCAGCAGTTATGCATGCTGTAGAATAATGCTACTTTCATTTTGGTTTTGCTTTGAATTGATTGATTAAAACATTGACCCATATCATTGATTTAAAATTGTACTCTATTTTCAGAACGAAGCCGCGTGGTATTTAAACATCCAGAACTTCCAAATCAAATTACTTTATAGAAATGTCACCTGCAAAACAAATGTCCTCGTCAATTAATCTATTAACCCATGTTGGAATGGTACCAACGAAAACTTCATATAGCTTAACTGGTACTGTTGAGTGGACTGTTTTTCGCGTACCAACAGGTTATTATGTTACCTTTTCTTCATGTCTTATTGTTAAATATTTTGTATTATAGATTTATCAACATCTGCATTCGTACAAACATGCGCAGGAGCAACGCTGGATTGTTCGCATTTTATTTATTGTACTCATCTATGCTTCATACTCGTGGAGCTTATTTTTTCAATTCAAACAATACTTTGTGAACTTTTTTCAGTCTGAGATTGCTCTGAAGACAAAGGCAACGGAGAGAACAGTTTTCCCTGCCAGTACCTCAATCATGCAATAATAATTTTAAGACTTATTTTCCTTTTAGATTTCGAAATTTCAAAATTGTTGCTACTCTGCTACAACAATCTTGACTGTGGTAGTCATCGATGTTTAAAGTGAAGTACATGTACGATTCCCTATCATGCATTCTATTTAAAGCAGTTTTAAGATATATTGTACACATAAATATTACATAAAATAATATTAAAATACTAATGGTATTCATCTTAACGCAAATTTATGGTCCACTGTGAAACACTTTCGCAAATGAAAAATCGCAAACGAAAGTCAAAAATCTCATGGAGAATCTTTTGCACAAACCTAATAAGCATGCGCGACCAAATCTTCGAGAAAACTTGCGCTGTTAATTGTGCAAATCCTAAGTCAGCTATTTTTTCTTCTTCTTCTGTAATTTTAACTATCTTGAAAAACAATCATTTAAGTTTTTCCTTAAAACAAATTTATTAATTCGCTTTTTTCGATTTCTTTTGGCACTTTTATTTTTTTATACTGACATTTTTTCAAATCTTCATCAACTATCAAAAATTGCTCAAAAAAGGAGAAGGTGCGTTCATGAAAGCTGCCACTTAAAATTGCACATTTGCACAAATGGAAAATATGCAAGTTTAGGTGAATACCATTACTAAATTCAAAATTATTGAAAGAAACTGAATCCCTGGAAAATACAATTTACATCAAAAATACAGTGAGCGCAATATATGTAGCTCTAGTAAGTGGCAGGAAAATAAGACGGTCAAGGTTCATTTATCAGGTTGTGTCACTTGAGAGATATACGCTCTTTTTCCGACTTTGCTTGAACTGATTTCTTTTCATCCATTCTGACAGTTCCACCGAGCTCGCTCTCAAGTGCCACAACCTTATAAATGAGCCTTGATGAAAGCCTTGACGAGCCTTTTGGAAAGATTCTTTGTTAAATTGACATGTCACAAAGCGTACCCATGGATCGCATTAATATTAAGGTTTTCATATTTTGTATATTATATACAGAAGAGTGATTCAAAAATTTTTTCTATGAACAGGTCAAATCATATAAGACTTAAACAATGGGTTAGTTCAATCACTCAAGACTGCTGAAGAGTGGAGTTAGCATCTCCTTAAAACATTTCTGTCAACTTACTTGATCTTAATAGCTCACAATTAAAATCATGTAAAAATAAACTTGTACGGAAATGATGCACAAAGGAATGCAAGACGACCTAAAGGCAAGGAATGGAGGTTTTAAAAAAAAACGCATGATGGCGGAAATATGGCGTAGGGATGCTTTTCCTGGCATGGTGTATGTCCTATTCCCCAAACGTAGCATAATATGACAGCAGCAGAATATAAGGATATATTGAAAGATGTAATGCTTCCATATTCTAAGGAAAATATGTCTCTTCGTAGGGTCTTTCAGCATGACAACGACCCAAAGCACTCTTCAAAGCTGGTAAAATAGTATTATCCCCGGATCTAAATATGATTGAAAACTTGTGGAGTGACTTAAAGAAAAAACTTTACAAATAAGCAGGAATTGTGGGAATTTGTCAAAAACATGGTACGAAATTCCAAAAAAAAAAACCTTTCAGAACCTATTAAAAACATGGAAAATAGAATAGCAAAATCTATTCAAAATAGGAGTGAATACACAACATGTTAATTGAATAATAAAGTTATTATAAAATAGAGTAAAATTTCTTCGAGTTTTATAAAGTTTAATGAAAAATCGTAAAATGTTTTTTTTTTATCAGTACGAATGTGCGTCAAAGTTTTGTAATTATTCTTATGTCCACTTAGGAACAACGCTTTAACTGAAGAGTAAATAATTTTAATAACATTGAGAGTTTATGCAACTGAAGGTATGCTATTATCAATTGGTGATATTTATAAAGTGTCGCCGTCAACAGTTTCAAAAGTGGTGACAATTGTATCGCACCACATTACGCTGCTAAAAAATAGATTTATAATATTTCCAAATACTGCCAAAAAGCTTTTGGAAACTAAAAAGTTTTTATGATATAGCGAAATTTCATAAAGTCATTGGAGCTCTGGATTAAATTCACGTTAAAATAATATCTCCAGGTACAGAATTATCAAAAGCTGCTTTCTTATACATTTGTGCTGCTGAATTCCCAAACGCTTTAACAAATATAGTTAACGTTATCGCACATTGTGCAGAACACGTTCATAGATAGAAAGTGACAGTTTACGTTTCTTTAAATTGTTTAAACGTTTGGGAATTACACAATTGATGTATGCATGTCGCTCGTTTGCTCGAATAACGTCATAACTCAAAAAGCAAGATTTTGGGGTTAATGATGCAGAATTGTTCTTTATATCATGCTTCATATTGTGTAAAAATATTATGTTATTATTTTGAATATTCTCCGCGTGAGAAGAGAAAATGCCTGTATCTCTTCATACAAGGTGTGAGTCAATTGAAAACCTTAAATACGTTTTATGCAAAATGACTTTTTTGAGTTATGACGTTATTCGAGCAAATGAGTGATACATATATCCGAATGTTTCCAAATATATAAACTAATCAAAAAGGATTTTTTTTTTCTGTTAACATACAAACCATGTGTGATGCCAATCTTAAGATAACCTATATTGTGGCTCGATGGTCTGGTTCTTCGCACAATTGAAATATAATGAGAAATTCCAAAATATATTCTCGCCTTGAATGTAGAGAGTTTGGGGACAGTATTGTACTAGCCGACAGTGGGTACCCGAATAAACCCTTTATGATGACGCCATTATTAGATGTTAGAAAACCCGAAGAAAGTCACGAAGAAATTATTCACAAACAAAGACACGTTGTACAGTAGAGAGGATTTACGGAGTTTATAAGAGAAAGTTTCCGATACTGTCTCTTGGTATTCGGCTCAATATTTTTTTTCAAAAAACCAAGGCATGCGCCTTATACAAACATGGTTCGGTGTAGAAAGTAGACCTCTGGGTTGATAGTCTAGCGCACTCTCCACTAGACTACAAAGGCCGACAATATTAAGAAAGTGCAAAGTATAATTGTAGCAATTTCAGTTCTGCACAATATCTGCAGCATTAACAACGAAACTGAAACACCAGCATTATCTCCAGAAGTTTCAGAATAATGTTCACAATTAAGTCAGAAAAAGTTCAAATGCGAACGCCATAGAAAGACGCGTCTTAATTAATCAATATTTCAAAAATTTGTTGACATACTAAATTTTTTTATAGGTTTCAGAATAACCGGAACATATACATTTTATGAAATATTTTTCTTTGTAACATTCATAAACAATTAAAATATTAATAATAAATAAATTCATTTTAAATAACAAAATTAAACCATATCCATTAATTTTCAGACAATTTTTTGTTTAATTTTTATTGAGATTATTTTTAAATTAATTTTTTATTAGTTTTTGTTGCGGTAATAAAAATAACTAAAAATTATATAAAAATGAGGAACAAAATAAAGTTCATTCGATTTTAAAGTGTAATAAATTACTCCAAAACTTGTAAGACCAAGCTTTCAAAAAAATTCTAATATTTTTACAGAAAATAAAATTTAAAGCTTTTTTAGTTTTGCTTGCAGCAATAAGCAAACATAAAAGTATTATTAAGTGCAAAAAGACGGATCGGACGTCAGGTGAAGGAAAAGGATTTTAATACTGGATTCGGAGGTGTATTCAGAAGTTGGGAAATCCCTTTATCTCTAAATTTAGTTTCATTATTTTCAACTCGTGTTCCTTCTCTAAACATTTTAATTTTGCATCACTTTTCTTCTTCAGGATTTTCATTTCTATTTTGCCCTTTTAAAATTTTGATTAAGTCTGCGGACAGAGTAAGGTTGCGGCCAGAGAGGATCCAGATGCAGACGTGCAGACAGGCAGGTTTGCTTACAGGCACCAGTACGACAAAACTGGTTTTATATAATAACATATAAACCTGGTCAAAGTGTGCAGAGTGACAACAGGTAGACTAGTACAGGTTGTACTAGGAAACATGCTGGTACTGGTTTCTCGTACTGATTTTAGTTTTTTTTTGTCTTTTTGTAATTCTTTAAGAAAATTGCGTTTTTAAAACCACACTTTTATTTTTTTTTGTCTGAAAGTTCAATTAAATGACTTTGGAGAAATGACAAAATATTAACCGTTTCCTCGCTAATTCAATGCTTTATAAAGTTTTTAAAAAACTTCTCAAATTTACAATAATTCTCAAAAAATAAGCCAAAAGTTGTTTTTTTTTGTAAATTTATTTTCCAAAAATTTCCATTTTCCCCACTCTTTCAATTGGTTTTATTTTTACACATTTTGCATATTTGATAAATTTGGCAATATTTTTTTCTGTAAAGGTTCATATAAAAAAATGATCTACCTTGTACGAAATGTTATTTCAGGCATATTTACCTTAGTTGTTCTGCTTTCTTTACAAACCCGATTACGGTTTACGACAAGAATTATTTTTTTGTTCTAATTGCCTTTGTGAAACTGGCAGAACCCCAAATCATTTTTAAAATTATAAATTTAGGATTTCATTCGACTCGCGTCGTTTCATCGCCGAGGTCGTGAAGCGCGACTAGCCAACGGTAATTGTGTTTGTGGTCCATCCGCTGATGCGACTGACACAATTAAAGTACAGTTTTCAATAGAATCAAAAAGATTCGTAATTTGTGATGGCGTTATAAATCTAAGATTTGGCCAAATAATTTCCTCTTCAGTGAGGATTCTTCTTGAGCTAGGGAAGCCTAGCTTTCGGAGTAACTTTAAATATTAAAAAAAAAAAAAAAAAAAAAAAAAAAAATTTAGGATTTTGTCATTTGGGGCTAAGTCCCGTCACCAATTACAGAAGTGACTATTCATTGGAGGTTATTTCACTCATTTCGGGATAATTTCATTTTAACTTGGAACCTTTTTTATATATCATAATCCCCAAATTTTGTTATTTATTTTATTTGCCATTTAGGCGTTATTTTAGTGCATTTGGACATTCTTTAATTTTTACGTTTGGGGTTTATTTCATTTTAGTTGGGACTTATTTCATTGGGTGTTATTGTATTGGGGCTTATTTCAAATGTTTTTGTTGTATTTTGTTTTTAAAAGATAATAAAATCAACACACAAAGCACTCGAAGTTTAAGAAAATTTTAAATACATATGCTCATGGGCAACCAAAGCAACCTTACAAGCGTAAGCACCGTGCTTGGAAAAAGCTTGTGAAAATTGTTGTGAAATGCTTTCAAGGAATTGTAGAATAAGCAAAAAGGAACCCTTGGAAAAATATTTTTTACCGTAGTATTATTCCAAGCGTTTACTATTCAATTGGATATAAGTATTGTCAATAAGCTTTCTACAATACTGTAAGGACAAAATTTGTAACACAAATTTTACCTACATGATTTAATGCAAGTATTGTAAATTTTCTTTTAGCATTAAACCGGTTCGATATAAGAAGAATACCTGCTGGAACTTTACCCTGACCGAAAGGTCAGCCACCAAAAACACCGGTTACAAAGAGCCATGAGCGGTCTGAACGGGTTGGTGTGAAGCCGCCAGATATGTCAAGACATTGATAAAACTCATTTCATACACCCAGGGTTGATTGACACCCTCGCCAAACGACCAAGGTCTTAGGCTAAGAATAAGTTCGCGATAATAAATGAATTTATATAACAAATTTTGTCGTAAAAATAACTGAACCGAAATTAATTGGTTATAAACTGTTAAATTAAACATTGGCAGGAAATATAATTACTGCTAATAAAACTTGGTCAAAATTAAGACCAAAACAAAATTCAAAAGTATATTTTTATTATTTAAAACATAATGGTCAGGTCGGGTTATAAGGTCGGTTAGGGTTAAGACAATAGCCATGGTTGGGAAAAGGTGCTAAAACCGCAAAAGCAAACACCATAAATGTTTACTTTGGCAAAAACAGCCAATACAATATCTTATGAATAAACATATCCTAGCTAATTCTAATTCTTTAAACCATAATAATTTCTGAATGAAATTAAAACATTTCATTCATAAATCGTCATAAAACAAGGTCTGATAGACTCCTGAAATCGAGTAAGGCTAAAATAAAGGACGTGGTATAAAAATCACCATATCAAAGTACCATGGTACCTAAAAGGGTTAAACATGTAACCAGGGACCGACAAAGGTTAACGCTAGAAATAGCCAGCAAAATATCATCTTCACATACATATACTCGATATTCATAAATTTCTCTCATTCACATATAGATTTAGCATAATGTACTGAACACATTGACGACGACGGTAACAGTGCGAAACAACATGAAGAAAGAAACAACATTCTGGAAGTATCATTAGATTGTTTCATTCATGTATGCACAAACACTTATATTGCTTTGTTGTCGCACGTCAAATTAGAAAAAATTCTAAGCCGACGACAGCGACTTTGTTGCAATCACTCATTGTCGTTGCAATATTTTCACCACATTCACCTCCATAAGAAAAGCATGTAAAAATAATTTGACATTTGACGCACTGTTGATGTCGTCGTCAATGTGTTCGAGGTATCAGGCGAGAAAATAGCGGAAAAATCACGCCAGACTAACCGATGATGTAAATACATGGGCAGAGAGACGGTTGGGTACAGTCACCACAAAACATATGTGTGTTCCATGAAGAGAAAATACACCATTTACTCAGACCGACAGCGGCGAACGAATTCACCATTTACTCAGAGCAAGAACATCAGCAAAATGCCCAGCCGCAATTTTACCACTCACACATGAGCACCAGTGAGCGACCACGGCGAGCGAGTACACCATTTACTCAGAATGGCAACAGTGAGCAAATTCATCAAATTCTCAGCACGATGACAACGAGCGAATCCACCATTTACTCAGAGCGAGAATAGCCACAGATCGCCCAGCCGCACACATGGACACTAGTGAGTGACCAAGGCGAGCGAATACACCATTTACTCAGAATGGTGACAGAAAGCCACTATGTTTTTAACGTTGACCCCTGCCGCGAAGGCTTAATTCAACGGTGCTCCAATGCTTGGGACAAATATGAAGCGTCGGTCAACGCCCCTTCGGAATTCAAGAAAGACCATTTTTGAAAGGTTCCTCTAATTACATGCCACAGAACCCCAGCACTGATGTCAAAAAGACACTATACATGACCGTGACTCATTCAGTCACTCGAATTTAAACATGACTTGGTTATTTTAATAACCATGGGTCATCTCAGTATACTATACCAAGTAATACAACCCTTTATTTGATCCGCACAAAATCATCCCATTCATATCAGAGGTCATCACTCTCTGACACGAAAAATTAAGGCGGCAACTAGGCCTGTCACTCATGCAATCAAATTCCTCAATCTCAAATGGTCACAACTCAGACTATTTAGGTTTCCCCGTCGCCTGTACTCAAATTCCAAAGGTAACAGTATATTGATCCGGTAGTTGCTTACCTTCCTAACATTTACTGTTTGAAATTGGCGAGATTCAATCTACCATCATTCTCTTAGTAATTTAAGGGAATCACCAGCCCGAGTTCAACTAAAGTGTAACTCACACCGGCCTTTCTGGCCTAACCACAAACCAGAGCGTTATTAAAAACCCCACGTGGGCCTAACCCATATGATAGTCAAAACCCGGGCAAAAGACTCCACCTGACAAGGCTCTTCAACATCCCGTCTACAGACCAAAAGTTCTTAGAACATTTATATCTGACTGTGACACCTTCAGCCACTCGAATTGTACTTGGCTAGGTTAAAAAATAACCATAGGTTTCCCAGTAAAACCGGGTAAACCTCAATTCTACTTATGCAACGTCGTTATCCTAAATTAAGACTAATAAAAGCCTTAACAGAAAACTATTGTAAGAAGCATGAGCCGTTGTATACAAATTTGCTTATACAACGGTCCGAAGGTTAAATGTTTCCTACATAATAACCTTTATTCTAAGATAGGTCTGCAGAACAACAATAGATCAGGTCTCCTCATCATTGATGGATGACTATCCCCGCTCTTCAAGTTATGTTGGATTGATCGTCCATCGAAAGCATATTACAACTACGGTGTTATGATAACTTAATATCAAAACAATGCTTTCTCCAAGAATTTGGCAGCAACATCCAAGGCTCTAGGTAAACCTTTTCTTTTACAGTTATCAGACGAACATTCAGGAGCCGTGCCTCCAGAAAGAACTCATTATGAGATCAGTTCATGGGCCGTGCCCCATGAACTGCCCATCCAATAACCAACCCTCACCCTTCCATTCCTGGCTTGGGACAGGCAGATTCCCCGAAGGTCCTCTGGCGGGTTTCCAGAATGGTGACAGTGAGCGAACTCACCAAATTCTCAGCACAATGACAACGAGCGAATTCACCATTTACTCAGAGCAGGGGTATAAACAAATCACCCAGCCAACATTTTAACACGTACACATAGACACCAGTGAGCGGTTTCACCTATTTCTTGGCGTGACAGCGACGAGCGAACCCACTATTTATTCAGAGCTAGAATAGTAACCGATGAGCCAACCGATATTTTCAGTAAATAGAGTCAATTGTGCTACAACGGTCAACCACTCAAATACTACCGGTGGTAAGCCCCACCAGACATAAGGAGACTCGCAGTGAGCAACAACATAAGTTGCTTTTAGTATCAAACAACAGTCGGAATGCAGCCTAAAATTTACGAGTGGGCAGCCTTTTGACTAACGCATATATCTACACAATTGAGCGGCAGACACCACGCTCATAGGGTGAAATAAAAAACTGGAAATTGAGAGAGCTTCTTTTACCCGTGAAAACAACAACAAATTTGTCCGTGACCGTTAAGTGTGACATGCACCTTAGCAACAGACACTAGGCGAGCTTTTCACCACCCCAATGTGCACAAAAACGGATACGGATCCGTTACGAACCCGTTACGAGTCCGTCAGTACGCACTACGCTTTCTTATGTTTCGACGGACCCGTTACGAACCCGTTACGAATCCGCCATAAGAGTCTGAAACGGATTCGTATATGAAGTCCGTAACGGATTCGTATCTGAAGTCCGTTACGGATTCGTTTCTGAAGTCCGTTCTGAGTTCGAGGCGTATCCGAAAAAATGAAAAAAGCAATTCGTATTTTTGAGAGGAATCGCTCTTATGTTTTGACGGACCCGTTACGAACCCGTTATTACAATTTTATTTTCAGTGGATTAGGGATACGAAATACAATTGTGTACTTATTTTTATTTTAAACAATTTTTTTATTTCATTAAGCTCATGCTCCTCAAGCTCTCCTTCAAATCGAAGAAAAGTACTTGTCAGAATTTTTAAATAATTATCATTAGTGATCAAGTTAAATGTGACTATAGGATAGCCGTACACAAGATATTTTTCGGAAACTTTTTTAATTGCGTGAATTTGGTACGCTTTGTCATTATAGCAGTAAAAGTTATTGGGATGCTTCAATGAAAAATAATGTTGAGCTGCAAGTATGAGCCATCCTGGAACTCACCAACATTGTACTCGTTTGTTTGATGTTTTGAATTATTTTTTTTACCATTTAAACTAGCCTCCACTACTCTCTTATAAATTTTATTACAAAATAATTTTTTTTGTTTTAATTTACGTTTAATTTCCTGAAAAAATTTTCGAATTTGAATGCGTCAAACTTGTTTAGAGAACCTATATTTTTAACATATGTAGCTAAATGCGTCAAACGAGTCCGTTGCGAGTTCGCATTATTTAAAAAAAAAAGAGTCTGAAACGTCTGTTTCGTATATGAAGTCCGAAATGGATTCGTATCTGAAGTCCGAAACGGATTCGTATCTGAAGCCCGAAACAGATTCGTATCTGAAGTCCGAAACGGATTCGTATCTGAAGTCCGAAACAGATTCGTAACTGAAGTCCGAAACAGATTCGTATCTGAAGTCCGAAACGGATTCGTAACTGAAGTCCGTAACGGAGAGAGGAATTTCATACGAAAAAGGATCCATTCCGGATGCGAAACGCAATCCGTTTCGGACAAAATGTACGAAGAAGTGAGTTCGTTACGGATTCGTTACAGATCCGTTTGGCACACTGGGACAGTATAAAATACACGCACACATACGCAAGCGTGAGCATGAAGTCGAGATCATGCTGAGAGACAGTATAGGTGAAATTTCAACATAACCTGCAACCAGAGTTGCCATGAAAAATTTTTCATATCGTAACTTTTGTAATCAGCTCGTTGGATACTCGTCGGATTTGTGAAACTCTCGAGTATATAACAAAAAATTTTGTTGGTTTTGGAAAGCAAAAACTACCAAAATATAAGAAGTCGGTAAAAAAAGATATTATATGAAAAAACATTCTTTTTTAAGTCATACACATTGCTTTATTAACAAAAAATATGCAAAATCGGACATTAAATCTATTTTTCCTGAAATCGTAACATTTTGACCAAATATCGTATCATCGAACTCAAGAATGAAAATCGTAACAAATCCGATATATCGGACCATATGGCAACACTGCTTGCAACTAAAAGAACGAACGAGAAGCTAACCAACAATACAAGCAAAGAAAATAGATGAACGATAAACCTAGAACGATATTGACGACGACTGAAACAGTGCGAAACAACATGAAGAAAGAAACAACAATCTGAAAGTATCATTCGATTGTTTCATTCACGTATACACAAACACTTATATTGCTCTGTTGCCACACGTCAAATTAGGAAAAAATTCTAAACCGACGACAGCGACTTCGTTGCAATCAGTCATTGTCGTTGCAACATTTTCACCACATTCACTTCCATAAGAAAAGCATGTAAAAATAATTTGACATTTGACGCACTGTTGCTGTCGTCGTCAATGTGTTCAATGCATTAACCACACCATTTACACAGTCAGCAAAAACCGGCTGCCGCCTATAAAAGGCGAAGAGAGACAGAAATTTGGGCAGTTTGTGAACTAGGCTTGTGCTTAACAGTTCCAGAGACGGAACGGACATGGAACGATTCTTTTGAAGAAAGGAACTAGTTCACGGAAACATGTCCGCGGAACTATCTAGTTCCTTTGCTTATTTGAACTGTATAGACTATTTGGCTTGTCTGCTTGTTGAACTACAGAGGGAATTTGAAGCATGTCCGCGGAACTATTTAGTTCCTTTGTTTATTTGAACTGCAGAACAGTTCAATATTTTTTATTTCTATATTTTTTAATTAAAGAAAAACATTTCTTTAGTTTATATAAAAAATTAACTTCTATCATTTAGTAAATAATTTCATTTAGTAAATAAAGTTCATGTTGTAAATTTATAATGTTGCTGAAAATCATTTGCAGTTGCATCTTATAGTTCATCAGCTTTAAGCATGTTCGCGGAACTATATAGTTCATCAGCTTTAAGCATGTTCGCGGAACTATATAGTTCATCAGCTTTAAGCATGTTCGCGGAACTATATAGTTCCAGCAGTTCTCTTTATAAGAATGAAAGTAACAGAAGCATGCTCAATGTCATTTCGTGATTGTTCTGTTTCATATGTTAAAAGCAAAAATAAACAGCAATGCTGAACAATGCACACAACTGGAATGACGATATATCATTTTTAATTTTATCTATTGTTTCTTTCACTCTCACATGCATAATTGGCTTACTTGTCGTCGCTCAAACAATTCGATTAATTTATGTAAGTGCGAAAGAGATGTTGCTCAATTAAAAAATTTTTATTGCAATCGGAACTGTTTGAACATGCTTAAATCGTACAGATGGAATGATTGGAACTATGTCCGAGACTGAACATAGTTCCATGAACTATGCAGGTCCGGAACGACCCAACTCTATTGTGAACACCTCGAAGGTAGAGTAGTCGATTTAAAACGTATAATTTAACGCAGCCGAAAAGAAGTCAACTGAAGCAGCACAACCAAGCCGTTGAAAACACAAGGATACCGCAGTGATGTTGAAAATTCAACCAAATACGCAGCATCATCCTGTTTGAAAGACCAAAGGAGGCCAGCTACTACATGAAAGACATCGAAAAGGATACCGCATCAAATTTGCAGTGAGAATCAACTAACCATAAGAAGAAGCTAAGGCTCCGGTAAAGTGCAACATAACCTAGAAAAGTGCAGTGTCAGTGAAATTAGTGCAGCGAAAACCTAACCTAAATCCTTGTACTCACGGTCCGGACTTCTATCAGGGCTAAGTGCGCAGTTTGTCTACTAGCTACTCTCATCACCGGTCCCTGAGCAGCATATCCCATAATTTCCTCAATCCTTTAATATACAGTGGGACTCCGGATATTTTAGTTCGACCCGCTGTTCAGATATTCATTGTACTCCCTCTGTGCTAGTATTGCTACCTGCAGGATCAACTACTGAAGAGCTTGACGCAAGCCGGGGTCAAACGCGGTCAAAGGACATCGATAACGAAACAAACGAATAATTACCATCAACAATCAAGCCACAGACACGGATTCGGTGACCGCTAATTCATTTTTATTTCTTATATTTTCTATTATTATTAATATAATTAGTATTATAATTAAAAGCCTGATTTCGTAATACCCATTACCGTGAATTTATCAGTGATAAAGTGCATTTTGGAGTCGTGCTAGTGCTAAGATTTATTTTAAACAGTGAAATAAAACCTTATTTTCGAAATAATTAAATTATTTAATAAGTTTAAATTATTAGCATAAAACCTAAAGTGAATAATTTTAAAATTTAGAATTGTGCCGGTGACACAACTAGTTTGAAAATTTATTGTATCCTCGACATATAACGTAAATAAAACTTTTTTTTTAAATTAATTTCTTTCAACAATTACTTTTATAACTAAAACGTCAGTGAATTCAGACCAGCTTAAAGTAAAATATATTGGGCTTCTCCTAAAAAGGCGCACGCAAGGTTAAAGCACCCAAGTTAAATAAGTAAAGTTATGGATAGTTGAATAAGCGAACACATACCATAAAGAATTATTTTGCCCATAGCTTATAATCCAAATATATATCCTTGTTATATTGTTTAACCAGCGATAAACCATAGTAATATTTCCTATACCACATTTGTAATTAAAACCGAAAGCTACCGACCTGACAATTTAAACTTTCGAATTTAATTTAAAATTGTACAAAGGCTTTTCAGATAAGCTTAAATATTCTAAATAAATGCAGGTTGAGGAATCATAAACATTTGAAATTAAATAAACATTCCAATTAATTGTTGTAATAATTAATTAAATAATAATTAATTGTTGCTATTTATCTACGTTATTGTAAACATAATCAATTAAAGCCTGACAATAAAAATTATAACGTTTACTATAGTTGAAAACCGTCTGATTTTGTGTCCCAAAATAGTAGAAGCAAAGATTATATAGTATAAAGATGTGCCACGTAGAACATTAAAAAGTAACAAACATTTTTCAGATCAATACGTAAGTTTTTGTGAGCGCGATGAAAAAGCTTTCTTGAGAGAAAAGTTTCCAATCCTTGCATGCACATTCTCTCTGCAATACTATTTCACTCTTCACTCCACAATGCTTCACAACATAGATCACCACTGCATGGTTTCTCATAGCTAGCGAGAGTCGTGAAATTTAATGTTGTAATTGTTTTTTCCGTTGCTGTTCTTGGAACCAGTGATGTTCCTCGACGCGTCGTCTTTAATTGTCGACATTTTGGTGTCAATAATGTAGAAAGTGTCGACAATGTAGACAATGTCGAGAATTGTGCAAACAATGTCAACAAAATGCAACACTGCGAAAATGCAAGTTCTATTTAGATTATGCTGATTCCTAAATTCTTTTGAAAATTCGTTTAATTAACACAAACTAACAAATTTTACAATTAAACAAACATAAACCATGCCCAGAATGCGTAAAAATAAGGAATACTCCGTACTTGGACTCAATTTAATTAAATATCACAATAAACATGCAGCCTCTTACATTAGTTATCTACACGTCGCTAAAAGCAATTGTCTACACGACATTGTCGACACCGTCGACAATAGTATTGTCGACATCATGTTCTCTACGCCGCACATCGCTGCTTGGAACCAAGCAGTTGTGATCTCTGCTTGACAGCAACAAATGTTTTTGTTTGTTTGCATTATTTTCATGATGATTTTCTTATTTTGTGCGAAGCAGTTTTTTCTTATTCACTGCTTGCTATTAATATTGACTATTTGTGATTGACTCAGCCAGAGCAGTAAAATCTGCATATATATTCAGAATCTTAAGGAAAACTGAATAACGACATACAAATCCATCCAATGCATTCAAAATTGTTTGGTACAAATAACTAGCTGAAACACTGTGTGTTGATGCCACACCCCCGTTGTCAAACGCCCATAACATGCTATCAGTGAAATGGTACAAGTAAATTGTGGTCGAGTACCGAATTCCGAGGCTGTGCGGCCTATAACTCCAAAGAAATTCGATATCGCAAATTTGGGTGGAGTTGGAGGTGCCACGCCCCCTTTCCCAACGCCCATCACATGTTATCAGGGAAACACTACTTGTAAATTGTGGTCGAATATCGAATTCTGAGGCTTTGCGAAATATAATTATAAAGCTATCCGGTATCGCATATTTGGCCTGTAATTTTGAGTATTAACCATATTTTTTTAACTCTTTCACAAATGTAGTATGTAGAAAATTTATACAAAAATCGTTAGATCAATACAAGTAATAGCTTAAATGAAAGATATTAAGGTCTTATTTGCAAACATTTATAAATTTTGTAATATGAAAAAATACTTTTGAAGTTATAGGATCATAACTGGGGAGATATTTTTCAAAACTTAAAAGAATCTAAAAAATCTTTGAAAATTCTTCAATTTTTTGCTAATTGCATTCGTTCTATAACACTCATACAATTTAACACAAAGTCTGTATTAATAAAACTTATTTTCTGGTTTGTTTGTATAATTGACATTTATACAAATCTAAATTGCTAAACAGACTTCGCTCAATTTAAGTACACATACTGTGTGCATCCTATATTAGATTATATAATATAAAAAAATTGGGGAAAGTGTTATTCAAATATGAAATATGAAAACAATTATTAAATAATTGAAAGCAAGTATTATTGTAAGCTTATTACAACTGTTTTAAAAGAATTTGTTGAGGCTCCTTTTTTTAAAGTAAAGCCTTGACTTCCTTGCTCTGATTCCGTGCATTTAGGTAAAATTTATAATGCATTTTTTAAAATCTTAAATAAAAGCTTACATAATCAATTCAGAAATCTTAAAACTTTTTCATTTAATTACTGAACACAAGCCACTGACATCAAAATTGTCGTCTCTTCGCGGTCCTCTCTTGGCGAAATAAGCAGAGAACCCGTCCAGAATTGGAGCGGTGGCGGTTTTGGAAAAGATACAAATTATTTTATATTTTTCTTTGAATTCACATAAATTCAACACAGACACAAAAACAGAATGTCAGATCGTAGTTAAAACTAAGAAAATAACACTGAACGTACTTAATCTTTAGCAAAAATATGGCAATATTTAAGTCACTCAGAGAGAGATCCGCCAGCCGTCAGAGAAAAATGAGAATAGATCATGGTAGAAGAATGCAGTAGATGCACTAGATAAGAGCATTCTGCCGGAAATGCCAAAACGAAGCAAAACTTTTTATTTCTTTTCTTTTGTTTTCTTCCGCCACACAGCTGAATTTGACCGACATGGCAGTATGAAAAGAGAGCACCTCCATTCTTAAACCATGTAATAGATTCTATTCTGGCGTTTTCCCGTCGCGCATTTCTACAGCAGTTTCATTTTTGGCGGCTGCATATATTTTCATGTATTTTGTTGCACGGCGAATCCGACATCCGCTTTGGTTCTGTTCGGGCTCGAAGGCTGCATATTTTATGTGTAGATACATATGCATATACTAAGGTGGCCCCATATGCATTCAACAATTTAAAAAATGATATTTTAAATTATGAGCTGTTTGTAAATAAAGAGCTTATGTTGTTATTTTTCCATTGTAGTTTAATAGTTTAATCTTCTCTTATTTTTTTGTAGGTGTTTTTGTCATCTAGCAATTGTCTCATTTTTCCTCATAATACTCTTTATATATTATCACCGTTTTGTTACCTTTGTCTGCTTGTGTGATTGCAATGTTGTGTTTATGTTTATCGATAAATTCTTTTGTGTTTTTATATATCCTAAGAACAAATTTTTCTTCATCGCATTTTTAATTTCGTTTTTAAAGGTAGTAGTATTGTTAGAAAATTTCGCTCTGGCAGCATTTTTTGCTTTATCATCTTCAATTAATCGTAAACATTGTTTGAAATCGGCTATAATGTGTATAGGTGAAAAATTTCTCTGTGTTATAGGGAGCGTGAATTTCTTCCCAAGTGATAGCAGCTACTCACTCTCTTTCGGAAAGGAAATATTAGGTGATTTTTTTTATTCAAGCCATGGCAGAATAATGAGGTAGGGTAAGCAGCTTTGACAAGACCTATCGTTTATGTCAAAATCATAAAATATAGTGCTGCCATATAACAAATTAAAATCCAATGAAAAATCCATACTTTGTCTAAGCGTTTCAGATGAAATCCTTTACAAAAAATACTTCAAAACGGGGAAGTACAGGTTTTTTGTTTTAGGCAAGCGTGAAGTGGACTTATTCTGCTTATATACAATATATATATATGTATATAATTATAATATATCCTCATTTAATATTATTCACCCTTCATAAAATTCTTTTTCCAAGTGTTTATCCCAAAAGTAACATTATGAAGAAAACTGGCAACTCTAAAACACACTTTGACATTAACGATAGTTCCTGTCAAAGCTACTTACCCTACCTTATTATTCGCCATGATCCAAACCATGGCACAATTAATGACAAGGTAGTAGCCTAGGCTGGCTTTTTTCTCACGAGCGGCGATGGGTAGTTGTCAAAATTAGCTGTTCATGCAATTAATCAAAGAAAAGTGAAAAAATAAGTGACGACTTAAACATAGCTAGTCAACCGCAGCAAACTAAAAACATTTCAATAAACTTCACGAATAAATTTAATAATGTATAGTAAAGTTAAAAATAAGCACATAGCTAGTCAACAGCGGCAAACTACAACTTCTTTAGCTGTTTTTGACAACTACCAATCGCCTAAAAACTGTCTCGGCTACCTTGTCAAATAATTAAACCATGATCCAAACAGAGTAAGGCGCGATTTGTCAAAATAACTGCTCGTGTTTCGTTTTTTGTTTCTGCGCTCAGAGAACCAAATTTGTGTTTCTTTTTTCATTTTGAGCGCGCTCAAGCCCTACTCTACATGCACCTACTCATGTGATGGAGTAAATTGAGCGCAGAACAGAGCGCACAACAAAACCAATGAAATAATAGATACAAGGCTCATTTATAAGGTTGTGGCACTTGAGAGCGAGCTCGGTCGAACTGTCAGAATCATGGCAGAATTAGATAAGGTATATGCATTTCAGACTGCGCTCTCTTTCTCATAGCCAGAATTGTCAAACTCAAGCATTTTGGTATTCTTGCCTATTTTCGCTTTCTTATCGCATTCTCATCGTTTTCAGATTTTGTATGAGCTGTTAACTTAGTTTTGACAGTTGCGGCAGTCTCCCTCTCCAGAATGCATATACCTTCTCTAATTCTGCCATGGTCAGAATAGACGAAAAGAAATGATGAAAATTAATGCTTAGAACACGGAAAAGCACAGTGACAGTTCGAGCAAAGGCGGGAAAAAGAGTGCATTTCTCTCAAGTGGCACAACCTTATAAATGAACCTTGAACCTTGATATAAATCGAATTAAAGTTATTATTTAAGAGCAGTGTGCAAGGCTCATTTATAAGGTTGTGGCACTCGAGAGCGAGCTCGGTCGAACTGACAGAATGAATGAAAAGAAATCAAGAAAATTAATGTATAAAACAAAGAAACGAACAGTGACAGTTCAAGCAAAGGCGGCAAAAAGAGTGCATTTCTCTCAAGTGCCACAACATTATAAATGAGCCTTGGCAGTATGGATGCGATGGTGAGAAATAATTTAATCATTTGCTCAGATGGTTTGAAAAATAAAATAATTTGTCATATTTCGACAGTTTGTGCTCAATGCGTTTCAAAATGAGTTCAAGATGCACTACACCTTCCCTACTCGGATCATTTTTTGAATGATCAGTTTCTGCGCGCTCATCGCTTTGAAATAATAAAGCAAATCGCCTTTTAGTTGTATTCGTGAACCAACTTCCGTTATATGTGAAATTTTTTTATTCTCTCATTTTCTTCAATTTAAATTTGTCAATTTTTGGTCCTGTACTTCTTTAGTTGTTACCTCTTCTTTTATTTATTTTTTAAACACTAGTCGATGTTCTCATTTTACACATATACTCTAACCCAATCCTTACTATTTTTGCTTTTTTTAAATTCATTTTTATTAAAGAAAGTGTTTGGAAACTGAAAGGCAAACCTTTTTAGCATTCGCAGAATTTTTATAAGCTTTAAATAAATTCATGAATAAATAAATGTATGCATAGAAATCCTTTTAGCATTTCTATAGAATTATTCTTAGCATAACAAGAGAAAAATGTCTTGGCAACTAAATTACCCTAAAATCCTTCTTTAAAGTGTAAACTTACCAAAAATAATGCGACAGTGGCGGCTAAATTTGAATAAGTTTTTTCAGCTTCCAACAAATTTGCATTCATTAAAATTCCAAGTAAAGCTGGTGTAACCGCACGAACTACAACCACTTTGCACACAACTAAACGGAAGCAAAATACATGGCAAAATTGGGTCACAGTCAGACAAATACGCCCATTTAATTATGTTGAGGAATAAAAATTTTACACTTAACAAAAGAAAGATTCTGAATTTTTAAATTCGCTGTGGGGACTGTTTTTTCCTTCATACTTCTCAAAGCCCATGCCGCATAGTGGTTTGATTCATCTCATACAATTTCATGGACCTTGGAATTATATTAAAAAATATTTTTAAATCCGCCTACAACAACTCCTATCTTCCAAACAACATATAAATTTAGAACGCTTTATTTTCGTTTTTTTTTTTATTATGCCCATATCTAAACAACTTTTTCAAGAATCTTTTATAAAAAAGAAGTTTGATTTATTGCTATTTAGAATCAGAGCACAGGGAGCCTGCTTTATAATCGTGAGGCTGTGAGTTCGAGTCCAACAATGTCAATGGATTTTTTCAGGTTTTTGTTTTTATTTTTAATATTTAAAGAACTATTTCGGTTTCTTAAACACATTTATTTGCCACCTTCAGTTGTGGATTTTTGAAAATTAGAATTTTTAAAGTTTTGGACGGAATTCAAAAAATTTTTTATAAATTTTGATCGATACATGAGTTGTTTGTAACAAAACACAGCATACAACTGTGTACATGGGCGTCCACAGCAAGCGACCCCATAAGCAGTGAATTTTTTTTAATATCTTCATATTATAAACAAAAAAACTTATAAATCAAAAAACTTTCTAAATTGTAATTGTATGTTGCGCTCAAACTTAGGGATTTTAGAAAAATTAATAAAAATTCTTTGATTCTTAAATGTTAATATATTTTGAAATAACTCAAAAATCCTTTTTTTAGAGTATATTTATAAATAAAGCTGAGCTAAACCATGCATGCATTTTTAAATAGTATGTTGTACCCGTCGCAGTGATAATTTACGATACCATTTCATTTACCCCTGTTTAACAGGCACTTTTCAATAGGTATTCTTACACTCAAAAAATTTTGGTCTGTAAATATTACTATTAATTTCGTCCATTTTATTCGTAGTTTTCAGTGAATAACGAAATAAGAATGCATTCAATGAATGAAAAATTGATTTATAAACATTTTAAATTCACATTCGTTTTTAAAAAATGATTAAATATTCATTTCAATTATTCATTTTCGTTATTCAGAATAATGAATAATTTTTTTATTCCTTTGAATGATATTTACAAAGAATGATATTCACAAAGAATTTCAGAATTTTTAATTATTCTTTATTTATTCATTTTTTATTCATTATTGATTTTTTATTCATTTGTTATTCATTATAAATTTTTTATTCATTATTCACGTGTTAATTATTATTAATCTTTTATTCATTATTCATTTGCTATTCATTATTTATTTTTTATTAATTTTTTATTCATTTTTTAATTTTCGGCTTAGGACTAAAATGAATTAAAAATGAATAAAGAATAACAAAGGAATAATGAATAAAAAATGAATAGGAATAACAAATGAATAATGAATAAAAAATTAATAATGAATAACAAGTGAATAATGATTAAAAAATGAACAACGAATAAAAAATTAATAATGAATAAAAAAGAATAATTGAAAATTTTGAAATTCTTTGTGAATAGCAATCAAATGAATAAAAAAATTAATTCATTATTCTTAATGACGAAAATGAATAATAAATCAATTTTGTAAAAATGAATGTAAATTAATAATAATAACTTTTTTACTAAAGTTATTGTATTATTTCTGCAAACAAAAATTTTTGCCTTAATAAAGTCATTATTTACTAATGGTGGTACCACAAATAACATTATAGTTGAAGTCATAACATCATTGAAATCGTTAACATACTATGATTGCCTCAACTTTTAGTTGTAGTTCTGTCAATCATGATAAATTTTAATATTATTATAGGGACAAACATATTAGAATTTTGAATGTTTGTCTGAACTATTCTTTGATTGTTGGCAAACGAAGCAGAACATAACCAAAAATCGAAAGAATTTATTATGTCTGAACAGTTTGCAGGAAAAACTTTCACTTCATTCAGACACAATAAGTTTTATCGATTCCTGGTTATGTGCCGTTTCGTTTGGCAACTGTTCAATTGTTGTGTTTTGTTTTAAATCGCCTTATCCTAAAAATAGCACGCAGAAAAGTGACATTTTTGCTTTAATTGTAGCAAACATACTATTTCTATTTACCATAAATATATTTCGCAATTCTGACCATATTTTGTTTATCACACATATGGCTATTTTTGTGGCAATGCACTTAATGTACCAAATTTATGAATGGCATTAGTCAGGCGAGCGGTAGTAGCGGCTGTGGCCTACTGGTAGTGTGCGTGGCTCGTAAGCGAAAAAGCCGCGGTTCAAACCCCAGCTCGGGCAGAAAATTTTATCAAAACGATTTTCCAGGTAATTTTTCTGCTTAGCCCAGACAATGGCAAGCCTCTGGAGATATCTTAATTAATAGTGTGGAAAATAAAAAAAAAAAAATTTTTGTTTAATAATATTCTGGATCCTAAAAGTAAATTCATAATATAAGTTGTTAACAATCATTCTATTTTCGACCCAATAAGAGAATAATGATTGTTTTAATAATATTTTGGTTGCTACAAAAAAGTTCCTTTTCTAAATATAGTTGTTATAAACATTTTATCATGATCAAAGAAAATATTAAATGTTTAGGAACATGTTAGCAACAATCATAATCCGAATCATACTATGATCATCTTAAAACATGGTTGTTGCAACTATGTTTTTTTCTCTGCGTGTACGGGTCACGTACTCTTTCAGTACACTACGGCCACCTTGCAATCATGCATTTCCTTACATTCGGTGATTGTTCAGCAAATCAGGCTGAAAGATTTTGGTTGTAAATTGTCGAAGATCATTCTTCGGAGCAACAGATGGTAAGGGGCATTTAAGCCAATAACGCATATGAACTTGGACGATAAGCGATTTTATGTTTTAAAGTAGTTAAGCACAAGAAGAAAAAAAAAATTAAATGAATTTAAAAACTAAATTTTTTCCCAAGAGTCGGCTTAAAAAAAAAATCGTTTTTCTGTTATACAGATGATCCCATTTGGATAATTTTTGACTTTTTTGTAAACTTAATAAAATTGCTAACAATTTTGCAGCATTTAAATTTAAGAAAATTGCAGCGATCTAGACAAGGGCAAAGCTTCCTATTCAATAGCGAAAAAGCAAATTAGGAAATTCTGAATAAAGTTGGCTAATTTTAGATCAGGCACTAATCTTTAAAAAAATCTGATTGCAAATTCTTGTTAAGAAAACGCTTTTACATTGGAATATCTTATGGTCAAAAGTTTTTTTATGACTAAAACTTAAATAAGAAACTCGATTCGAAACATTTATTTTATACTTCTTTAAATTCACGTTTTTAAACAGACGTCAACCCATTTTGAGAATTTTCTGGATTTTTTCGCGTCACGTACTTATATTACATCCAGGATTCAGAATCAATCTAGAATATGTTTAGAAAATGAATGGAGACCAAAACCCATCTACACATGTACCTCTTTATATTTTTATTCATACGTTTTGAACTAAAAAAAAATAATTTTTTTAAAAGTTCGTATAATAGGTATATTTTCAATCTCGATTTTCGTAACTTGTATGCTGCTAGAACTGATGCATGTTGAAAAAAGAAATAAGTCAGTTGATGTCCATTCGGGGAACATTTCAAGAATAGCAATTTTCACCTCCTTAATCCAAGTCTGATAAATTTCAGGCCGCTCGCAATTGGCTTATCAGTTATAAATAATGTTACCAACTATACTTACTTTGTAAGTATCATACTTATTTTCAGCTTCATATACTTACTGAAATTCCATACTTATAAGTATACTTACTTTTAAGATTTATACTTAATTATGCTTACTTTTCAGCTCCGGTTGAACGTTTTTATTTGCAAAAGTGGAAAAAGTTTGAAAATTGTAACTAACAGCGTTAAAAATACAGACTCTGCAGTCAATTTTATTATTAAAAAATAATATTGAATACAGCTGTGTCGAATTTTACAATTTTTTAAAGACAAGACCTGAAATATTAAGGGTGTACTGTAGTTCGTCGGCTAAAAAATAGGCTATTTTTGGGAATTTCTCGTGAGCTTGCTATGAAAGATATGTTTATATAAGTAGTAAGGAATGATAAATGAAGTCTTAATTTATAAAAATAAAAAAATTTATTAATGTTTTTTAATAATTTGGAGGCAGGTCGGCTCCCACACGATATCTCGGCATCTGTTTATCTGAAACAAAAAACCGAAGTGTTTTAGATTAAATATGACAAGGACTATAAAAAAGACTATTAATATTAATTTTTAGTAATTGTTGTTAAATTTAAGTAACAAAAACCAAAAAAAAATTTTTTTTTCGCTGTTATTTGTAAAAAAAATATAGTAAACATCAATTTTTTAACACGATTATAGTTTTTTTGTAAGTAGTTTTGTGTTAAATATGTGGTTAAAATTTTAGAAGGATCAGCCCACCGGAGAAAAAGTGTGGGACGTCCGTGAAAACGTAGTTTTGAGAAAAACGCTTTTAAAGTTTTTTAAATGCGTTCTAACATGAGTTCAGGCAGAGAAAGTTTTGGGTTGGAAAAATTACTTAAATTGCTCGGATCTTCATAAAAATTTAATACAATATTCTTAGTACCAGGGGTTGAAAATAAACTGTACGAAAAAACAAACTCTTCATCTGCTAAATCTGCGAAAGCAAACAGTTTCACTATCTGCTTAGGTTTGGATCTTTGCTACAAACAGAAATGCGTACCAAAGCGAACAGAAAATTAAGAGAGGAAGAAAACTATTGTTTTGTGTTCTAAGAAAACAACAAGTATTTCGTTTTTTAGATTTTGTTGTCACGATCACAACCACAACAAGTAACAAATGTTGTGTTCGTTTTGCTACGGAAATTCAAAAAGAATTTCGTCATGTTTTAAGCAGCATTTTTTTTGGAAGCTAAGATTTTTAAGTCTCGTTCTTTTGATTTGCTTGCATGATGCTTGACATGGTTTTAGTGACATGATTGTTTGTATGCGGACACCCAGAAGGTTGGCAGGTAGAATGTTGGTGTTTTCAGAAGAATTTTTGAGGGGGAAAAATTAATATGACCAGCTCATACATTTCACGCTCCTAGTTATCGAATTTTTGATATCTTTCTTATACTTTTAAACGAGCAATATTTATTTGTTTGTTTATTTGTTTATATGTTTGTTTGTAAACGGCCCAAACGATTTTAATGAAACTTTCAGTATAGGGATTTACAGCAGCGAAAAAGCGATCTACCTTGGTGTCGTTTCTGAGAAAATTCGTTTAGCAGCGCACGTAGGGGTATATGACCCTAAATCAGCCAAAATTAATTTATTCGGTAAAAAAATCTATTCAAGTCTGTCATTTGATTTTAACCCTGCACGACCATTGGGACATATGCAACACTATTCAACATTGCAAACAATTTTGTTAAGCAGTGCACATTGGGGTATTTGACCGATTTAGTTAGCCAAAATTAATTTATACGGTTATTAGTTTCAATTCTAGTCTACTTTTTGATTTTAACCCTGTACGACCATTGGGACATGTTAAAGCAAATGTTCCCTTAGGCGGGAGACAGCTAAAAATTGAATTTTTTTACAATAACGCTAAGAAATGAAGCAGAACATTGATTTTGTGCTGTTAACATACATAATCTCTTAAGCGAATAGGCAGCTAAGCGATTTAAACTGCATATATGTACATTTATTAGACTATGTGTTTGTTTGAAAAACAATGTTCGAAGTGAGAAAATAACAAACACACATTAAAATTCTGCTAATAAACTACTATTAATTAAAGTTAAAAAATTTGCCAATAGTAAGAAATCTATACTTTGCAGTGCTTAGCCATAATCAGCCTCATAGCGTAAAAACTGTGGCTTTTACGATAAAACTGTTAATGGTATTTTTGAAGATAACTATCTGATTTACAATTTTGTTGCAAGCATATTTTACCTCTGACATAAAGGAGCGGAGATATTGGCGAATGACCGACTTTGGTGAACTTTGAGCACAAATATCTTTAAGTGCGTACATGGTATCAAATTGAAGTAATTATGTAGTAAGAGGTTTTCATTCACAAAAACCCTCGGGCAAAGTTAAAAGTTTCGTCACAGAAAAATACCAAGGATGCAGAAAAATTGGTTTTGACGAGTAGTTTTCAAAAATATATTAAGCCGGTGAGGTTAAAAATTCATTCCACTCTAATGCACTTATTAAAATCATACTTTTTTATTCAAATAAAATAAGTTGAACAATTTTGTCTTTATTCGTTTTCAATAAAGAACTAGGTATGTGACGGATGTCATTTTGCGGATGCGGATCTGTAAAGGGCCTTCTTTGAGGATGCGGATGCGGACAATTGAATCTAAGAACCGCGGGTGGCGTATGCGGATGCTCTCAGTTAAATTTTATATATTGATTTTTACATCATTTAAAAACAAATTCTAAATGTTTGATAGTTTAAATTATACTTTAGTAAATATTTTTTTTTTATTGCTAATATTTATTTTTTATGTAAACCTTTTTAAGGAATAAAATAACAAACTCATTAATTACAAAAAAAAGGTATAAATATTAAGTTTAAAAGACTTTGATAGTTATTTAGCTCGACTAGACAAACTTAAAGCAGAACTTTAATTATTAAAATTATTTTAAAAATTATGTTAATACAGTACCTCAGAAGTTA
Source organism: Dichetophora obliterata (assembly GCA_963920525.1). NCBI lineage: Eukaryota > Metazoa > Arthropoda > Insecta > Diptera > Sciomyzidae > Dichetophora > Dichetophora obliterata. The sequence goes on from OY986439.1 coordinate 123,715,409, forward strand.
GAAGCTGTTTTTAAGTCGGGATTTTCTAATTTCTGAAATCTTATCATTTCGGAGTTAAAATTTGTAAAGTTGAATTTATAATAATATTGCTCAAGCAATAATTTAAAGATATATTTACTGGATAAAAATAACACACTTATAATATGTAGAAAATTATACACATTTTTATGTAAATGGCCTTATTTTGTAAAACGTCCTTTTGTCTGGTAAATTTCGTTTTCATATGAAGCAAAACAAAATCTTTTTCTCTCACAGAAATTTTCTTATGAAAATTATTGCCACACAAAAGACTCTAAGTGAATTGATTGCGTACATTAAACATAATAAGTAGTGTTCGACCGATACCGTAATTTTGGCCGAAAACGAATATTCAGCCTAGCCGAAACCAGAACCGAAACTGGTTATTTATGATTTAAGTTTTCTCAGATAATTTTTTTTTTTAAAAGAAAAAAAGGAACTCTCATACACAAAAGAAAAAAATTTAATACAAAATAAAGTATTACTTGAATATTGCAGTTTATAATAAATAATTGAAGTTTGCTAAAATAATAAATGAGACTATTTTTTAATTTATTTTTAAATTACTAAAGTATTGCCTACTTTATATCTTCCGTACACTCTCAAAATAGTGTGCACCTACAATGTACATTTTGATAGAACTACAAAGCAGTCTTTTTGCTTTTTTAAAGGTTTAGTATTATAAAAATGGAAATATTTTGTTTTCTTTTCCTTTATTCCACACACACAAAATTCGTTCGTAAGTTTAATTAACAATTTTGGCTTCAGTACCTTTAAAACTTTAATATTAATTACAATAGGTATGATTAAATCGAAAATGAAATTAACCAAAATATTTTTCGTTGACACGATAAATCAAATAAGAGACTAATTCATAATTTTTGATTAGTAAAATGCATTGTAAATATTTTTATTAAACCAAACATATGTATTTGAATTAAATAACTGATGCAAGAAATTTTTACCAAAAATACCTCAATATGGCCTCAATATAGCAGAATAGCCAAAACAAACAAAAAGTGCCGAAACTGGCCGTAACCGAAACCGAAACCGAATATTCTACACTATAATAAGGTCACAAGCTTCATTTTAAATTTTTCGTAGAAAACGCTGCACTGTTAAATATAAATTACACAAACAATTACATCGGAAATTAAAATACAATCTTCTAATTTCAGAAGCTTTAATGTTTTCAAAATTCAACTTCTAATTTCTAGATGATTATAATTTTATTAGCTTCTTATTTCTGTGGTTTTACTGTATTTAATTTTTTATAAAGGGTAAATTGTATTTTATAAAAAGTAAAGTATATACTTGATGGCTTCTTAGTTTTTTAACTTCTTTTTTTGTTGATAATAAAATACAGATTTTAGATGCGGATGCGGAGGCGGATATCAAAAAATTAATAATGCAAGAAGTGCATATTATTCATAAATATAATAATAATTTCATTTTTAAACACTCCTTACTCGCAAAAAATTAGAATAGAAATTAAAAATGTCATTTCTAATATCTAGACCATTCCTTAAATTTGAAATAACCTATCTTCCCCGCTGTGCACTGTCCAATCGCCGAGACATTGTATTTTTTACTAACAAAACGTTACCTCATATACATATGCACAAAAGCACAACGCATCTATATAAAACAACAAATTCAATAAAAGCAACAAAACAAACAAAAATTCCAACGCAATAACTTTTTCAACACAAAAAAAAAGTCGCATCATAAATGAAACGAACAAACATTGCAGACCTCTCTTCGTATTTTGGTGCTTCCATCAACCTACTACAAGAGATCGCTAAAGATACTTTACTTTGATTGTTTTTGTGCTCGCGATTCAAAAGCATAACACCGAGAGGAAGTTTTTTCTATTTAAAAAAGAAACACTTCATTTTGCTTTCCTCTCTCATCTCTGCTTTCTTCGATTTGTGCTACTTTTTGAATCGGAGAGAGAAAACTAAACAAACCAAAATACTTGTTGTGATCTTAAGAAGAAACAAACAGAACAGAAAAATACTTTTCTTTAGAGTTTGTTTGCGAGCCCTGCTTAGTACATATACAAAAATTGTTAAAAAAGAGAAAAAACTTTCGAAAGTGACCAATTAGACTTCACACTTAAATAAAATTTACAGCCAAGACAAATACGATTTCAAGCAAAAAGAAAAAATCAAATTAATGTAGCGCTTCAATTCAGTGACAGTGAGAGCGAATAATGATAACTTTTCTTTGGTCTCTGTATACATTTGAATCTGATTTTTTTATTTTTTTTTTTATTTGACTACTTTGAAAGTGCGTATAGCTTTTAATTTTTTGTTATGCTTTTGTTTGTTTTTAAACTATTTTATATATTAGAAATATATATGAATTTCAATTATATAAAATTAATATTTTGTTTATTTTTTATCTGAAGACTTTTTGGTTTTAGATAGATTGTATACACAAAACTTTTTAAGGAAAACAAAAAGAGCTTGTGACAATATTTAAAGAATATTGTGGGTTCTATCGATTTTAACATAAATTAGTAAATTGTATCAAAAAAATATTTGTTTTTCTAAGGTAAAATACTTACTTATACTTATTTTAAAAAATTATACTTACTAATACTTACTTTTCAGTGTTCTAAGAAGCAAATATACTTATTTTTTAATAACATGAGTTGGTAGCATTAGTTATAAACCTCCACAACTGGAAAAAATTGTCTAAAAATCTTGCTGGTTGTATTGATTTTTCCCAAAAAAAAAAAAATAAAAATATTTAGCAATTTTTGTACTCTTATTTGAAAAGAGGAAAACTTGGGGGCTATATAGTAATTAATGCGATTTTATTTGGAGATAAAAGAGACCTCACATTATTAAATTTACTAAATTACTATTACTAATATTACATTTTGAGAAAAAAATGTTTTAAATTACATAAAATTAAATTTGAAAATGTTTCGGGCATGATACGAGAAAGCTTTTTATCCCATCTTTGAAATACATATAATTTTCTTATGTGTGCAAGCGTGTGTCAACTGGCGTATCATGATAACAAAATTAGTACCAAAAATCTCAGAAAATAGAATTATATAGGTTATATTTTCCTTTTGTGCATTCTAGACTCCTTTATTCCTTTGGTTCCCCCTAGAACAAATCCTGCAGACTCCCTTGACTGTGTGTATGTGTAAAAAGTGTTGTGAGTGTTTTATCAAGCGTGAAAAATTGAGTAAGTAAATACTAAAATTAAAAAAAAATTATGAAGAAAAAATTGTAATAGTCAAAGAGACGACCACGCAACGTAAGCGACGCCTAGAGAAGGAGAAGCACATCCATGGATACAGGTAGATCAAGAAGTTTCTGCCAAATGTGAACAAGAACCAGAGCAAGTAAATGTACGCAGTTCAGAAGAAAAGACAAAAATTTGACAAAGACTGAAAATCAGAAAATAATTATTTATATTAAAAAATTTTTAATATCACGTTTTTAAAACGAATTAAAAAGTATAAAATAATTTCTCACAGAGTGGGCCTATTAGTTCTCCTAAGAACATGGGGCGCATGCTATAGAGAATATTAACCCTGCATCACTAACAGGGTGGAATCCACCCAGTCACTGTTTCTATGCAAGATTTCTACTGCAATACATGTGTGATGAACTAAAAATTAAATGTAACAAATTAATTCTAAAAAAAAATATTTTAAATGCAGGGTTAATATATTCTATAGCATGAGCCCCACGTTTTTATTAGAATTAAAAGCCCCACTCTAGGAGAAATTATTTTATACTTTTTAGTTCGTTTTAAAAAAGTGTTATATTAAAAAAGTTTTTTTTCTTAAATAATTTTTCATTGTTTTTAACCTTTTATAATGCAGTTAAGCAAGAGATTAAACAGTGTCGAGGAATTTTCTTAAAGAATTTTAAATACAAATTAGTTAGCAGTTGTCCAGCATTTGCAACAAACCGAAGACTTTGTAATTTTTTGTGATTTTGTTTTATATTCAAATGATACAAAACTTTGGGAGAGCAAAAACATTCCCACATTTTATTTAGACACTCTCCCCGCTGTTCCTTTCAATGAAGTAAGGCTTCTTGCCGCGTGTGTTTGAACGTGTACTTTTAAACTTGCCATAAGATAAACACCGACAGTTAGTTCATGGCATTGTTTTTGTTGTATATTTGTGTTTGTGGATAGAAACTATTAGTCCCAGTGAACCAAAACTTTTTAAAATTTATGTATGAACCTTTTTAGGAAGAAAAATTTGTTTTCGGCTCCGAGAAATGAATACTTTTTTAATCATTCGCCAGACTTCGCATCAAAAAACCGAACTATTTTGTTGTTAAAAAATTAACTTAAATATTTTACTTATTTTTGTTCATAAATAAGATCAAAGAGTATACACTTTTTAAAAAGTCATGCCATTGCGGGGTGTTGAATGCTGCTTCCCTGTTTCTACCACTTGACCAGTTTTTAGTTTTGAAAATTTATCAATTAAGGACAATTATGCCTAAAATCTGAAATGAATGGAAAAGTTTACTCCAAATTCATTAAAGGCAAAAAAAAAATGAATTTCTAAAACCCGTATAATACTTCATTGCTTTGTCCTTCTAGAGCAGTTAAAATAGTACTAAAGCTAAAATGCAAGAAGTGTGAGTGTATACGCATATAATACGAATTGGTAAAAACAATGTAAGACAGACAGCATTTTTAATGCATTGTTCTTGGCGTTTTTCTCAATTCGTCACTCCTTAAGTTTCGATCAAATATTAAGTGTCCAAAACAAGCTCTCTGAGCTCTTTCTTCCGCAGCCAATAAGAAAAGAGAGATAAGATAGTATCGTTGCGGAGATGTAAAAAATTTGGCGCAATGTTTGCTTTCATCCTTTTCCTACAATATATATGTCTAGCCCACCCGCCATTTGTTTTCATTTGATTTTGAAATTTGATAAAAACATGAAGTGTCATACTGTTTTAACATTTTATGGAACAAAAATAATAATAATATAGTGTACATTTTTTACTCATATTAATATACAACAAGTATTTTGATCGTTCATTTCTGATCTCACAAGAAAAAAAAAAAATTTATTTTTCATTACAACATAAACAAAGAACATTTTGGCGAATGTTTATGGGTACAAAAAATGCTGATAATTTTTTTGCGATCTTAAAATTTTTTGGCAAAATGCAAGAAACAACCAAGTTCTAAAACAAAAATTTCATCAACCCAAAAAACATTCACAAAACCCTTACTTTTCGCTAGACCTTTCCCTGCAGTGAAAAAACGTACTAGTTATGAATTTAACTAGTTCACTCACTAGTTAAAATAAAACTAGTCAAAAAAAAAAAACTAGATTTAAAATTAGTAAATCTTTCCAACCAAAAAGTTACTAGATAAGTTGCTATCTGTATACTAGCTAGTTCAAAAATACAAGCTGTTACTAGTTATGAAATAACTGGTTGCTTAATTTATAGATAACTAGCTAGTCGCATTTTAACTAGTTAAAAACATACCAACTGTTTTTTTAGTTCTTTACTAAGTAGTCATAAATGTACTAGCTTCTTTGCTAGTTACGAACTCGCTAGTTCTGCATGAATTTGTAAACATTGAATAAATTGAATTTTTAGTTGTAAAAACAGTAACAATTGAGGATGTGACGGATATCATTTTTCGGATGCAGGTCTGTAAAGAGCCTTCCTTGAGAATGCGGATGTTTTCAATTAAATTATAAAATTATTTTTTATAATTATAACATGAAATCAATTGCGAGCTTTAGATCAAGTAAGTTTTTTTAAAGAAGGCAACAACAACAACAACAACTCTGTATAGAGTCAATCACTTAGCTGACTAGACAGTCTGTTTCGGAAATCGCTACATTTTCCTCTTCAGTAGTCTTTGAGTGATTAAGCTGTGATCAACTCTCACTGTTTAAACTAGTATATGACTAGTATGTGCAGATTTTGGAATTCATTCTTTTAATTGTATGGCTGCTAATCATATGACATTTCAAAGCAGTAGGCTATTTATAGATGGTAGAGTTGATGGCGGTCATACCATAAGGAATTCTATACATTATCTTATTTAAGCCGCCGAGATGGAGAAACCTTTTGTAAGATACTTTTTAAGATAGCATCCATGGCAACAAAAACTTTATGTTAACACGTTTTTCTCGAAACAACGCTTTTCGACCTCGTTGACGTTATTACGAAAAAACTATTCAACTGATCGGACAAAAATTTCAAATATTATTGTGCATTGTTGTTCATATTACTGTACATATGTGTAGTACAATTATATATACTAGTTTCGCCTGTGGCCGAAATTCGACCAACCTTCTGAAATTTCAACCGTTTTTTTCTAGTTATGAGGCATGACCTTGCTTTAAGAAAATGTGCTGTACTAAGAAAATCTTAAGTTTCAAAGTATCGCAATAGTTTTAATATAAAAATAGTCTAAATTTTTTTAAAAATATCTGTAAAATTATTACCCATAAAAACTTTCGTACACCATTATTTTTCACAACCAGGGCTTTTCATATAAAAACACGTTGTACTTAGTAAAGCTATAGTTTTCAAGATATCGCAATAACTTTGATGTCAAATAAAGGGTATTTTTCAGAATTTACTATTTAAAAGAAATTTCACCATCACAATATACATTCACACATGTTAAATATAAAAATGCTTATTGTAGGGTATTCGTAAGAGATAGCGAAAAATATTTTTTGTGCATTGTATTAATGTCGAAAATTTCCTCTTACACCATCTTCTTCCATTTTTTATAGTTTAAGTTTAACTTAAGAAATATTCTTTAAATGCTAATATTTCAGGTCAAGGGTCACAAAAACATTCAGTGTACTCCTTCTCCCTACTCTAATTTCTTTAAAAAAAATTATCAAAATCGGTTCAGAAACACGGAAGAACTATTTCTCCCACTTATATTTCTATATTTGTATACCGAAATGGCTTAAAACATAGATTTTGTGTATATAACTTTGGAGTGGTTTGAAATATTTGAAAAATTTTTTCACAGAAATTATTTCTTGAGCTGTAAAAAAAATCATAGTGGTTAGCTCATGAATAGGGATTGGTTTTTTATGCAAAATGTATAAAAAAGTAGTGTCGAAAATTTAAAATATATAAATTTTATGAAAAATTTTAACACATTCTGATCAAATATGTTTATTTAAAAAATATTTTTAGAAAATACAATTAATGTTGTTATCCTATCTTTACACAGGATTTGATTTAAAAATGATTTTGCATAAAAATCCGATCCCTACTCATGAATTTCGATTATAGAAACTGTTTATTGAATTTTGTGTCGAAATGAGGCATTTTTTGCAAATAAATGATATGTCATATGAAGGAGTGTGAAAAAAGAAAATGTAAAAAAAAGTACAACAAAAAAACGTTTGTCTAATTTTTTTAACAAAACCTAAATATTTTAGAGGTTTTTTTAAAACAATATAAAACATTGAATTGATGAGATAACGATTAATCTTTTCTTATTTCTCCAAAGTCATTTAATTGATCTTTCAGACAAAGAACATTTGTTGAAAATCGATTAAGAAATGGCTGAGATATTTGCTTGCAAAATCAAAACTTGAAATTTTAATAGTTTTTTCTCATTCTGAGGCGATTGCCTTGCTTCAAAGAAATACGTTGTAATGAAAAGATATACATTTTTTGAGATATCTAAATAATTTTAATGTCATTTGAAGGGGATTTTTTTTACATACTATCCGTGGAAAATATTACCAAGAAAGCTTTCCTATACCGTTATATTCTTCAACCAACGACTTTTCATACAAAAATAACGCTGTATTGAGAACATATATAGTTTTCAAGATACCGCTAAAATTTGTGTGTCAAAATAACGGAAATTTTTCAGACTTTACTATTTGTAAGAAATTTCATCATTACAATATATATTCACTCTTGTTGTATAAAAAATGCTTATTGTAGGGTATCCGTAAAAGATGGCTCAAAATGTCTAAGATTCCCTTTTACATTATATTCTTCCATCTGTTACAGTTTAGCTCTTATTTAATAAATACTCTTTTTAGGCTCATATTTCAGGTTGAAAGTCACCAATTTAAAATGTAATCATACTGTGCAGCCAGATCTTTCATTTGATACCTCATTCACCATTCTACCTCTTCCTAGCCCTGAGATTTCTTACTAAAAATAATACAAACTTTCAACGTTAATATTTCGGATCAGAGGTCATAAATTTAAAATCTAAAACGATTGTGCACATATAGGGCGCAGTACCTTTCGAATGATATAAGTTCCATTGCCCTTATTCTAAAATTAATATCAAAAAGTGTACTAAAACATTTGATGTTTGCCTTTTAATATATAAGATTCATTATTATTTAACCTTTTTTGATGCGACCTAGTATACAAATAAAGGTTAAAAAATATGCGAAACTTCGCCATTTTGTTTTTGCCCTAATGTGGAATGAGTGTTACAATATAACTTAATACATAGTTTAGATAAAAGTTCATCTTTTAACCTTAAAAAAATCCTTAAAACACCTCAAATTTTAGAGTGCTTTAAAATATAAAGTAAAAAAACCCATTCATTACAAAAAACATTAAAGCAAATACCATTTCAATTAGTATAACTCAGTTAAATATTAAATGTGCAGCTTTTTAAAAATAACATTCTGCTTAAAAATAGAAATCTAAATAAAGTTTCCATAATACAAGTATAGAGCCAGTTTACGTTGTACTAGCATACAACTGGTTTCAAAAAGACTAGAAAAAACGAATACTAGTATACAACTAGTATGAAAACTACTAGAATTGAACTGGCTAAAAAAATACTATTATAAAACTGGTCAATATTAACTAGTATTTAAGTAGTTAAAAATATACTAGTGCAAAGGTGGCTCAAATCACACCAGTACAAAGCCTAGTTTTGATTATACTAGAACTGTACTGGTTTATAGGTTACTACTATCACGACTAGTTCAAATTATGCCAGTAAAAATACTACCTCAATTAATATCGAGAATAGGACAATTGTCTTTTCCTATGACATCAACACAGGAAAATAACCAGTTTGTGCAATGCAAAAAGCATTTGAGCTGAACTAGTACTGGTAGTTTTTGACCTAGTACATTTACTAGTATTTTAACTAGTTGGCTACACTGCAGGGTTGTTTGTGGTTTAGTTGGGTAATTTACTATCAAGACGGTGAAAAAATAATGGGCAGCGCGCCTTATTTATATAACTTTAAACTTGTATTTTGCTTTGTGGTAGGTTCTCTTCTCTTTTTACTTACATTTCTGCTGCTTTAGTTTTAAGGGCTCTTTCAAGTTTCTTGCACCTCTATTTTCATGAAATTAAGTTTTGTTTTTGCTTTGGCAGCAGATTGAGTATCCATTTCGAGGAACGTTCTTTAAGTGGTGGAAATGGACAACTTTTGTCTACTATCCGTCTGTGGCCTGCAGCTACTGGTGCACGTAAAATGGTAATTAATTTGTGTTCTAGACACTGAAAACTTTTAAATTGATTTTCTGTTTTGATGATGTTTTTTTAAATATTTTAAATTTTCTAGAAATTGTGTAAGTGATAAGCAACATGCATAAAATGAAAAAAAGTAAAAATACCATCACCAGGGCTCGGATGTAGATGACCTATAAACTGCAAAAATGACCTAAAAAATTACAAAAATGACCTAAAAACTGCAGAAAATGACATAAAAACTGACAAAAATTACCTAAAAAACGCAAACAATTGCATAAAAATAAACAAAAAATGTAGCCTTAAAAATAAAACATTACTAAATTAAAATTTATTTTTTACTCGCATATCTTGATTTTTTATCTAACACTTGTTTAATTTTTCTACATAAACTTTCGTCAGTTTCACCACCCGCAGGGCTTTTTTTTCATCGACTTTTTTTTCATCGATTGAAGCGACGCTAGTGTTAAAGGAATATGTTTAAAAATTTGCATTTTGACATTTTTTAGTATGAAAAAATAACAAAAAAAACAATTATATAAAAATTACACTAAAATGACCTAAAAACCGAAAAATGCTCTAAAAGTTAAAAACGTCCAAAAATTACAATAAAATAACTTCAAAATCTTTAAAAATGACCAAAAAATGCTCTTGATCTAGTAAACATGACCTGAAAATTAAAAACGATGAAAAATGATGAAAAAATATCCTTAAAGCTTTTCATATTTGGAATTAAGAAAACACAAATGGACGTTTTAAATAAGCAGGATATGTCTTAGAAGCAGCAGAAAAAAGATGACATGTCATCAAAATCCTAGCCCTGATCATCACTATTAAAGAGTAAAGCAGCATACTGGAAATAGAAATAGAGTCGTTTTTTTCTTTTTTTACGCTCATCTGAGAACGTTAGCATACTAATATCAGAGTGTAAAAAAAAGAAATCTAACGAAAATTAAATCAAAAATCACACTCAATTTCTAAATCTTTAGGGTGAGATTCTAATATATCATGAATTTGAGGAAATTCGGTTGGGTCTCTTGCTAACCTCTAAATTTTTCCTATAAAATAGGTTTTTTCTTAAAATATTTTTTAACGTTAGTTTGTAAGCATATTCATTTGTTAGCGAATTTTATTATTCTTATTTATTTATTTAATCGACAGATCTTCACAATACCTTTCAAATGAGAGTTCATTCGTTCGAAAATATTTAAGAAATTTCAAAAAATTTACGTAAAACTGATTGGGAAAATATATGATTTTCCTTTTTATACGTTACAGAAGCCAACCGAAAGTAATTTTTTGCTGAATCACGTTGCTTTACTAAATACTCAATTCCTGCAAACAGTTTGGGTAAGTTTGTTCGTGTTAAAACAATTTTGTAGCCAAAAGATTCAAAAATTCAGTATGCTTTTTGACTTAAAAAAGAGCCAGTCTAGTGTAAATGAATTCTCAATGCATGTTATACATCATACATGAAAACTATAAAACAAATTCGGTGCACTCCTTCTCCCTTCTCTAATTCATTGAAACAAAAATGATTAAAATCGGTTGAAAAACACGGAAGAAAATAGTTCTAAGCTGTTTCGCCTACGACTATTTAAATTAGCTGTATGTGCACATCCATGAAAAAATTTTGGCACAGCAGTCACTTTAACTTTTGAGCCAAATTATGTCCACTGAAATCAGAATTAATCGCCAAAAACATATTTTTCCTTTATTTATGCATTAATATACTACTAACAGACGTTGATTTTTTTAAAATTAAATCTGTATAATTTATTTGATTTAACTTAAAGAAATAGTCCATATTTTCAAAGTGCAAAATTATTATAACATAAAAATTTCAATAATAAAAGTACACTTATAAATTTAATATTTTTTTGGCATCCCTTTTTGTTTTATGACAGTTTCTAAGCGTTTTGGCATGGAATGGACCAATTTAGTTGTTATATCTTGCCCAATATTTTACCATGCTTCTAATAAGGCCGCTTTTAGTTCTGACTTTGTTGCAATTGTGCGCTTTTTCACATTTCTATCCAAAACATCCCGTAAGTGCTCAATTGGATTGAGGTCCGCCGGAGATTGAGGTGGGTGTGGCAAGACGTGCGCCGTGTTATAAGCAAGCCACATTTTCACGATGCCGGCTGAATGCTTGGGGTCGTTGTCGTTCTGGAAGGTGAAATTATTCACTAAATTCATCTTCTTGGCACTTTTTTCAAATTTTCTTTCAAAATATTCATGCAGGCAGTTTTGTCCATTATGTCATTGATGAACACCAGCTCGCCAACACATTCAGCAGACATACATTCCCCCACCGCCGTGTTTAACTGTTGGAGCAAGGTTCTTTTTTTCCAATTCAGTGTTCGGTTTTCGCCAGACATTTATTCGGCCATCGCTACGGAAAATATTAAACTTACTCTCATCTGAGAAGAGTACTTGGTCCCAGTAAGAGGTTGGCTTGCTTTTATACTCCATTGCATAGTCAAGTCGCTTCTTTTGGTTGATAGCAGATATCAACACTCAAAAAAATCTGCTTCCCTAAAATTAAGAAACTGTGGCTTTAATTCATAGGCATGGGTTTTTCTATATTCTATAGAGGTTTCTCCTTAATGTAGAGAATTTTTACATGAATTAACGACCTCACGTCTTGATTACGTTGCAATGTTATAAAAACAGCTTCTTAGATTTGAAGACAAGTTTTTACTTAAATATAAGAAATGACATTGTATTGATATCAAGTCTGCTCGCAACATTCTACAGCATGATTTCTTAAATTTGGAGAAACATAAGTTACAAAACTTGGATATTTTATAGAAATACATGTAAGTTTTTCTTTTTTTGTATACCACAAGTGATTTATTTTAAAGATGCATTTCTTATATTTCTAGAAAAAATGCTTTAAAATTACTTACGAAGCGAACGAGTCTTAATGAAGCAAATTAAGCGACGATTGTTGAACAACAGCGATGGTCGAATGGATAAGCCCATGCACTTACACTCACGCGGCCGAGGTTCAAGTCTCCGGATAGTGGTAATTTTTCAAATTAATTTAATGTTAATAATAAAATTGTTTGTTTCATAATTCTCACAGTAAGCTGCTTAAAATCATTAAAAAGGGTTTTTTTTTTGCAAAAACTAAAAAAATTTTCCAGGAATTTGTTGAAAAATTTCTTAATTTCAGAGAAAATTTTTCACTTACTTATAGCCGATGATTAATAAAGGGTAGAAAATTTCTTATTTTCAAAGCAAATTTTTCTCGTAGTTATAGCCACTGATTAATAAACGGCAGAAAATTTCTTATTTGAAGAGAAAATGTTTCTCTTAGTTATAGCTGATGATAAATAAACGGTAGAAAAACTTATTAAAATGTAATAAGATTTCAACACAATTGCGATAAGTATCTTCAATTTAGCGAAATAGTTCGTAAATGATTAAATAATTTTCCTAAAATATTTACCACTCCTGGTGTCAATTTAACGAAAAATATATACGTCATTTTTAGAAAATCGGCCATGGCGCTAAATGAAGCCCGATTTTCTAACGATTGGGTGCTATTTTTCTAGATTTTTTAGAAATATTTTTCTGAGTGAATGGTTTGCGCCTTGCAACGCGAGATTTATATCCAGCCTTGTGCAGATCTCTTCTGACGGTTGACGGGTGGGCATCCGTCCCAAACTCTTCCTTGACCTCAGAGCAGTCTGGGAGGATGTTATTTTGGGGTCCACTTTTACCTTTCGGATGATTTTGGTACGTTCGCGATCGTTAAACATGGAGGGTCGCCCAGTTCTCTTAGCACTTTCAAAGTTAGACGATCCTTTAAAGCGTTGAACAATACTAAGAACTAAAAATTGGCTTAACTCCATCATTTCCCCAATCTCAGCATACAATTTTCCTTGATTGTGTAAATATAAAATAATTTTCCGTTCCGATTCGGTGGTCTCCTTCTTTTTGTTACTCATTTTTAAACTCAATTATTGCTTTGATTAAGTTTAATTTAATATCGGCGTCAATTTTAACCTCACTTTTTTTACATTAACTCTAATAAGTCAACATAACCTCCAACACACTTTTTTCACAATGATGTTGCCAGATCGACGAAAATTGTATATATGGTGAACATTCGTACTGTACAGCGTGAATCTAAGTAACTGTCGCACCTATAGTAATACCAATTACAGAAAAGGAAGTAACAATGGAAGACATATGTTGCTTTTTTACGACTCTGGCATTAATTGTACACTTATTGCATGAACTGTTTGAAAAGTTGTGTCAGTAATAATTATATTGCAAAAGGAAATAAGTGCACAGATCCTTCGCCAGCACGCAGGTTGCAGTATAATATTTTCCGACGAAAAACTCTTCTTTTTGCAAGCAAGCCACAACTCGCAAAATGATAGAGTGTACGCAGCTTGCATGACAGATATTTCTAAAGAAAAAAAAACCATTGAAATATTTCAAAATGTTTCGTTAATCATGGTTTACGGCACTTTCTCCGAAAAATTCAAATTGCCCTTTATTTTCATCAAAAAAGGCGTTAAAATAATTCAGAATATTACTTAGAACATGTTCTGAAGAACCATCTCATGCCGCATGCCAAGCAAATTTACGGAGAAGGTCACTTTTGTTTTCAGCAAGATTCTGCTCCAGCACACAAGGCAGAAGTCGTTCAAAGTTAGTGCAGAGCAAATTTGCCATGTTTTATTTCTGTAGACGAATGGCCTCCGTCATCTCCTGACCTAAACCCTCTGGACTTTTCTATTTGGTGTTTAATGTTGAGCAAATTAACGAACATAAAAACATGACTTAAGATAAATTTAAGCGACGATTAATAAAAATATGGGATGATATTCCAGAAAACCAGGTGCGTGCCACATGTTCCTCTTTCACAAATTTTTTAAAATTGTTAAAAAAATGAAACGCGAAAGATTCGAATTGAATGATGAAGAGTTGTATAGAATACTTAAAATAAAAAATAATGATTGTTGTTTAAGAAAATTTACACAGTGCTTTTGATTTATGGCATAAAACAAGTGCGACAGTTACTTTGATGCACGCTGTACATAAAATTTACTAAAACTTTAATCTACAATATTTCGGCGTCAGGTTCATTGGATCCGGCGAAAACAAATATTGAAAAAAAATGTTTGTGACTTTGCATAGCTCTGGAAGCTGAAGTGTTTAGTTTTTGAAAATTCTAATGATAGCATCAAATTCAACGGTAAATTTTACATAGGGAGTGGTTCACCAAGTTGAATGAAGACTAACTTTAACAGCCTTAAAATAATCAAACTTTAAAAAAATGCACACAAAATAATGGTTTTTGCTTTGAGCTGTCTCAGTTTTTTTTGATATTAAACCTAAATTTTAGATTCTTTTACCAACCTTTCATTATTAAAGACCTTTCTTATTTCTACCGCTTGCATGGATCAGAAACACTTTTGGATTTTAGAACAAAATTTAAATCATCTAATGTATATATAATACTGCTTTATATTGAAACAATTCTCAATTAGCTGTTATAACATCGATTGCCTCTTTTGGTCCATTTTCAAGTTACTTTTGTTTTTGTATGTGTCTCTAGCACTTCAAAAATAGTGATTTGTTCCATGATTGACACGAAAAAGTTCGCTTAATTGAATTGAATTTGTTACTGTAATAATAAAATGTTTGGCTCTAAATTTGTCGTTAGTGATCTTGCAAACCTGTAGGTACCAAGTTTAAGCTGAATTTGAGTGTTATGACAGAATTATGTACTTTATTGCTTGTCATATTGGATCCACCAGTTTTAGTTTGAATTGGAATAAGCGACTCCAAAACCCTGATTATCGGATTTAAGAGTGAAATTTAAGTTTAACACTTTTATAATAGACTTATAGGATGTACAAATTAGAATTTTTGATTTTTGACTCCAGATTCATGATTACCTACCCTAAAAACCTGTAGGTACAAAATTCATGTAATTACGAGGTCGTCTTCAGTTTTGGCCATTTTTTTGCCATTTGTATCGATGTTCACAATAAAACGTATATCATTCGAAATTTACTGCACCATGTCCCGAATCATGTTAAATTTTAAATTGATGACCTCTGACCCGCAATATTAACGTTGAAATTTTATATTTATTTTAGTAAGGGATCTCAGGGCTAGGAAGAGATAGAATTATGAGATATCGGATGAGAGGTCTGGCTCCACAATATGATTGGATTTTATATTGGCGACCTTCGACCCGAAATATGAGCGTAAAAAGAGCATTTATTTAATAAAACCTTAACTGTAAGATATGGGAAAACATGATGTAAGAGGGAATTTTAGACATTGATAAGATGTGCAAAATATACTTCAGACATTTTTTGCCATCTCTTACGGATACTCTGCAATAAGTATTTTTTATGTACCAAGTGTGAATTTATATTGTGATGGTGATATTTCTTACAAATAGTAAATTTTAAAAATTTCCATTATTTTGACATCAAAATTATTGTGATGTCTCGAAAACTATACATAGATGTTCTCAGTACAACGTATTTTTGTATGAAAACTTGTTGGTTCAGAAATATAACGGTATACGAAAGCTTTTTAGGTAATATTTTTCACGGATAGTATGTTTAAAAAAATTCCCGTTATACATCAAAATTATTGAGATATCTCGAATATGTAGAATTTTTTTTCTGTACTACGTATGTGTTTCCTTGAAGCAAGGCCATCACCTCAAAATGAGAAAAAAAGCTATTGAAATTTCAAGTTTTGATTTTGCAAGCAAATATCTCAGCCATTTTTCAATCGATTCGCATAAAATTTTCTTTGCCTAAAAAAATAACCATTATCTCACCAATTTAATGTTTTATATGGTTTTATAAAACCTCTAAAATATTACATTTTTGCTCAAAAAATAGTCCAAACGTTTTTTGTTGTATTTTTTTTTTAATTTTCCTTTTTACACTCTTTCATATGGCATATCATGTATTTGAAAAAATTGCTTTATTTTAGCAAATAATTCAATAAACAGTTTCTATCATCAAAAATCATGAGCAACTATGATTTTTTTGATGAAACTTTAATATTTTTAAATTTCGTTTTCATATTTTTTACAAAGTTCTACAGCTCAAAAAAGAATTTCTGTGAAAAAATTTTCAAATATTTCAAACCACTCCGTACGACTTTAATGAGTAGAAAAGCAAAGAAAATTAAATTTACAGTTTTTTTATTCTGACTTTTTAATAGTGTATTAAGCGTACTTTACACGGTGTTAAAGCTAAGAGTTGTCAAAAGTTCGGCTCTTATATAGAAGCCACCAAAAATGATACGTTACGGGACAAAATTAGAAGTGGTTTGTGTCTGCATCAATATATACGAAAAAATTTGCAAAGTGTGCTCGAGTTTTTTATGTAAGTTTCTTAATATAATCTGGAATAATGTTGCTAAATATTCATAACACTGCTTTACAGCAGAAAAATACCAAGAACGGCATATGTGTGGTTATGTTTAGTTGGACCTCCTGAACACGTGATGTTTTTTAGATAACGGTGCTTTTGTGGTTTTTATGACATGTCTTGAATTGTACCTTAAAGTATCTGTTCGATTCAAAGAAAAAGGACATAGTGTCAGGAAGATAATTGATTTTCCTTTTCACGCATGTATTGTTTGTTTCGATCGAGCAAAAAATGGTCAAGTTATAGCTCATACAAGTTCAAATATCTTATAAAAACGTAATAATACAAGCAATTAAAATATTTTGAATAAACATTTACAGCCCTATTCTGATTGTCAGCTTAGCTGATTGTTATGTTATTTAAATCTCCATATTCTAAAAAATAGTTTTCAATATTAAAGCTCGAAAAAGCTTTTAAAGTTCACCACCCATGGTGAAAATCGTAGTGTCAAAGAACAGCTGTTTTTTTATTTATGTATGCAATTTATTTCGTTTGTTTGCTGCAAACAGAATGGAAAATATTAAAAAGTAAGTTATTCTTAGATTTATTGCTTATTTATAATATAATTTGCCATTTTTTAAATAGGGATCCAAAATTTGAACGAACGACGCAGGAGAAGCTGCTGTTTTATATTGAATTTTGCCGCCAGCATCCCCAACTTTTGGCAGGCATGAACACAGTGCGATCGCCGATGGTGACCCAAGACTTGTGGGCAGAAGTTGCTGCGAATCTGATAAGGGGCCCAACGAGAACCCAGGCTAAATGGAAAGAGGTAACTTAAAAATATGTATATATATAGTCTTTAATAACCGAGACAAAGCGCTAAGGGACACAATCCCAAATTTCAAATTGGTAATTTAATACCAAGAGAACCACAATCTTAATTACGCAACTTCGTTAGCTTAATTAAGGCTTCTTAAAAGCCTCTTTCGGGAAAACCAGGAAGCGAGTGCCGTATCATACCACTTGGCTTATACTCGGGTTAAGGATTCTATGCCTCTTACATAGAACCCTAATTCTAAAACAAAGGTCTGCAGAACAACGATAGATCAGGTTTCCTCATCTTGATGGATAACTGCCCCCGCTCTTCAAGTTATATTGGATTGATCGTCCATCGAAAGCATATTACAATAACAATGTTATGATAACTTAATACAAAAACCATGTTTTCTCTAAGATTTGGCACCAACAACCAAAGTTCAAGGTAAACCTTTTGTTTTACGGTAATCAGATTAACATTCAAGAGCCATGCAGGCAGATTCCCCGAAGGTCCTCTGGCCGGTTTACTATTTAGTAAAGGTCATGTTCATATCAATTTGTACACAGCCTTAAAACTTTCACTAAATGTTCTTAGTTTTCTCTTTTTAATGGGCGGCCTTCGGCTGCTGCTTAGGGATTACAACCCTCAGTAAGTCCAACACCGGCTTCGCTGTCTACAAGGGCAAATTATTTTATCGTAAAAAACCATAAAAAATTGATTTGACCTTGTTGATGTTGTTATCACCATTTTGTGCAAGGGAAAATCATTTTCTCTTATATCTGTATTAAGAAAAAAAAAGCTTAAGTCGACCTAAGACTGATCTGAATAATTGATGCAGCTGTGTTCCATGCATATAGCACTATAAGCACACAAAATCTGGAGCTTTTAGCATGACCTTAACCAAAGTTATGACACAATATTAAAAGACCCTTTCATATCAAAGGCGCAAAACTTATATGACGATTGAAAACAGTCTTAAGTTGTTATTGCTTTTCGACACAAATATCAGTATTTGTTGAAACCACTTGGGATTATGACCTCTTAAAAGCGGACATAACTCCAAGAGATGAGAACCTTATTATTAAGTGGTCATAATCCCAAGTCCAATTTTGGGATTATGTCCCTTGGGGCTATGTCCCGGCACCATCATAATACTACCCCCACCATGCTTTACTGTGGATTTCACGTTGTGCGGTTTAAGCGCTGTACCTCTTCTTCGTCACAGAAAACGTCGTCCATCGGACCCAAAAATATTAAATTTGGACTCATCACAAAAAATTACGGAATCCCAGAATATTTGCGGCTTCTTCACATTTTCCTTTGCATAATTTAATTTTTTTTTTTAAATTCCTTTCGACAGAAGTGGTTTTTTTCTTGGGATAAATGCCTTGTATTCTTCACTTCGAAGAAAACTTCAAACCATTCGTGTTGCCAAGCTAACAATATTTACTGTTTGCAAATTTTTCGCGATATCCACAGCTGATATTTTTGTTTTTTTCACTAATTGCACTATATAACGCTTTGTTTGGTGTGTGTTAATTTGCGGAGGCCTTCCACTTCCACGCGGCCGAAACAAATTCCCATTTTTTTAAAAGGCTTTGATAACATTGAACACGGTTGATTTCGGTTTATCAATAATTTCCGCGATATTTCTTATAGTAAATTTTTGTTCGTAATATTTAAGTACGAGTTCTTTTAAATCAGTAGACATTTGTTTACAACTCATTTTTTTACTAACCACTTGCAACTACTTGCAATAAATAACTGATGCTCGTCACATATTATCTCCTCAAACTCTGCAAGTAGCAAATTAAGCTTAAATTCTGTACCGTTAGTTCTACAGCTAAGTTTGCAATATTCGTCCCACTTTTTTTTAGTTATCAGTATTGCGATAAGTTTTTGTTTTGTATTCTAGTTTTATTATAAAAATACATTAACGGAATAAAATTGGTTAAATGAAATCTATTTACTTAGCTGTTTAATTTGTTGAAACAATTTTCTCAGTACTATCATTGGTTGCGAGGATATATCAAAATATATTCAACATCACTGCATGTCCCAGTTTTTTATTTGTTCACTGTATTTGCGCACTTGTCCGAGTCTGTCTTTTACTAGAGGTTTTTTTTCTTGTGGGAAGGTAATGATGTGGAGCATTTTCAAATTGTAACGTCTCCAGTAGTTTGTCTCTTGCTCCAAAATATGCACATTATCAAAATGAGATGAATGTTTTTGTTTTGCGCAGTGTTTTTTGGGCTGTTTTTTGTCTGATTGTCTTCGTATATTTTGGTCTGATTTATGTGAAGCAATTCTAACTTAACTAAATTTTTAATTTATTAAATATTAATTAAATTAAATTAATAAATAATATATTGGCCAGATGCAAAAACTGAGGATGTTGCAAAAACCGAATCAAAAAATTGTTTTGCCAAACCGTACTAGTTTTGAATAGAAATTCTTAGTAAAAGCTAAACAAACACAAATAAGTTTCTGAACGTTGTTTTAAACTGTGTTTTATTAAAATTTATGTGTTGGAATAACAATATAGGAGTGTCATACATAAAAATATTGTATATAAAAGATTTAATTTGTTATATTTAAAATAAATTTAAATATGAAAACTAAAATTCCTCAAGTTGCTTTAAGCTAGGCGGTACTATTTGTATCGCACTCTATCTTCAAAGGACCCCATAAAAAACAAGGAGACAAAGCGATTTTTTTTAATTAAAGAGTAAAAGAATGAGTGAACAATTTTGATAGTTGATTGAGGTTATCGCTACGAATAGTTTAACATTAGAAAGTCAAAATTTGTAAATTTTGAGTTGTGCCTGTTTTGAAGGTAGATTGTGATATATGTATATTAAGGTTTTTACAAAATGGTTTATCTCGTTGGAGGCTTTCGTTATTGCCAAAATATTTTGGGAATCATCATAAAATACATCAAGGTTAATTTTAAGAGGAGTACTAATGGAACTTTTTTCCCCATACAAGTCGAGGCACCTTAATGTATATACATATCTGTGGACTTTTGACAAAACAGCTTAAATCTATCTGAAATTCATGGACAAAACCCTTAAAGTTGATATAAAATTCATATAGACTAAAGTTGTTTTGTCAAAAATCCACAAATATATATACAGTCTGTCAAGTAATTGTTTTCAAAATAAAATATGCAAAACAATAATCTCTTTAAAATTGTATTATAACAAGAAACGCATATATTTTTTTAAAATTTTTTTTTTTAATTTATTACTTTTATTAATTTTTAATTAGAAAACACCAAAAAAATTATTTCATAACAACAAAAAGAAAGTTTTATAAAACAAAAGTAAAAACAATAACAATTTCATGGTGTCAAATAATTCTTTGCAAAATACAAACATAAGATTAGAAAGAAGAGACTAAAATCTAACGGTACTAAATTTTAGCGTCATTGACATGTGATGCATTTGTTATTGCGCAGCAGATTATAATTAGTTGATGATTAATATTTAAACAGTAAACAGTGAATAGTCTTTGTGAAGCTAAAAAAAGTGATTAAAATATGCCTGGAAAGCAAATTGATTACAACGTCATACAGCTAGTGTATTTCAATTACCAGAAGGGAAAATCAGCTAAAGAATAAGCAGAAATGTTTTCTGTTAAGCTGAGAACAATATACAATATTTTATAACGTGCTGAGAAAGAAAATCGACTGGAGTTAAATAATTCTGCAGGCAGACCGAAGAAGCTTTCTAGAAGAGACGAGTCAAAAATTCTCAAAGAAATATACAATAATCCTCAAATAAGTACAAGGCAGTTGGCAACAGATTTAAATATTTAGTGCAACAAGCAAGTTTCACGTGAAACTTCGAAAAGTGCTAAAAAAACATAAATACTCTTCAAAAACAGCTCGTCAAAAACCATTGCTTTCTTTAATAAATATTTAAAAAAAATAAATTTTGCTATTGCAAAAGTTTCTCATCCAATGGAGTATTAGAGAGATGTAATTTTCTGCGATGAAACAAAAATTATGTTATATTCTCACGATGGTCCTAATAGAGTTTGGCGGAAACCAAACACAGCCCTGCTACAGAAGAATATAATTCCCACTGTGAAGTTTGAAAAGTTGTCTGTGAAGGTGTGGGATGTATTTCTTGGGAAGGCGTTGGTGAATTGAAAGTTTTTACCGATATAATGACAAAGGAGTTTTAATTAGAGATTCTGCGAAACGAATTAAAAAAAGTGCTCGAAATTTCGGCTTCACTGAACCCCATAATTGCGAAAAGTTAAAATACAAATAGTACCAAGACAATGACTTTAAGCACAAATCGTTTTTGTGCAGGACCTGGTTGCTATACAATTGCAATAAAGTAATAGACACACCAGCCCAACGCCCCGACATAAACCCTATCGAAAATTTATGGGCTCACTTAAAAAAGAAGGTTGCAAAACGGACTCCAACAAATAAAAAGGCTCTAATTAAAGTTATTAAAGAGGAATGGAAAAAGATAACCGAAGAATATGATTTAACTTACAAAACTCTCTTCTGTTTTTATGAAATAATTTTTATGTTGTTTTCTAATTATGAATAAAAGGAAAAATTAAAAAAAAATTTTAAGAAAATATATGCGTTTCTTGTTGTAATACAATTATAAAGTGATTATTGTTTCGCATATTTTATTTTGCAAACAATTACTTGACAGACTGTATCTATATTAGTGCGTAATTTTTTTTTTAAATTTTGTTGGGCTGAAGCGGAATTCGGAAGTTCGTCATGAAAAACAATTTTGAGAATTTTTTCAGATTTGTTAAAAAAGGTTTAGAGGTCGCTCAATGTTTTTCCCAAAAAAAAAATAGTTTTTCAAAATAACACTTGTTATTTCTACCCAGAAAGGGAGCCAGAAAAATATAATGTTTCAAAGATCTTATTTGGAAAGAAAAATTTTAAAATTTTACTTTCCTGGGCTTGAAAGATGAGTTTCGACTGTTTTCTGGACAGGACAGTCACAAAAAGGATTTTTTTGAAAAAAAATTGACTATTTATTTCCACCTTAAATTTATCAAAATTTTCGCTTTTAATAAAGTATGCAGTTTCTAGTATGCAGTTTTAAACAACTCTTAATTTTAAGTAATTTAAAGAAAAAAATTAATAATTTATCTATTCTTTTACAAAAGTAATACGCATTTAAATTTACAAAAAAAAAAATTAATTTTTAAGTAAATTTATTAGTGTGAGCAAAGGTTTTACAAATAATAGTTATAAGGGCTTTGGTATGAGGATTACCATGTATCACGAGGTAACAAATTAAAGTTTAGCCAAAAACCATTTAGAATTGATATTATTTTTAGAAATTTTTATTCTGTTTTAAATATTTGTTGCGACCGTTCTCAACCACTTGGAGCAAATCTTGAAAGCTCTCCTCAGATTTGGTTAGATGTCGGTACCCATTTGCAGCAGCAACACCACGTTCAGCTATATCATTAACAACGAAGAAACATTTGATAATGCCCAAGGCTTGCAAATAAGAGGGGTTTTTTTTCCAAGTATCTGGGTCGCTTTCCAAAAAATCAGTGCCAATATAATTGGAGTCAAAGAACTTTATTCTATTTGTGGTGATAAAATCGAAAATATCAAATATCTAAGTTCTTTTCTTTTATTGCCGCCTTCATTAAAGGTAACTCTTTCCCAGGCGACTTTAAACGTTGAACCATGCAGAGCAATTTTTTGTTGTTGACGCGTTCGTCAAAAATTGCTAATGGCGCCAGTCTCTCCGACAAATACCATTGATGGTTAAGAAATTTTTTGAGGGTTGCATCTCTCGCTGGTTACATATTTTGTATTTGTACAGATCTTT
This sequence comes from Dichetophora obliterata, assembly GCA_963920525.1. Taxonomy (NCBI): domain Eukaryota; kingdom Metazoa; phylum Arthropoda; class Insecta; order Diptera; family Sciomyzidae; genus Dichetophora; species Dichetophora obliterata. Next base: position 123,738,906 of record OY986439.1, read on the forward strand.
TAAAAGCTGCAAATCGTTTAAAGGGGCATAGTCTGCGCGACGACATAAGTACCAATAATGAATATAAACTTTAACTATGAAAGCGCTGTATTCAAAAAGACCATCCAATCTTTCCGCCTCCAGCTGACAACGAATTTGGTCACTAAATATGCAAATTTTTAAACTATAAACAAGTTTAGCCATCCAGCGGGCTCTGTGTATAGCACCTGGTGCTCTTATAGTTATCATGCCTTTGTCTTCACCCAAAAAGGCAAGACATAGCTCGAGGAGCTCCTTTTAATGCTCTCGAGGATGAAAATTATTCATTTGCTCTCTGACTAAAGCTATGGTTTCGTTCCACTGACGTTCGTTGAAGATTTGCGATACCTTTGGATGGTGTAAACAATTATACCAATTAGTTTTTATCCACAGACTCCCATGCATTTCAGAGTTTTAGAAAGATTTCTATGTTTGGGGACTTAGCGGATTGTTCGATGATCGGCGCAAAAAATGTGCAGCAGCAACTATTTCTAGCACATGGTGCCGACAAGCGAGATAAATTAATGGTTTTGACAATTTTTCTGCTAAATAACACATGCGCCAGAATGTATTCCTGTATAGTTGCTTGTCGTATCAGCGCACATGAATTTAACTTTTTCTGTTAACTTCCATTTCTGTAGCATCTGGCTTATTACCTCTGCTTGTTCCTCGCCTGTTCCAGATTTAATTGTTGGTTAAAAAGCTTTTCTTCACCGTTTCCAGTAACATGAATTGTTATGCGCTCATTTTTGTTCCTTGTATTTTGCAAGTCCGGCATAATATACCATCCCAGTGGACAGTTAAGAACTGAGCTGGTAAAAATTTTTTCTTTATTTCATCTGCAACTTTACGTCGCGTTGTTGTTATGGCCTTCCAAATCCCTTGTTTGGTACGAGCATGCACATTATTACAGCTATAAATGCTTTTGACTGCATTTACAATCAATGATGTTTTTCCACTGCTTACCATAGCACGGTCCAATGTGGTGTATAGCTCTGCTCTTTTAGAGCTGCCGAGTTGTTCGATTTTTGGTTCCTTTATTGTGAAATCTGGATCTTCATCATCATAACCGGTCCAATCGGATTCAATGGTGGTTTCACTACTTGCATCGTTGTCAAGCATGGAGCTCGTTTTTTTTTTTGCAAAGGGATTACATTTCTGATGGTGCCAATATTTGCTTCTACTTTAAAAATTGCTCTTCTTTTTTGTGTTTTTTGCGTTGACGTATTCCATTAAATTTTCTTTGTCTTTAATTCTTTCACAATTGTCCGTAAAGCCGATGTCAAAAAGATTGGCAATATCGTTTATGAAGGCATATCGTTTTTTGAACATAGTGTCGTTGAACCTATTTTCATTTTTCTTTAGTTTAATCCATAGAGCATATAATTTTCAAATTTTACTGCAAATATTTCTTTCTTCTACCGAAGGAATATTCTTTAACATCCAAATTGCTTGAAGCTCTTTTGCAACGATTTTTGCTGCAGCTTTGATTGGTTTTTTATCCACCGTATGCAACTTATAAAACCTTCGCATTGTATCTTGTTTTGTTGGAAGGTCGAACGACTGAAGAGCAGAAATAGTTCTGATGCCATATTTCTGAATTTAAAAAGCTTTATAAGTATTTTATTTTCTTTATTTTCAAAAAGTTATTACAAAATTGAATTGAATTGAATTAAATATTCGTACTTACAGTAAGCTTAAACAAGAGAATTTATATTACCAAAAGACGCTTATTCAATATTTATCACAATTTGAAATGATGAAAAACTATTCGACTACTTTAGTTAAAGGTAAAATTAAAAATACACAGGTAGTTAAGTACGGTCGCAAAAAAAATAGTTAAAAAAAGAATAAAAATAACTAAAAACATAATAATTTTTAAATGGTTTTTGGCTTAACTAAAACCCTACGGTCCATAACCGGGTACCCGGGTACATTTTTGAACTTTAAAGTGCTGCTGTTCCTTCATTATTGAATAATATATCAACATGAAACTCCGGATCATCAGAGATTTCGGCTTAACTTAGAGACTAGAAAAAAGTTTATCAAATTATCAAATATATTAACTAAAAAATGAGTTTAATGTTTTTGCATAAAGGGTTCCATGACCAGGGTACCGGGGTACCTTAGTGCAAATTACCTAATATTTCAAAGAAAAAACGTTTGTTTTATTTTTATTTTGTTTGAAAATGTTTATTGATGTGTAAAAAATGAACTGTAATTGCTTTTTAGTTAAATTATTTATATTTTATTCATTTTAACTTATTTCTAATATTTTTTCTAATATTTTAATATTACGCAAAAAGCGTTTTCTCCGTGTTGTTTGATATGGAACAGTTCTGTTATCGTAAAATATAGTGTATGCCGCGAAAGCACTAACATCTAGCATATTGTACAAAAACGACAAAGGCCACCTTTTTGTGTGTCTCTGTGTGGTATACTCCCGAAGCGTCTGGTCCATAACATCCACGCCACCTTTCGTTTTGTTATAAAAATTGATGATTTCTGGTTTGCCGTTTTCTTCTACAGTTGCATCATCATGCAGAGTCGACAACAATATTATGGAATTTGTTATCCTCTGTTTGTATGAAACCATAGTCACCTTCTCGTGGAAACCAAATCTGCTTGTCCCAACGGTCCAACTCTTATCGTCTTTCATTTCTGTTGGTACATAGGCTTTGTTTCGCCGCAGTGTTCCAACAATGCTAAGTTTGACGGATATAAGCTGCTTTTCCAGTGGCAGCGTCGTAAAAAATTTATCCATGGTGATATTACGGCCGCTATTGTGGTATGGCCCAACCAAATCTCTGACTACTCTTTCGCCTACACCGATTTCGCGACCACTGTCTTCTTTGCCAGTATATATTTGGCCATAAAGAGGATATGAATTTTTAGCATCGCATATCCACCATACCTTCATCCCGTATTTCGCAGGCTTCGATGGACTATACTGGATAAATTTTGTTCTGCCGCGGTACGGATACCATTGTTCGTCGATTGTTAAATTTTCTGTAGGCACATAATATTTTGCGAGATTGGCGTTCAACATTATCCAAATATCTCGTATTGGAGCAGCTTTGTCTGTGCGCTGCCTCTTGTTTCTTGTTCTCGCGTCATCAAAACGTATAAAACGAATAAGATCCCAGAAGCGGTTTAATCCCATTGTTGCACGAAATAGACGATGAGACAATTGCGTCCACAAGTCCCTTGCATTTTCGTCATTGGAATGATTTGCACCTGCCATTATCAGCATTCCAATGAATGCGTATATTTCTGCCACTGTCGTATCCTTCCACTTGAATTGACGCTTTGTTGGGTTTGCTGCATTGTAGGCATCATGAGTTGAATTGGCTTTTTTGTTGGTATGACGCACGATTATATCGACCATTTCTATTGTAAAATAACTCTTGAAGCATTGCATACAAGTCATACAAGTACTTTCCGTCATTCGTAATGGACCACTGCGAGTTCTTACGATGTTGTGACTCCTTATTTGTTGACAAACAGGTGGTGTTGGTTGCCATTGAGTACCATCACATGCAATCATACTTTCTGTTGTGCTTGATGTTGGTGCATTTTCTTCAACCATATCAGTTTCGCTGTCACTTTCATCTTCAAATACATCTTGCTCAATTTGCATTGGCGTGTCAATAGCGGCTGGAATTTCGTTGTCATTGTCTTCACTTTCTGAGTCTTGCACTTCTCCCGTAAATACCTCTCGTTCTTCCTCAATTGGCTCTAAAGCATCGTCATCCACAGTCATATTATCAAGTATAGACTCAATATATCTGCTTCTGGCTTCTTCACTTAAACGCATATATTGTCTTTCAGTTAAATATTTTATTTTGCGGTTCATTTTTCTTCAACTTCATTGTTCAACTGTTCAACTTATACTGACGAAATCATTGAAATGTATTCTTTTTCTACCGTAGCTGAACATTTGCTACCTAAAAACACAAACAAAAAAAAACACAAAAAATACAAACACAACATTTGCTACCTAAAAACACAATGCCTAAAAAAACAAGAATGCCCATAGAAACCAATTTCATCTTACAAACATGAAATTTGTACAGTTGAGATGTAAAAATGAAGCGTTTCTAATAATCTGTGCATATACAGTGGCTCACAGCTTATTTTATGCAGTGCATAGTTTAAACTTTAGGGCTTTATAAAAACAAAACTAACAGGAATACAAAAGATAATATGGTGTCATTTAAAAGAGCAAAAAGTCTAGTTAAATAAAGGTTTTTCATTAATTGTTAATACATAAATTTAGTTGTTTAAAAAATAAGAGAACATAAAATACTGCTAAATTTCATCTCACAGCTTATTTTATGCAGTCACTTCTCTCTGCTGCGGTAATCTAATGCTGCGCTGTCTAACGGTAATTTCGTTAGCTATGCCTTCGTTCTGTTTCTATAATTGCTTTGTGTTAGCTTTTTAGTCTGATTTTTTTGCTTCAAGTGTCTGCTTCTATGATTTTTTAAAATAGGAGCGCGCACAACGCAACAACAATGAGAATTGGTTATATACTATTTTGAAAATAGCAGCTCGCAGCGAAAAATGGCTGAAATGGTTAATATCAATTCCTCTATAGTGCAAAAGATCATCGAGCGCTTCGTCCATAAGAATCGATTGCACAATAAGAGCAAAGAAGTACCAAACAAAATTTTTAATGCAACCGACGAGCGGCATATTGTACGGAAGATAAAGGCTAGCCCGAGACTGTCAGCTCCGAAAATGGCTTTTGAAGTTCAAACTGACCTGAGCAAACAGTGTAGTGCTGAAACTATTCGACGTGTCTTGCGCAAAAAGAACTTTCATGGCCGAGTAACACGAAACAAGCTGTTCATTAGCCCCAAAAACAGATTATGCAGACTCAACTACAACAAAGAACATATGTCCAAGGCCCAGGAGTACTGGAATTTAGTTATTTTTGCAGATAAATCGAAGATCAATTTATTCGGTTCAGATGGTATGTGCTATATGTGGGGAAAACCGAATACCGAGGTCAACAAAAAAAAAACTTAAAACAAACCGTGAAACATGGCGGTGGCAGCGTCATGGTTTGGGCCTGAATGTCTGCTGCTGGTACTGGGAAGTTGCCGTTTATTGAAATCAACAATGGACAAATTTAAGTACCTACAGAACCTGAAGAGCAATTTGTTGCAGAGTGAAAAGGTTCTGGGTAAAAAATTGAATTTCCGATTTTACCAGGATGACGATCAAAAGCACAAAGCTGGTATTGTGCAAACCAGGCTAATATACAACTGCCCACAATTGATGACGCCGCCAGCACAGTTGCCAGACCTTAATGTTATTGAAAATGTGTGGTCTTTATTGAAAAATAACATACGGAAACATCAAATTTCAAACAGAAACCACCTGAAGGAGATATTGAAAACGAAGTTGGCAAATATTTCGCCACCTATCACTCAAAAACTGGTCGCATTAATGCCAAACCACCTTAGATCTGTTGTGGACAACAAGGGCTATCATACCAAATAATAAAAATATCAAATATCATTAATTAATACGAAAAATTTATAAATAACAAGTGACTGCATAAAATAAGCTGTGATATGAAAATAAGCATTATTTTCTGGTTTCTTAATTTTAAGCCAACTTAATATATATTTTTGGCGGCCGTAGCCTAGTGGGTAGAGTGCGTGGCTCCTAAGCTAAAGAACTGCGGTAGCCCGGGTTCAATTCCAGCGCAGACAGAAAGTTTTTTTCAATTGAATTAATTTTTCTGTTCAGTCGTCACCTCTCTGCAGACAATGGCAAACCTCAGAGAGTAAAAATTGCCATGTAAAGCTTCTTGAGAACATAAGCCGTTCGGAGTCGGCATTAAGCACGTAGGTCCAGTTCTCGGTCATTTGTGATCAAACATTTAACAACACGCACAACACAATTGATCAATAGAAGCTAGGTCAAAGTCCTTCCAAGGGCTGAAATGGCCAGTTTATTTCTATTTTTAATATATATTTTTACAATAAATTAAGTTAATTTAGTAAACTAAACCTCTTGTTCTTTTAAATGATACTATATTATTTTTTCTATTCCTGTTAGTTTAGTTGTTATAAAGCCCTAAAATTGAAAGTGTGCTCTGCATAAAATAAGCTGTGAGCCACTGTATATATTATTTTATTTGAATATAAACGAAAAAACTTCACTAGGGTACGCGGGTACCCTGGTTATGGACTCTCGTTCGTCCAGGTGGTTATGGACCGTAGGGCTAAGTATAGTTTTTTATCCTCGTGACATGCCACCTTATACCAAAGACTTTATAACAATTATTTAAAATCTTTGCTAACGCTAATACATCTACCGAAAAAATTATTTTCAGAATTTAAACGCGCATAGCTTCATTAACAGAGTAGATAAACTATTATTTTTTTCTTTTAATAACTTAAAATTAAGTGTTGGTTGAAAATGCAAACTAGGACTTTTTTAAAATCGAAAATTTTGATAAATTTAAGTTGGAAATTATATACATTATAAAAAAAAACAAAAAGGAATTAAGAAAAGTAATTTAAAAAAAAATCCTTTTTGTGACTGTCCTGTCCAGAAAAACACTCCTCTTTTAAGCCCACGAAAGTAAAATTTTAACATTTTTCTTTACAAATAAGATCTTTGAAACATTATACTTTTAATTAAGGCTCCCTTTCTGGGTAAAAATAACAAGTGTTATTTTGAAAAACAATTTTTTTGGGAAAAACGACCTTGAGCGACCTCTAAACCTTTTTCAAAAAATCTGAAAAAATTCTCAAAATTGTTTTTCGTGACGAGCTTCCGGATTCCGCTTCAGCCCCTAAAATTTAAAAAAAAGTTGTCCAAGTCACCCCCTCAAAATAACCTCTGGTTTAGGGATATTCGATATACATCGATGCATCGGATTTACTCGATGTTTACAATTCGATACATCGACTTGATCCGATGTTTTGAAAAGCTTTTGATATACTCGATGGATCGATGTATTTTTATATAACATCGAATGAATTTTAACCATCTAATGAAATTATTATATAAAAAAATAAATAAAGAAAAACAAAAGGAAAACACTGGAAATATGACATTAATACTGGAATTTCTATGATTGTGGAGGCTTTTATCGTTTTTACTTATTGTAATAATTATGACCAATATTCTTATATATTGACCTAATTTTTTAGAACAACCAATATAGCGTTTATTTTATTTAATAAGCAACAACTGAATCAGAGAATGATTGTAAAAAATTTGTTTTTCTTTTTCTTAGTTACTGATAAAAGGCGTGCGGACAAGAACAGGGGTTTTTAGTGGACACCGCTACTCTGGTTTATATTATGATGATTCCTCAAATATTTCGGCTCCAGCGATAGCCGTCAGCTACCTAGAATGGGTCGAAAAAACCTCTAAAAATCGCGTTTTGTATGGATAACTTTTTTGCCATGATATTTTTAGTAAACAAAAATTGTCACAAATAGTGTAAATCAAAGAATTACAGAGTTTTCCATCAAAAGGTTTTGCAAATTTGCCCTAACACAAAGGATATTGAATTTTTTGCAGTGATTTTTTTTAATTATTTTTTGGCAATTTTTAGTAAAATATGTATAACTCCTCCATCTCTTGCCTGATTTTCCATTCCGAGGTATCATTGGAAAGGTGCTGACTGCTGCTTTTTATTCCTGTCACTAATTTATCCTTTAAAGCTTTTTTTATGATGTCGGATATTAGCTTCATTGACTGAATTTTATATCATTGAGGCGCCTTAATGTATCTGATTTATTTAATCGATTTATTTAATCGGCGTCTGATATAATATCTTAAAAAACTAAATTTAATAAATATCTTTAAAAATTTACTAAAGAAATTTTATTGCTCACTCAATTAAACTTTAGAATTTATTTTAAAAAATAAATCAGCTCAATTGAACGATTAGCTTATGAGCTACAAGCTCTCAAAAGTCACGCAAAGTAACTGCAATGTTACTGCAAATACTTTGTGTTCGAAGAAAAAAATAAGCGCTGGTTTTTTTATGCAGGATTTACGCTTTATGTCTTTGTTTTGTTGCTTGTAAATGACCATACTTACCATTGCATACCAGAAGTTGAAAAGACCCTGCGCTGGTTATCAAACCAACAACTCGAACATGCATTATTGTGGTCTTACGACACGCTCATACACAGTTGGCTTCAATGTTGCAAGTATGTTCGACACAACAATCGCAGCGCTTGCGTAGTGCGGTCAGACTGTCACTGTATTTGTTGAGGGTAGATTGCAAGTAGCGAAAATGCCATCGCTTGCAGATCACTGATATATAGCTATGAAATCTTAAAAAAACAGAAAAATAATTTTTCTATAATATAATCAAATATCGAATATTTGATTTAAAATATATGGATGCATATTTATATATATGTATAATTATTTTTTAAATAAAATATTATAATTTTGATTTCATTATAGAAAAATTATTTTAAATTTATTTAAAGATTTGATAGCTTCACTGGTAGTAGTTTACAGGTTTGTCCATACTCGAAGCGCCCATCTGGCAACACTGTAACTTTCCGCAGTGATGCCAAATCGACTAATGACATACCGCGTTTGAAGCGTCATTCCAAGCAAATGTTTACAATGGAACAGTACACGCCACGCGAACGCTCTAAAATTGTTGAAATTTACATTCAACAAAACAAGTCAATAGTGAAAACTCAACGTGCTTTCAAAAAATGAGCGATGAAGCTCATTTTCAGTTGAACGGAACGGTAAACAAACAAAATTGCCGTATTTATGCCACTGAAAATCCACAAGAGATTCAAGAGGTACCTCTTCACGATGCAAAAGTCACTGTTTGGTGCGGCGTTTGTGCTAAAATGCTCATTGGGCCGTTCTTTTTCGAAGATGATAATGGCCACAGAGTTACTGTCAATCAGGAGCGTTATCGCGATATGATAAACAATTTTTTCATGCCAATCGTTCGTCGAAAGCGTATCAGGCACTACTGGTTTCAACAAGACGGCGCGCCACCACACACAAGCCGCACTACAATCGATTTTTTGAAGCAATTGTTCCCTGGCCGTTTGATGTCAAAAAATGGTGATTTCGATTGGCCGCCAAGATCACCAGATTTAACGCCTCCAGACTTCTTTTTGTGGAGTTATTTGAAATCAAAGGTTTACGTCAACAAGCCAAAGACCCTAGAAGAGCTGAAAACCAACATCCGTGAAGAAATAACCGCCATTCCCATCGAAATGTTGAAGAAAACCATGGAAAATGCTGCAAAACGGGCACAATATGTCGTAGAGGCCAATGGCGACCATTTACGAGATATCATATTCAAGAAATAATGTAAGCAAATCTACTTGAACCCAATTAAAGGATATTCATGACGAACAGACAAAAAATTGTGGTTTCTTTGATTTATTAAAAAATAAAACGCTTCGAATATGGACAACCCTGTATTTTATTCTGAAGAGTGGAAATATTCGCGCTAAAAAAAAAAAGCCGAGTTAATAATTTTATAACTAACATTATTTTTCTTGAATTATAACACAGTGTGCCAAAACCATAAATAAACAAGCACATCCAAACTTTATAGAAATTCTTAAAGAAGGATATGTTCAGAGCCCGTCGCATTTAAATTGACCTCTCAAGGTCATCACAATTTTTTTCAACTAATTTTTAAAGTTGAAGTGCTCGAATTTTGTTGTGCCGACATTATTTGCATTTTTACAGCAATGTGGTCTATGGGATATTAAAAATAAAATTCACTTTTTTTAAAAAAATTTAACGTTAAATTAGGCTTGTTAAGAGATACTCGATAAAATAAAAAACGAAGTGTGTCGCGAAGCAATTTTTTGTACTTTTTTAACTTAAAAAAATGGTGTTTCTATAAAATTTAATTAAATAATATTCCACAAATGCCATTTGAATTTTCAAAAAAATTAATTGCACTAAAAAATGCCTTTCCATTTAACTTAAGAACATCGAAATCGGTTAAGAATTTGCTAAATGGCGGCATTTTTAACGTTTTTTTTTGTGTGTCAAAAACTAATTCCTATGTAATTAATGTTTGCTACCATACAAATGCTCCATTTTCATAAAATTTTTTTGCATAGCCTTATTTTACGTCAAATTCTATTAAAAAAAGTGCATTTTATTTTTCATTTCCAATAGGCCAAATGGCTGCAAAAATGCAATTAATGTCGGCTCAACAAAATTCGAACACTTCAACTTAAAAAATAAGTAGAAAAAAAATTGTGATGACCTTGAGAGGTCAAATTAGAAGCGATGGACTTTCAACATGTCCTTCTTTAAGAATTTCTATAAAGTTTGGATGTGCTTGTTTATTTATGGTTTTGACACAGTGTTTTATAATTCAAGAAAAATAATATTAGTTATCAAATTATTAATTCGGCTTTTTTTTTGAGCGCGAGTGTATTTGTTGCGAATCATTTATCCTTCTCTTAGGTTGTTAGTGACGAGTTGCTTCTACTGATGAGTTGCTTCTACTGAATTAAGTCTCTAGTTCTACAGTTTCCATTATTTCATTTTCATCAATGTCAGCAGGCACTCTTGCCTTCATTGCAATTTTGTGTAAAATTATGCAAGCATTGACAATAGTTTTGTTTCTGTACTCGATTCAAATTACTTAAAGTTGCTTGAAAGCATTATTTTACAAATTTGGGAAGCTCGAGAGAGAAGACTAACATTCAAAATGTCACTCTCTATTCTATTACAATAACTTGAAGTTAGTACAGCAAAATACTTAATAGATTTGTTTTCGTACTCGATTCAAGTAACTTGAAGTTGCTTGGAAGCGTTATTTTACAAATTTTTTTGATAGAGAGAGGATAATAACGTGCAAAATGTCACTCTCTATTCTATTACAATTACTTGAATCGAGTACGAAAACAGACCTCATTTTTGATGCTCTTTCATGTGAATAGTGGAGCACACGATGCTTGGAAAAGCACCTGAAGTGGAACTTCAAAACATCAAAAGCCCTTTCGATGGTCTTACGGCTCTTTGCATGAATTATTATTGAATTTTTCCTCTTTAGCTCTATGCGGCTCAGCCAATGGTGTGAGTAGCCAAGGTTCGAGAGGGTAGCCTTAATCGCACAAGAGCCATGTCTCTTGTTGAGAACTGTGATTTCTCATGAGGTGTGTTTTCTCTACGGATGTTGCCCAAATGTCCGAATCATGGCACGAACCTGGATATTTAGTATTCACAGATGTAATTATGAGACGTTGATCGCAAATCTGGGGCCGAATTACAGCATCCGTGATCGAGCAAATTTACGAAGGGCACGACGAGACAAGTGCCCATCAATCTTGTACAACTTTGCTCGATCACGGATGCTATAATTTGGCCCCTGGTTTGGAAAAATACATGTATGAATGAAATGTATTCTGAAACCGATTGGTTTTAAAAGCAAGAAACTTACCGCTTCAACATTAATGCTGTAGTATCCTTTTCGGTTCATGTATAAACTCAAAGGTTTTTCAGCATTATTTTCAGTTGGTGAAACAGTTGCCACATGAGTGCAATGCAACCAATTGTACTTTTTATACCAAAGTTTTGGTGGAATCTGCAAGTTCCATAAGAAAGAAACAATAAGTGCAAGCCAATATATAGAACATATTTAAAAAAGTACCGTTTTAATTGCAGCTTGCTCTTCATGACTGGTAGGAAATCTTACCTCATTTCCTTTGACTCGAATTATTAGTTTTGTCATTTCATGTAAGCTACGCGAAACTGAAGACTGGCTCATTGGTTGGACACAATGGTTACCAACGCATTTTTGGTAAGAACCGTGTCCAAAGAAATAAAGTGAAGCCAAAAGTCACACTGATAATGGCAAAGTTGTGCACTGAGTATCAAAATGAGATAGCTCCTCAACGAGCTTCCAGCATAGTGCCTTCCCCAGACGAAAATAATTCACAAACTGCTTGACGCTTAAAGAAAATGGGTCATTCGTTGATCTTGTTCAGAATCGACGTATAAAAGTAGTAATAATTCTTCCATGCTTTTAATTAAATTTTTATATCAACAGTATCAACACAATTAAATTGTCTAAGCACTAAATTTTATTTTCACAACAATTATTATTTAGCTCAAAACTGAAATGTCACTCGTTGTTAAGATACTTTATGATATTAACAAAATAGTAAAGAATAGAGCTTTTAAATTTTCACCAGAATACGAACCATTAACAACTCGTTAATATTAACTACTAGCTGAAACCCGGCGCGTTACTGCCACGCCCCCGTTTCCAAATACCCATCAAATGTCAATAGTGAAACGGCATGTTTAAATTTTAGTCGAATACTGCCGCATTCCAAAGCTATTCGATAAATCATAAAGTAACTTAATCATAAAAGCCATAACTTTTAAATGGAAAGAGATATTGGTGTAATTTTTTCATATAAATTATTTTGGAGACTTGTCTTAACCCTAGAATGGTAAACATCGCCTGTGAGGCGAAGCAATTTATTTTTTCAAATAATCTAAAAAAATATGTGATCTACAAATACGCCTATAAAATGTTTAAGCTATATAAAAAATGAATTGTTTTTGTTTATTTTTGTAACAAAATATATAATAAATATGTTTTTGTTTTTGTTTTAATACATTTTTGTTTTTTCGAAGGTGAAATGTGCGTTTTTTATAAAAGTCGCCTCACAGGCCATGTTTACCATTAAGTGCTAAAAAATATGTTTACCATTCTAGGGTTAAGTAAGGAATATTAATTTATTTGTGGGCGGTAAAAATAGGCGTGGACGTAGGTAAAAATAGGCGTGGACGCCCATTTTTAGTAGTGTCCAACAGTAACCATATATAAACTTAATTTCCAAATTTTAGTCTAATACGATGAAAACCGTCCGAAATATAGCATTTTTATTGACGTGTGGGCGGTATTTATCATTTTTATAGGTTTTTTATAATTTTTTTTCCTTAACCATTTCCTACCTGAAACAAATCGACTGCCAAAATTTCAGCTCAATCGGCCCAGTAGTTTTGGAGTCTGTAGGCATCACACAGACAGGCAGAATATTTGTATGGGAGTATATGGGAAAATCTTAAAAAGGGCACATCTTAAAAATGCTGGAACCACTGAACCGATTTCGTGCAAAATTCATGTTAACTATCTACAGACCATACCCAACGTACCCTGCTATTTTGGTTGAAATCGGTCGACCTGTTTTGTAGTTAGCGGTGACATCAAAATGTACACTTCTTTTTATGATTTTTTATGATTTTTTGGAGTAAATGATCTTTATATGATATGAAAACATATTAAATGCCTAAATTTTGATATTTTCATATTCTTCAAGGATTTTCAAGAAACGAAAGTTTGTATTGAAAATATTTTTTTTTTTTGCTTCAGTTGTCAAATCATTTGAGACAATATGAATAATAACCTGCACAATCGATACATGTAAAATTGATACACATTCGTGAAATAGCAGTAAAGATATTTAAACTAAAATTTACCCGCACAATCGATGCATCACGGTCTGAAAGGCATACAGATTAATGAATTAGTTACGTAAATTAATGTATGTATAAATTGCTTAAATTAATAAGATTAAAATGTTTCTCAAATTTTTCTCCCTTTTTGTGGTTTTTGGACCACTTTTATCGATATCTTTGAGATACTTCAACGATATTTGGGTTGGTTCTTAAAACGATCAATTTGCGGAGAAAGTGTGAAAACGCTGTAGTAGCTGAACTTGTTATTGCATGTTTTAAATTCTGTAAAGTGGGCGTAATTTTAGTTCTACTACGTCCATTATTATTATTATTACGTCCATTTTTTGCTGAGTTTTCAAGAGTAACCATACAAACTAAATAATAAAATCTTAGTCCAATACAACCGAATTCATTTGAAATATAGCGTTTTTATTGATTTTTGGGTGGTAATAAGGGGTGTGGTAGTTTTTATTTATTTATTATTTGAGATATGGGCCTTGGCAGCAAATGTTGTACATTTGATGCCTTTAGGTGTTACCGTTCCTGAGATCTTAACGGATACCAACCCACACGAACGATTTGTATGGGAGTATATGGCAACATTTTTAACGAAACCACTATACCGATTTCGTTCAAACTTCACATAAACCATTTACAGAATATTCCTAACGTTCACTTAAATTTTGGTTTAAATCGGTCTGCCCGTTTTTGCGGTTAGTGGTTACATCAAAATGTACACATCTTTTTATATATAAGACTTGTATTCCCCGGCAGACCTTGTTCTGCCACAGACCGCCTTACTGCCATATACGAAAATGTGAAGAAATGCCAAATATATTCACCATTTTCAGTATAGCTGCCGAAAGTAGCCATATGAACTAAATTACCAAATTTTAGTCTCATACGATCAAAACCGCGCGAAATATAGAATTTTTGTTGTTTTGTAAGCGGTAAAAAGGGGTCCGGCAAAAATATTTCTCTTAAACCATCTCGTACTCGAAACAAATCGACTGCCAAAATTTCAGCTTAATTTAGCTTAAACCAGGCGCACTTTGCTTCACTCCACGCTGACCCCCCGAAAAGTGAGTTAAACTAAAGTGGGACAGGCCCACATTAAGTGCACTTGCCGAGAGTAACCATATGAGCTATATTACAAAATTTTTGTCTAATACGAACCAAACCGTTGTAAAAAAACATTTTCATTGGTTTGTGAGCGGTAAAAGGGAGACGTATAAACCAATTTTTAGTACAGTTGGTGACAGTAACCATACAAACTAAACCAAAATTTTAGCTCAATCGACCCAGTAGTCAATATTAATGATTTTTCAAAAAATAGGTGTGGCTATATGGTGATAACGCCCATATTAAGTTCAGCTGCCGAAAGTAACCATACAAACTTAAGTATCAAATGTTAGTCTAATACGGCCAAAACTGCTTGAAATATAGCATTTTCACGGATTTGTGAATTTCGTACAGTTTCTGACAGTAACCACACAAAATATATTACCAAATTGAAGTCTTATACTAAAACCGTATGAAATAAAGCATTTTAATTGGTTTGTGGGCGGTAAAAGGGGGCGTGGAAACCCATTTAGTGCAGTTGTCGACAGTAACCGTACAAACTTAATTACCAAATTTAAGTCTTATACGACCAAAACCGTTTGAAATAAAGCATTTTCATTGATTTGTGGGCAGTAAAAAGGAGCGTGGAAACCCATTTTTTAGTACAGTAGTCGACAGTAACTGTACAAACTTAATTAAAAAAATTTAGCCTTATACGACCCAAGCCGACTGAAATATACAATTTTTATTGATTTGGGGGCGGTAAAAGAGGGGTGTGGCAACTTTTTTTTCCTCAACCATCTCGTACCTGAAAAAATTCGAGTGCCAAAATTTCAGGTCAATCGGTTCAGTAGTTTTGGAGTCTATAAGCATCACACAGACAGACACACATCATTTTGCTTTTTGTATATATAGATGTTGATTTGTGGGCGGCAAAAGTGGGCGTGAAAACATTGTATATAGTGACCACCACTTGGAGCACCTACACAGCAAGTTTCACTATAAAAATGTGTAGAACTCTGGAATTGCCATGATTTCGAATAAGTGGGCGTATATATACTGCGACCATGCCCATTTTTTGTACAGTTACCGACAGTAACTATCTGAACAAGACTACCACATCTTAGTTTTTAACGATCGAAACCGTCTGATATATCCTTTTTTTGGTTTGTGGTCGATAGCGCAGATTTGGCTTGTACATGGGAGGTACCACGCCCCTCGTCCTATCGTTACCAAACCTCACAGGAACACTCTCAAAATGTGGCTTCCTTTTCCCTGAAAATTTCATAAAGATCGGTTCAGCGGTTTTGGAGTCCATACGTGATATAGCCACATACCCACATACATACATCCATTTTTATATATATAGATTTTGTTAATGTGGTGAAGTTTGTTGAGCTGCCAGAATAAGGCTGTTAATCTATAGCGTAAGCAATAAAACCGAAAAATTACTTGATTTAACAGATAATTTTTTAAAATAGTATTTTTTTATCCGACTTCGGTAATTTAAATTGCAAAACGTTTGTAATTAAATAAACTATATGCTACATAAAAAATGTTCCTGATTTTTACTATTTCTCAAAGAAAAAGTTAATTAAAAATGTAATTTTTTTAGAAAATCGTAAAAATTTTTTAAAATATGAACCTTGATGAGCTTGTCCATTTTCAGCCCGATTAAAACAAAAAATAAACAAATGGAAAGGTAATTTATTTACCTTTTCAACACCATGCTTTTTCTTTCAGTCGAACATCTGATTTTAGCCACTATTTGATATGAATGAAGTCATGTAATTAACACGCCCACATCTATGCCGTTCTTGGTATTTCTTCAAAAATTAAATTTGTATGGCAGTGTCATTGTTTCGTTGAAAAATCTTTTTTAATTATTTATATACAAACCATAATATAGTAAGTTACGTGGTATACAAATTTTTCCCTTCAAAGAGGTACAAATATTTTATAGTTTTATTTATTTAATTGAACTATAAAAACATACTAAGTGTAATTCAGGACCTTCACAATCAAAAACTGAAAAAAACTTAATTAAACTTTGAATTATACTAGTAATTCTTTTTGGGGGTTCACAGCACCCCCAAAAATTATAATTTTTGTATGGTTTTTGGCTTAAATCGTGAAATGGACATTTTTTCTTAATTTCTATGCGCTCGGATTTGAACATTTTCGATTTCGGCAAAAAATTATGGGTATACTTCGAAAATGTTCGTCTTTCGATTTTTGAAAAATGGTGGGGTGAAGCGTTTCATCAAAAGAATCTTTCCGTATATCGGATAAATCGGTTTATTGGCCTCGGGCAGGCTCTAAGTCAGTAAGAAATTAAAATACTGAATAAAAGTCATCACATCCAAATTTATTATTAATCGCTAATATCGAGGTCAGAGTCGCTGGTGTAGTAGCCACGGTTGCTCATGTCGACGCATTTCAAGTGATATGGCCGGTCACATTTGTTGCAGTGAATTGCAAAGTGCCAAAAAAACCAATAAAAACGCATTAAAAACACACAAAAACACTAAATACGCCATGAAACGGAGTTTGTGGGGTGAAAAGTTATATTTTGAAAACGCGGCTGGTATCACACAACTCGATAGATATTTTACAAACAATTTATATTTTTTTTACAACAGCATTAAACTCACTCGACTGATATATTTACCTTAAATTTGTGTTGAGTAGTTGGCATAGAACACGATTATTTCACTCGATCAAAAAACTTTTGAAAAAAATTTGTACTACTGTTTCGGAAGAGCAACGCAATGTACGTTTGAACGCTTCGCTGTGTCATGAAAAACTGTGCGGTAATGAAAGCAACACGGTATACACTTGATTATATGTAAGCGCACTGTCTAAATTTTAAAGGTGAAACGCTTCACCCACCGAAACGCTTCACCCCACCGCACCCTACTAATATAAATTTAAACATCATGTTTGGTGCCATATTTTTAAATTCAAATT
Organism: Dichetophora obliterata; assembly: GCA_963920525.1. Classification (NCBI taxonomy): domain Eukaryota; kingdom Metazoa; phylum Arthropoda; class Insecta; order Diptera; family Sciomyzidae; genus Dichetophora; species Dichetophora obliterata. The sequence continues at coordinate 123,756,423 of OY986439.1, forward strand.
AAGATCTGCTCTCAATACTCTCACAATATTAATTTAAACATTTTTTCTCTTTATGGAGGAGTTAAAAAATTTTGAGTAACATTTAATGTTTCAGTTGCGGTAGACCTTTTGGCGGAAATGCCTATACATAAATAAGCGTAGGCGAAACCGTTCGGTACCATTTTCTCATAGATTAGAGTAGGGAGAAGGAATGAACCGAATATTTTTGTGACCTTTGACCTAAAACATGAGGGTAGAAAAATGTTTCTAAGGTAAAACCTAAACTAAAAGAAATGGAAGAAAGTGGTGTAAGAGGAAATTTTAGACATTAGGGGTATTCACACTGACTTGGGTCCTTGGGCAGAATAGCAAAGGTCGTACATTTTGCTTTTGTAGAGTGCCGTAGTACCCTTAGCCCATATTTGTTTAATTTTTGCATGGTGTTATAATGTCGGGTCATTTTCGCATAGATTTCTGCAATATTCGTGGACTGAGAGCCGATTTTTTCTCGGTATATGTACATTGTACTCTTCATAGGCCTCAAATATTGGCACTAGGCGAGACCCAGGTGGCCGAGGATGCAGATCCACTGGATTTTCATATACTTGGATATCGCTTACTGCCATTGTTTTCTTTTTTTGTTTAATTTATAGAAGTCCGAATCTAGGGAGGGAGCCCACTTTTAACAAACTGGACTCTCTCTCTGATTCAATTACGCACATTTTGGTGTTATTTCCTGAAAGTGAGATCGTTTTAGCAGTCAATTTCAATGTCCACACCCCAGCTTGGTTACGTCATTCGGGCCTGCTGACACCTGTTGGGCAATATGTTGAGCTATTTGCTGAATCGAACCAATTGATTCAACTTGTGAAGGAACCCACATTTTTTCCTCAAAGTGATATGCATAGCCATAACATCGTTGACCTTTTTCTGACTTCGCATCATGAAAAATATGATGTGAGTGTCAACGCGCCTCTTGGTATCTCGGACCATTGTACCATCTCCGCTGTTTTTCCATATTCTAACCCCTGGACCTCTACGCCTTAAGCCCCGAAGAGGACTGCATGGTTTTATGGACGGGCAAATTGGACTGCGTTAAATAAGTTTTATCGCAACTTTAATTGCAAATTATGTTTCGCTGATAGAAATGTGAATGCCGCGGCTGTCATGGTACAAGAAATCATTTTGTTGGGTATGCGGTCTTTCATTCCCAATAAGACGTGAAGCATTAAACCAAAAGATGGTTTAATGAGACCATGGGATGGTTTAATGGTTAATGAGACTTGCAGAATTGCAGTCAGGTTCAAAGAGGGAGCCTTTCAGAATTGGCGTTCTAACAAGAATACCGATCTAAGAGACTTCGCATTGGGGCAAGAAATCGCTGTAATGCAATTTGAAAACGCAAAAAGTTTCTGCACGAAGCTCGCATCCGAGAACAGATTCTTCACTGCCCCAAAGGGATCAAAAATTTTTGGTCATTTGCTAAAAGAATGAAGAATCAGACATCGTCATCGATTCCAACTCTTTTAAAAGATGACCAAATCTCCACTGACCCGGCTTATAAAGCGAACCTATTTGCTAGATTGTTTGCACAAAATTCCACTCTCCCAGATAGCAATCAGCCACTGCCCTTACAAATCAACTTAAAAAAAGCCTCTGGCCCTGATGGCATACCGCCAATTGTGCTTAAAATGTGTGCTTCTTCGCTGGTTCGGCCTTTGCGCAACCTTTTCAACATGTCCTACAGAACAGGAGTATTTCCATCTTATTGGAAGGTGGCAAATGCCCAGCCGGTACCAAAAAATTGCTGCTAGATGTTTTAAAAGCATTTAAAAAAACTAAAATTATGCAAACTATTTAAAAAAATGTTGTAAGTTAAACTTACAAAATGTGTAATTACGAGCAGCAGAACTCCAAAGCCCTAAGCTAGGGGACTAGAGACTGGGTATAAAACTATAATAATTTTGTATTTTGGCCACTAAATACCAGTCATGTCCACATGTTTGATTTTATTACCCAAATTGAAGATAATAACTTATCCTCAAATTTGAGCATTGCAATTATTTTTCAAACTGTACTCTTCTTAAAAACTCCTATTATAATTCCTAATTTTAAGAAAACATTTTTCCTTAAAATGACTACCTAAATATGACTATGCTATGCCATATAATGTCACGTCAATAACTGACATAACACTATATAACACCCATCATATAATTAAATTAAAAACCTACTTAAGTATGATCGCGCCGTAAAATGTCATGTCAATAACCCGACACAACACAACACAACACAAACCATAATATATAAAATAAAAACCTAACAAAACATAAATAAGCTAATCTAATAAATACAAAACAGAAATAAGCTAATCTAATGACAAATAAAATTAAATTACATACAACACTTGCACATTAAAAATACATATACAGCACATTTATGCAATGTATATGTAGCACATTCATGCAACTCATTCAAGAAAAAACCTATTAAATGAAAATCCTACCAAAATATTAGTAAAAAAACCTAATAAAAACCTAACAAAATAAAATAAAACCTCATAAATAATAAAGTTGAAAATTAGTAAAAACCTAAAACCTGAAAAACTATATTTATATAAAGGATATTTCTTCACAAAATCCACCGAAAACGGTCAAAGATTGCCACAATAACCCACTTAACATGCCGGCATATGTGCCCAACCTCATTCTAACTCACAATGAACCGCTCCCAACGGAAGTCGCAAAACAACTGGTAATGTCTTACGAACCCCACCGAAACGGCCAAAAATCGCACTAAACGATCCACAACCCATCGTAACCTGCCCGTAAGGCTCCACCTTTTTACCAGCAGATGAACCCATCTAGCCGATGTGGCGTTCACGCGATATGTAGCTAAAATTCAATTTGTTTGACACCGAAAAACCACATTACCATATTCAAGATCGAATTTCGAGAAAGGACACCCAAAACTGATGAATCAAGAAAAACTACCGCATAAGTTATGCAATCCGACGGCTGATAAAATTGCCGTCAACTATCTACCGCTACTAACTGACACTACTACAAACCCGTCAAACAAAATATATCTAACAAAAGGTGGAAAACTGTGTATGAAAGGCAATAATTTATTGCTAAGGAGCATTACACATGTTCTTCTTAGCCGAGTTTTAAGTCCCCCAAAAAACCTACAGGGAAAACAATTAAAAATGGGTGAACCCCACTTTCCCTATATGATTATTTGTCACTAATTGACAAACAACCATTTTATTTTTTCTTCCAAATCCACTCACAAGCATGTGGTGTCTAAGGATCAGAGGAGGATGTGTAGTGACCACGGTTACGTGAGCCTTCCATGGATATGTTAGTAAAATGGTGTAGTTGTTAACAATCTTATTCTATGTTATAAGTGCAGACCGTCGATCATTCCGAATAACGAACGACAACAGAATGTTCACCAATAATGAAACTACCGACAAACACCCTACCAACGTCCATCCATCCAGAAGGAAGTGGATAGCAACCTCGGTCACCTTCCAATTTTAAACAACAGACGTTCAAAAAATAACGCTTAAAAATAGGGGTGAGTTGGTGCAACTACTTGTAGAACGTACAATCGCTCGAATCGTGAACGTTAAAAAACCAAATGCATACTAAAATTACTATTGATAAAACACTTTTTAAACATTTAACCATCCAAATGAAAGTGGAAAAGCAACCCAAAAGGCATGAAAGCGTTTCAGAACTCAGCAAACTTTTTAAAAAACTTTTGTAAGTTAAACTTACAAAATATGTCCAAAAAGACTGAAAAAATTACGAGCAGCAGAACTCCAAAGCGCTAAGCTAGGGGGCTAGAGACTGGGTATAAAAATATAATAATTTTGTATTTTGGCCACTAAGTACTTGTCATGTCCGTATGTTTGATTTTATTCATTTCATTTCCTGTCATTTCAAAAGTACATTCTTACTGTAGCACCGTGTAATTTGCACTAAGTAGGCAGCGGCAGCTACGGTGCTTTCTGGTTGGCGTCCATCAATTTTTGTCCATATTTTGTAATTAGATGTTTGTATGTTTGTGCACATTTTTCGGTGTCAACTTTGTAGTTAAGTCTCTTCTACAATGGTACGTTAATGATTTGTAGCATTTCAATATGCATTCGTTTGTGGTAGTTACTCTCTTGTTGTATCTCCACGTCGCACAGTGGGGCATTGAACCCTTAAAATGGCTATTAATTCACTTAGAAAAGGGAGGGAATTTTTGACTTTGTTTTTAGTTAGAATGGGTCCAAATGAGAAAAAAATTTCCGTCCGTCCGTCTGTCTGTCTGTCGACACGATTGCAGCAGTAATTTTGAAGCTATCGTAATGAAATTTAGTTTTTAAGCTTGTATCTAAAATATAAAAATTAAGATAGAAAATGAACCTTCCATACAAAATGACTTAATCAAAACTGTGAAAGCTCTTTAAATTCCACAAAACTTAATACATGGACTTGAAATTTTGTATCTTAGCTTTGATATTTAATATTAGCTTTAAGTATGAAATTTAACTAAATCGGATGAAAACCACGAATACCTCCCATACAAAGTGACTTTATCAAAACTGTAAAATCTCTCTAAATTCTACTAAAATTAATATATGGACTTCAAATTCTGCACATAAGTTTTGATTTTAATTATGCATTCTGAGTAAATACCAAAATCTATTTTGTACTTTTTATTTGTTTTTTTTTCTCAAGGAAATCTCAGGAAACATAGTGATACGAAGTTATAGTAAAAAAATTGAAATACCGCGAAAGTGAACAGCAATGACGCAACTTTTTTCTTTACAGAATATTACTAGAATGTCAAAAGTTTACGATTATCAAAACAGTTTGATCCCTCAACTTTACTCCACTCAAAACTATATCTATATTAACATAATGAAAATTCACATTTTTTTAAGGTTGAAGTTAAAAAATAAAAAAAAATAGCAACACTTTTTCACAAAAAAAAATATATATATATATATTTTGTGTTGCTTAAATACCTAAACAAAAAGGTTGCATCAATGTTTTATGTAATTTTTTTTAAATAATATACGAAAAAAAACCCTCATTGTGCGTCGTCCAAGTTTGTTTTGTGTTAACCTTTTGCACAGTGGGTTGCAAGTGCTGTTTTCTGTTCCATGGGTTTATATGTAACTCTTTGGTCTGATTTGTATGCTGCTATTCTTGTCCTTAAATTTTCCGACGTAAACTTTGTCGCATTTTTGGACATCGTCACCTTTGCATCCAATTTTATATACTACATTATATTTTTCCTTTTTGTCAATCTTATTCTTTGTCTTGCTGTAAGCTTGATCAAGAGTGTTGTTTTTAATAGCTAATCGGAAAAGTTATTTATTATAAATGTTAGAGATTTGTACATTTTTGTTGAGGTATCCTTCTTTTCGTCGGAGAACTGTAGCCAAAACAAATCTTTAATACATTTTCAATTGCAAGGTCAACAAAATAAGGAATAAAAACATAAGATAATTTGAAATTTAAGATTTTCTTAGAATGAGAAAAAACGATTGAAATTTAGAAAGTTTTTCGAATTTCGACCACAGCAGTTATAATTAAAACTTTCAAAATTTATTTATGTTAATTAAACCTTGTAATTTTGTATTTCGCAATAACTCAACTGGTAAAGCAGGACGAAATAAATTTTTTTGCAAAAGTTTGACAAATTTTTAAGCCCAAAATAGATTTCATCAAAATTAGAAACTATCAAAAAAGTTCTTACGAGGGTATTCCTTATAAATATATTTAATCTAATCTGTCCCAATGACCTTAAACACGTCTACATTCGCACAAAGAATCCTTTTCTGGATTGATACAAAGATTTCCATAATCAAGTTATTTGAAGTCTTCCATGTTGACAATATACATAAGATTGTATTAAGAAAATAGAACTTTTGCCAGCTAATGTACAGATACAGATACAAGCTAACGGAGAAAGGTTGACGTATGCAAATACATAGATACCACGCAATGTTTCCCTTTCGCAATGAGAAGTTTAGAAAGCAATGTTTGTGAAAGGTTGTCAAACCCATTTCATGCTCAAGTGTTAGTTCTTGACGATTTATTCTCTCCAAAAGATACAAATCTGTTGGAAGCATATTTTAAATCAGTGTAGAAGATCTTGTTGTTGTTGGTGGTGTTGATTTGCAAATGATTGGATACAAGTTTCCATAGCAAAAAACTATATGAAAATGTGTGCATGTACTAAGGAAAATTTATGTGTGATTTTCGAATACCAGCATCGAAATACTCTCACACATTTGCTCATTTGCATAAGATTGCAGCATGTGTTGTTACAGCTTTGAGGATACAATTTCACAACAAATTCCAACACTTTTTCATTCATCTAGGCAATATGTTAATGTTTATAATATCTCATTGATTTTCTTAAAGCATCGAACTAAAATGTGCAATATTTTTGGTGTTTTTGTAAATAGTATATAATAGCATACTTAATTTATAAAAAAACATTGTAAGCCAATTCACAGTTTATTGTAAATTGGACTGATTAATGCGTAATAGCGTAATTCTTGGTTTTTTGAAAGTCTGATAAATTGTTGTTTTTTTTAATGCAAACACAAGTTAAGCAGGCCTGATTAATTTGTACATGCCCTTAGGTATTTTACTGCAGCGTGTAAACTGATGATTAAGCATATAAGACAACCCGGACAATAACTTTTCTTTTCCACTCAGATTCAAGCTTTATTTTTGTTTACTCTAACACAAAAACAAATGTCTAGTTTGTTCTCTTCTTCTTGCTTCTTTCATGAAAATACCTGATTCAACACCAAAAATTGCAACGTCCTAAAATGTTGCGCTCACAGTTATCAAATTATCCACATTACAAAATTAACAGATTACAATATTATATCGAACTGTGAATTGCCTAAGTGTTCTTATAATGTTTTATATCATGTTATAGGAATGTAAATTTGCAAAAACATTTGCCAAATTGTTTGGTAAGCCGTTGTTTGGTAAATATCGATATTATTGCAAAAAATAAAAAAATTATTCAACTTAGTTTAACCAGTTTTAAAACTCATTTATGTGACTTGCCTTCTTTTGAAACTTGTTGTTTGTTGTTTGAATATTTGAACTTGTAGAGATAAGAAAATTTAACTTAGCCTTTTTTGAAATTGTGTAATTAATCTTGATCCTTTAAAACCTGAACTTGACTTATTTTGATCCAAAGCGGCTAACAAAATTTACTTTTTTTAAGAAATCAATATCTGCTTACATGGCCGTTTACAGGAGGGGCAAACTGAGCATCTTTTCCCACCCCCTTGAAGTTAAAATATTATGGACATATAGAAAACGTAAAGAAAAATCTTTTTAAGATGTCTCCAATTTTTTTGTTTTTGGCCGTGGCCACTTTTTAATATATGCTCTTTATATATTAACATTTACTAAACCATTGCAATAAAGTAAATATTTTCTTTAAGTAAACTCTTACTTTCTTTGCTTTTTTTCAACATCTGTCTTAGGATGTTTTAAAGCCTTATTAAACATTTTTTTAGGCTTTTCTAAGTTTTCTTGATAAAAGTTTTTGATAAGTTTAACGTTACTATTATATCTTTAAGATAATACATAATAAAAGATTATGTGAATACCACTTCTTAGAGGCACATATAAATATAGATATGCATAAATGTTTAATATTTTACCAGAAATCTATAAAAAAAATATAAATAATTGAACCCTATCCTACACTTTGGGATCGCTAAGAACCAATTCCAACTATAAAGACTTCCTAACCGTCATCAATGTCGAATATATGTACACTAGATACATTCAAATCCTACTTTGCTTCTGATTTTTCGTGTTTCCCACTCATATGAAAGGTATTTGCATAAAAATAGTAAAATGCAAAAAAAAAACACACTCTCATAAACTGGATGAGTTCCAGTTAAAAACGTGTTTTCGGGCACTCTGCGCTCATGTAATTTTATTAATTTTCATACTTGCATTAAATTTACAATGAATTGTTGCAATAAAATACAACAAATTCTATCATCATGAAAAATTAGTTGCTGAATTCGATTCCGAACTCATATTTGACATCAAATTAAGTTAGCGGTCACCAGGAGCAAATAAACGCGAATATCGTGGATTTTTCACTCAGTTTTTATTTTAATTCTCCCATCTGGTAGGTTATGATGTTCTTTTCAAAATGAAACACTTAAGTTGTAAGACCTGCTTAATGAAGAAAATAATTTAAGAAAATATTTTGCAAATCGAACAATATTTAAGCGATATGTGATTGGTACTGTGAATGTACTTTTTCGATAAATGTGGGTTTCTTGTGCAGTCTATCTGCTTTTAATACTGAGAATATTTTTATTTCTGTTGTATGTATATGTGTAATTAGGCGCCTTACGAAAAAAAGTTGTTCGGGAAAGTACCTCAAAATAATCCTTGGCTTATGTTCTGAGGATTCCCTAAATATTTCTACTCTAACGATAGTCATATTTTAGCTCTCATGGCTTGAAATAACCTCTAAAAAGCAAGTGGTACAAATATAAAAACAGAAGATCAGAAATAATAGTATGAGACCCAAGTGAAAACCTATATATAAAATACTAGTATTCCCGCTCAGACATTGTCCTGTCACGGACCGACTTACTGCTAGATACGAATTTTCATGCAAATCGGAAATAAAATTTTATATTTTCACCCTCTTCTCGTTTGATTATTTCTTTCAAAATATTTTATATTAAGACACTGTTTTTATTTTATAATTATAGAAAACATATCATTGCATTCAAATTTAATATTGTTGATATGAAAATAAAATACAGGGAGTACTACGTTTTAGTAAATATCTTCACCACAGCGCCACCTAGAAAGGTCTAACACAAAACAACGGCAAAGTTCGCTCTGATATTATAAAACACCCGCATGCCAGCAGGGAGGCCTCTGACACAACCATGGGTTGCTTCTGAATCAGTGCAAAACTGACACCATTTTCTAACAATAACTGTCAAAGGTCACACATGACTGCATATGCTTCCTGATAGTTTGATTGCATAATTTGTATGCTCATTAATGTCTAGAACTCTGACGTTCAACTATATTTTTATAAATTGAACAATCCATCGATAACAATAAATGCGTCGATGGCAATCTCCTGAAAGAGCAATTTCAGGAATAAAATTCATTTTTGCATTTTGCCTTACCATGTTACTCCAAGAGTGGGGCCAACCTCTTTAAGCACCGCGTCATCATCCTCCTTTTATTTTGCACCAGCTGCCTTGCAAAACCAAGGACCGTGTCTCAACCGGCTTTGCCTGCTGAGCAGCTGGCAAGGACGCAGGTAGAACAGCCTGTGCTCCGGAAGAGCGGTCGCCAATGCGCTACTTTGAACGCCGACAACAGAAGACGAACTATATTTCATTACTTGAAACAGCTCCAGACGTTCATTCCAACGCTTATTTTCTATAATGACCTCTATTTCTTCATAGCGGCTAGCAACCACAGTAAACGCCTAGAAATGCTCACTTCTCATTTCACATTCGAGTGCTACTTTAAATATTCATGCCAGAAACCACAGATTTCTTACCTTTCTCGTTCACAGCCTTCTCCGCCGATTCTGGAAGCTTTGACGAAGATTTCACATTGTCTTTTGCTTTTGGTATCTTACCCACTATTGAACCAGCAGAGTTAGACTAGACCAATCCACGAACTCCTTTTACAGACTTTCCCTTGCCAACCGAAATATTGGACTTATCCAGCTTTAGGGCCTTTAAATTCCGACGTTCTATCTTCATAGGTTCCTCACCACCACTCAGTTGTCTTTTAGGTGCACCCTTTGCTGGAAAACTACCAGCACTAACAACCACACCAACACCTCCTACTTTTGGGCCAGTACGAATGCCTGATTCTCCCACACCTCGACGAAACCCGGGTCCACATTTACCATCAACTAACACTAATTTAAGCACTTTTACACAGATACCAATATCAATTAAAGGCTTTCCTGAAGCAGGAACAGCTTTGTCTGGACAATTGCCGGGGTCGCCTTAAATTAAGAAACTAGCACAAATTAATAAGCATGGGTTTTTCTATATTCTACATATATCCTTAAAGTCGAGAATATTTACATGATTTAACGATCTCACGTCTTGAATTCGTTGCAACGTTATCAAAACAGCTTCTTAATTTTGAACACAAGGTTTTACTTAAATATAAGAAATTAAGGTATGATAAAAGTTAAATTTCCAAAAATTGTATAAAAGCAGATATAATTTGAAGAAAGACTATATTGTTATCAAGTCTGCTTGCAAAATTCTACAGCATGATTTCTCAAATTTGGAGAAATATGAGTTACAATACTTGGATATTTCATAGAAATACATGCAAGTTTTCTTTTTTGTACACCATAAGTGATTTATTTTAAGGAAACTTTTCTTATATTTCTAGAAAAAGTGCTTTAAGAAAACCTTCAAAGTGAACGATTCTAAATGAAGCAAATTACGCGACGATTGTTTAACAACTGCGATGGTCAAATGGATAAGCTGATGAACTTACAGTCATGCGACCGAGGTTCTAGTGGTAATTTTTCAATATAATTTAGTCAGTTTTTCGTCAGTATAAAAATAATAATTCTCACAGGATATTGTTTAAAATCTTAAGACATGTTTTTTTTTGCAAAAATTCAAAAATTTTTCCAGGAATTCGATGAAAAATTTCTTATTTTCAAAGAAAAAGTTTCTCTTAGTTAAAGCCGATGATTACTAAACAGTAGACAATTTCTTATTTTCAGAGAAAATTTTTCTCTTAGTTATAGCCGATTATTAATAAACGGTAGAAAATTTCATATTTTAAGAGAAAATGTTTCTCTTAGCTATAGCCGATGATAAATAAACAGAAGAAAAACTGACTCAAATTTCATAAGATTTCGATATAATTGGGCTTAAGTTTCTTCATTTTAGCGAAATAGTTCGTAAATGATTGGATAATTTTCCTAAACTGTTTTACACTTCTGGTGTCAATTTAACGAAAAATATATATCTCATTTTAAGAGAATTGGTCATGGCGCTAAATGAAGCCCATTTTCTTACGATTGGGTGCTATTCTTCGCTCAACGCGCAAAAGAAGTTTTCACTGCAAACATTTCTTCGAATGTGCATCCAAAAAGTTTTATATTTTTTCCGTCGGACAATGCGGATTTTCTTGTGTTTTTTTTAACTTATTTTTATTATTTTCACTAAAATTTAAATCAAATTTTGTTTACCATATTTTTTAAGTCAAATAAATTGACACAAATAGTGTAAATTGAACAAATACAAAGTTCAGCATACATTTTTTTGGAAAAATACACTCATACAGGGTCCGCCATTTAACGTTTTTTTTCAACTAGTGCTTATTTCGTGAATGGTAAGACTTAGCTCATGTCTGATTTGACAGATAATTAGTTTTATCCTTCCGCTGAACGAATATGGTTGTGTACACGCTTGAACAACGCCAGGAAATATTGCGACATTACTTTGATGCAGAAGATGCCGATTTTGCCAAAAAAATCATCTTTTCAGATGAATCTCATTTTGATCTTGGCGGGTATGTAAACAAGCAAAATTGTCACATTTAGGGCACAAAAAACCCGCACGCATACATTGAAAAGCCGTTGCACCCAAAACGAGTCACTGTTTGGTGCGGATTTTGGTCCAGAGGCATAATTGGGCCATTTTTCTTCGAAAATGAGCAAGAGTGGCCGTTACAGTCAATGGCGCTCGTTATCGGGCCATGTTGAACGAATTTTTGTTCACAAAAATTGAAGAGCAGGATATTGGCAACATTTGGTTTCAACAGGACGGCGCTACGTGCCACACAGCCGAAGCTACACTGGATGCTTTGCGCCCTGTTTTTGAAGATCGCATTATCAGCCGCAGAGCTGATGTCGTTTGGCCACCTCAGAGCTGCGATTTGACACCGTTGGACTATTATTTGTGGGTTGCCCTCAAAGATAAGTGTTACGCCAACAAGCCAGAGACAATTGGCGCTTTAAAGGACAATATTCGTGAAGCCATTGGTGAAATACAGCTGCACAGAATCGATAATGTGCTTAAAAATTGGACCGATCGTGTAGGCTACTGCATGGCCAGCCGAGTCAGCCATTTGAATGAGATTATTTTTTATTATTAACCGGAAGGATTGTACTTTCAAATAAAAAAAGAAATTTGAGAAAATATTCAGTAGTTTTTTTTTATACAATTTTCAAAAAAAAAAAAGTTATTTGGCGGACCCTTTATATTGATTTTTTCACAGCGATATAATGTTTCTTATGCGATTTGTATCAAAATATCTATAACTCTGCTATTTTTTGACTGATTCTTCATTCCAAGGTATCACTGAAATGGTAGTGACTGCTGCTTTTCATTCTTGTCACTAATTAACCCTTATAAGCACATTTTTATACGTTTTGAAAAAAGCTTGGCTGGTAAAATTTGTTCAAAATTAAGAGTAAAATTAGCATTCTCTTTGGTTTGACGGCAAAATTTTTAAATTTTTTTATGCAGATTGGAAGAACTTTTTCATTACTATTATTTCTGACCGTTTGTTTTAAACTCGTACCACACCAGCAGATATTTTTATATAGAATTAGATTATTGGAGGTATTTTCAAACTATTCCAGCCCACGAATGACTATCGCTAGAGCCGAAATATTGGGAAAATCATCAGCCAAGGATTATTTTAAGGAACCGACCACAACTTTTTTCGTGAGGCGCCTTATTACACATACATACAGCAGAAATCTAAATATTCTCAATAATTATAGCAGGTAGACTACACAAGAAATTCACATTCTTCGAAAAAGTAGATTCACATAATAAATAATACCTCGCTTAAATGTTGTTAAATTTGCAAAATTTTTTCTTTAAATAACTAGTATCTCCATTAAAAAGGCCTTACAACTTAAGAGTTTAACTTTGAAAAGAACATCATTACCTACCAGATGAGTAGAATCAAAATAAAAACTCAGTATAAAAAACATCGATATTCGCGTTAATTCGCTCCTGGCAACCGCAAACTTATTTTGATGTCAAATCTGAGTACGCAATCGGATTAATCGACCAATATTACATGGTGACAGATTTTTGTTCTAATTTTTTGGGAAACTTGAACGACAGTATGCAAATTAATAAATTCACATAAACTCAAAGTGAATTCACAAAAACACGTTTTTAACTGGAACTCATCCAGTTTTTGAAAAGTGTGATATTTTTTTAATCATTGTTATGCAAGGACCTTTCATATGAGTGGGGGGCACGGCTTATCAGAAACACTTTAGTTAAACACATATAACTAAGAATGTATTTAGTGTACACTTAGAAAACAGATCAACTGTGGTTAAAAAAATTTTTGTTAGGTGTTTTGGGTAATAATTTCAATGAATGTTTGTAACGACCAACACGACTGTATAATTGTTAAGGAGCCTACTCTGCATACTAGCCCCCCGCCCATGCTCAGGGAAAATGTGGGCTTTGATCCAATTTAAAATTTTTGTCGGCTATATAAAAATAAAATTATGCCGAGGTTTGAACCAAAATTTTATAAAACAAAAAATGTATTATTAATAAAAAACGAAAACAAAAACCAAGAAACCAAAAATAGCTTTATTTAATATCGGAACCTATGAGACACTTAGTTGTAGACAGAGACTTGAAATTGTCTCTCCATTCGATACCCACCCTGCCTGCTGATGGGACCTATTACCCTTAGCCCTAATAAATTTCTTCAACCTCATTCTAACTCACCTTCCGTGTAATTAAAGATTGTTTAATTAAAATTTCATCATAATAGTCCTAATTTATTAGAAGAATAAATATTTTTAAATTTTTTAAGAACATAATTAAGGTAAGTAAGTCATATAATACGAGTCACTCTTCACCACGACAATGCGAGCTCTCACACATCGGCTCAAACAACTGCATTTTTGAGCACCCAAAACATCGATTTGATGGGTCATCCGCCGTATAGTCCTGACTTGGCACCGAATGACTTCTTTTTATTCCCAACCGTGTAGAATAAACTGCGTGGACAACGATTTTCGACGCCCGAAGAAGCGGTTGCGGCATTCAGAATGCATGTTTTGGAGATACCTCAATCAGAGTGGCAAAAGTGCTTCGACGATTGGTTCAAACGCATGCAAAAGTGTATAGATCTTCATGGAGAATATTTTGAAAAACAATAAAGTGATTTTTGATGATTAATATTTGTTTTTGTTCTCTAATCCCGAAATATAAAAGGCACCCTTCGTATCAATTATCCTAGGCATACGCTGTGTGCCAAAAGGAAACATTTCAGTCGTGGTAGGATAGAAAATATCAAGTTGAATAAAATTTGTGTGTGTTGAAATAAATTTGTCTTTTTTGCTGTGTCAAATAGACGATGAAATTTTGACAATAACAAATTTTGACGTTTCACATTTCGGTCGTGTTTTAGCGCAAATATTTTATTTAATTAGCATTCTATTCAATTTGCGACATATTTAATTCAGGTGCTTGTACTTGCAACTTATTTCGTAAACTTGTAGAGGAACTTCGGGAATTGTGGTATAGATATTTGTATTCTGCGATTTGTAAAAAAACTATGAGTGTGTTCTTTGTCAAATGTTATTTGTTTGGATGCTTGAAGTATTGGTAACAAAATAGCATAGAATAAGAATCTTATGATAACCCATTAAAAAGTTATTAGGAAACGTTTGAGAAAACCCAAAAACCTCCTTCCCTAAAATTTGGAGGGTATTGTGGTACACAACATAGGTGAAATGTGGTATACTGTTTTTGAGTGAATTTGTTTTGAAAAATCTTTAAAAAATTTTATTTTATATATATGGACTGTTTTGAGGGGTTTTTAATTTATAAATTTATTAGAATTAAATATTTAAAATTTAACAAAAGAAAACATTTATATTTCAATAAATAAGAAAAAGTAATGAAAAAAGAATGACAACAGGGTTGCATAGTAAACTCATTACATTAGGTATCGTTGAAACTTAAAATAAAGAGTATTGCTCATGCGCAAGTTAAGTTTAAAAAAAAAATTTAAATTATGCTTTCACATGCATAATCATAATACCATTGTAAAGTTTTTGTTTCAAATTTTTGTTTTTAATGCAAAGGACCTGCCTCAAGTTTTTCGCCGGCGCTTAATAACGCCACTGGCTCTAAATATCTAATATTTTTATTTTTGTATGTTAGCCGGCATAAAAATGCACTTAGGCTTTTTAATAAAAAGCTCATAGAAATAATAATGATCTTTATTTTTCAATTTCGGTGCTTATAAAGCCAAACAACGGTATTTTCTTAAAATCGAAAAAGTGCATAATTCTTAACATAAAAAGTGCGTGAGTGAAAAATAAATATAAACTTAATGCGTAAGTGCGCAATGCAAAATAAATATATAACAAAAATAATAAACATTAAAAGTGCGCGAGTGAAAGAAATCGAACATTAGCTTAGTGCGAAAGTGCGTAATGTAAACTTAATATATAACCATGGGTCATTGTGCGTGGTGAATAACAATAAACATAGTTACAGTGCAATCAATAAGTTTGTGTACGTTTGGTTGCTTAACTCGGTATAAGTATAAGTTTGGTTGCTTAACTCGGTGCGCACTACACCATATTAGCCGCCAAGATGTATACCACAAAAGCCGATTTGATACGATCAGGTATAAAAATTTTTAAATTGAATAGTGTTGAGAACTAACAAAATGTATCGCAAATTAATCAGAGCCTAACACTTACCTTAAATGCAGAAATTACACAATAATAAATAACTCGTTGTTTTCCTTAAAAAAATTCACTGACTGTGGAACAAAAAAAAAAGTCTATCAAACGCCTTCATATGTTTTTTTTAACTGATCGAAAACGTGTTAGGTTTCGTTGATTTTCTTGAACTCTATTCTCTTTTTTATTAGTTTACACAAATTTAAGCAAGATTGCGGAAAAATAAGTTAAGCGGAATCGGAGATATTAGCCTGTACCACATTATCCTCCTATACCATAATACCCGCAGTTCCTCTAATATTGTAAACTTAAAAAACTTGCAGTTAAGTTTTCAATATTACAAGTTTACAAAATAAGTTGCAAGTACAAGCACTCGAATTAAATACGTCACGGAAATGGATGTGTTGTTTTTTATTTATTTATTTTGAGTGTCAAAAATTCGCTTTCGATTGTCAAAATTTACAGTAGCCCCTGGGGCTAGCACAAATTTTGATAATTGTATTCACCTCAAAAGTGCCCAAAACTGCTCTACCAACTGTCAAAATTTGATCATCCAACTGAAAAGTTTCCAATTGACACACAGCCATAATATTTAAATTAACAGGTAAGTAAATAAGGTAAAATATTCAAGGTTAGTAAATATTAAGAGGTAAAGTAAATAAGGTAAGTATTAATTAATAATTAAAGTAATGAAAGGAAGCATTATTGGATCAGTAAAATAATCAAGATAATGTTAGTAATGTTAAAATAGGTATGGTGAATATAATAGATAAAAATTTAAAACAAAATTACTAAATTGATTAATAAAAGTTATTGAAGTATTAAATCATTAGTTAAATTTTCCAATAAGTTAAGTAATATTTAAATTTACTTTATATTCAATACAAGGTATTTAAGGTATTTTAATTATTTGTAATGAATTATTTAAAAAAATTTTAGTTAATAGATTTAAAGGACTTACTTTTTTTCAAGATATTTTATTGTACATATATAAATATGTAGAGGGTGTGTACGTCTATTTTTGTAGGCCAGTTTTTTAGTACGTGCCTTGATGGTGATGCATGCATGATAATTGATTTTCTTTTTAACAATTTATTTTTTAGTTCTTTATTCAAGGTATACCATTTTTATACTGAATTAATATACAAAATTTTTGTATGTTGTGATGTTGGTGTTTATATGTGGTGGTATTGAGTCACCACATTATTCCCTCTCCTTTCTGAAAAATTTTGGTCGTGTTGGCTAATAAGTTAAAGTGTACTATTTTAGTATTTTTGTTTAGTTGAATGTGTCTGTGCTATTTCAGTGTCTAAGGAGGCAGGATTAATCCTATCAATGTTGACTGTTATTTTTACGAATTGTGAAGTACTTTAGTGTTCTCTCAGTAACTTCGGCTTTTGCAGTGTTTTACGAATTGTATCGTTGCGGACGAAGACAAAGTTACAAGTACTTTGAGCTCGAGGTATATATTGTTGGAAATTAGTGCTGTGATGCACAATGTTGGACTTTTTATTTTTTAATGCCTCTTTAAAATTGGACAAGGTGTCCGACGAATTAAAATTCTGACTGTTGTGAATAACTAGTTGTTGTGGTAGCCTGAGTGTTTGACCAAAAACAGTTTCAGCTGGTGAAGCCTTAATATCGTCTTTGACCGTGGGCCTGAGTCCTAGAAGAACTAGTGGCAACTCTGTGTACCAATTCGGCTGGTTGTTACTCACTATTATAGAAGTCTTTAGTTGGCGGTGAAATCGTTCTACCATCCCATTAGCTTGTGGTTGATAAGCAGAAGTGGTAATGTTTGCCTCCTAGATTCTTAACGAAGTTTCTAAATGTTGTGGACGTAAATTGAGGTCCTGGATCGGAAGTAATGTCCAGAGGAACTCCAAAACGTGAGATGTATTCCTTTTGAAGTGTATCTACGATGGTACTGGCGTTGGTATCTTTAATTTGATACGCTTCGGGCCCACGTGTGTTTCTGTCAACTAGGGTAAGTAGATATCTGTAACCATTTGATGTTGGTAAAGGGCCATCTAAATCAATGTGAAACGACCGTATAGAATGTCTATCTTGTGTGGTATTGTCTTTGTATATTTGTGTGTTCATTTTGGGCCAAAAATATCTTTGTGTTACGAGTCGTCGAGAAGCTCGTGTACCTGGGTGTGAAATGTAATGTAATTGTTCAAAAATTTGTTTGTGTAGTTTGTGGAATGTATGGACGTGTTCCTGAACTTGTTTGTTCGCAAGAAATTTTAATGTTAAGTATTGGAATGTGTATTTATTCGAATTTGTAAGTATGTTTATTTAGTATCTCTTATAGTTCTGAATCTGTATTCTGTTCTTTGTGTAGAGTTTTGAGGTTGATCACAGAGGTTGTGAAAGCCTCTATCTCAGCTTTTGAAAGTGCGTCCACTACTGTATTATCGGTACCTTTAATGTGTCTGATGTCGTTGGAAAACTGTGCAATGAATTCTAGGTGTCGTATTAGTCGTGGGCTTCTCTCTGATTTTGAATGTAATGGTGAAGTAAGTGGTTTGTGATCTGTGTATATAGTAAATGTTCGTCCCTCTAAATAGTGTCTAAAGTGTTTAATTCTAAGGTAAATTGCTAAAAGTTCGCGATCGAATGTACTGTATTTTGTCTCTGATGGTGATAATTTTTTTTCTAAAGAAAGTTAGTGGTTCTGTTTTCTGATTGTGATCTTGTTGCAAAACTACACCGATAGCAGTTTTAGATGCATCCCCAGCGATAGAAAGTTTTGCTTTGCTATTAAAATGATTAAGTAGCACTTCCTTGAAGTTATCATATCATACATGTGAGTGAGTGTGTGCTAATTTTGGAATGCATCTGTGGTAGTAATTAATCATTCCGATGAATTTCTGCATTTGTTCAACTGTTTCTGGCTTTGGATAGTTAACAATGCATTGAATTCTATCGGGAGATGGTTGTATGCCTTTGTTTGAAATATCATAACTTAAAAAGTTTATTCTGTCTACACCGAATATACATTTGTTTGGTTTAATGTTAAGTCCGTTATTGTCTAGTCGTTCAAAAACTAAATTTAGATGTCTATGGTATTCTTCTTCTGTCTCGCTGGCCACCAGAATGTCGTCGAGGTATACGAATACGAAGTCTAGTTCTCGTAATACTTCATTGATAAATCGTTGGAATGTTTGAGCTGCATTTCTTAAACCGAATGGCATTCTCAGAAACTCAAACATTCCAAACGGTGTAGTAATCGCAGTTTAATGTATGTCTTGAGTGGCCATGGGTATTTAATGGTTTGCTCTAACTAGGTCTAATTTTGAAAATATGTGTTTGTTGTGTAAATATAGATAGGTCGTGTATGTGTGGTAGAGGGTAACGGTCTGGGACTGTAATTGCGTTACGTCTTCTATAATCACCACAGGGTCTCCAGTTGTTCACATCTTTTTTGGTACTAAATGTAGGGGAGACGCTGACATGGAGTCTGAAGGACGGCAGATACCTTTTCCTTTCAAATTCCTTTTTGGCAATTTTGTATTTGTTGGAGTCAAGGCATCTTGGTCTTGAAAAAGGTAATTGTCCTTCTGTAGTTATATGGTGTACTGTTTTGTGTTTAATTGGTTTGTTGTAGTCAGGTCCTGCTGTTATTGATGGATAATTTTTGAGTATATTAGTTGTCTACTGTAATTAGTTTAGGTCGTGATGTTTCTGTAAATGCTGTGATTGCGTTGACTGATAGTTGTGTAAGTGGATCAATGAGTTTCTTGTGTTTTAAAGTCTATCAAGAGTCCATATTTCGTAAGGAAATCTGCTCCTATGATGGGTCTTGTAATGTCTGCTAGTATAAATGTAAAAGGGAAATCGCGTCTTAGTTTTCACTGTCTATCAAAAAGTTTATGTGATTGTCTTTATCGTAAATAAAAAGGCGGCGTGTGAGTATCGTTTGACTTTCATCATTAGCCGTCGCAATGATTGAGTCACTTATACTACGTTAATACTACGCCATAAATTACATAATTTGCCATAAATTACTTCACTTAAATCAACTGCATTCAAACTAGCTGTACGTAATTTGTTTTGACAGTTCGTTGGTAACTCATATGCTTGTTTATTTTGTGGCAAAAGTAAAAAAAGCAAAGAAAGTAAATATGCAATTGCAAGGCATTAAAGTGAATCTAAACACTTTTTGTTTTATTTAGCATGTCTTGGTGTTCAAACAGCGACAGGATGCAATTAATATCGTGGATTCTTTTTCTATGAACAATGCCTTTTTGGATCTACTACAGAGGCGGCGCTCTATACTCATGCGAAAGTTGATATTCTTGCGGGAAAAACAATTGACATTGTTAAGGATATCGCAAGATCTACGGATGCAAGTCCGCTTATGTTGGGCAAAGGTCTGCAACATTTGTAAAACCTACATGCATTTTTTACTAACTTCAGCAATTATTATAGGAACGAACGCAGACATTTTGGGAGGTCGATTGCGCTGTAAATGACGATGCTTTTTTTAAAAATAATTACAGAATAAGTCGGAGCTCATTTAATGAACTGTGCCATATTTGGCGGTGCTTGGAAAAACAAGACACCGTCCTTCGAAGAGCCATACCCTTAAAAAAGCGTGTCGCCATAGCATTGTATGCGCTGGGATTGTCCGCAGAATACCGCACCATTGGCAATATGTTCGGAGCTGGCAAGTCAACTGTATGCATCATCTTATTAGAATTTTGTTCTCATGCTTGGAAGTACTTGCGACCTAACTATATGACAAATTTTCCTCTGACCAGGAAAAAAATCGCGGACTTAGTTCAAGGTTTCAAAGTGCTCTGCTTTCCGCAGTGCATAGAAGCAATTGGTATGGTCTAACGTAAAGATTTATTGCCACAAGGCTTGAAGTATTTATCTTTGTTGTTGCAGACGGCTGCCATATTGAGATTCATCTCTCTTCTCAAGACGCTACCGATTATTACAATTACAAAGGGTGGTATTCCACAGTTTTATTAGCATTAGTGGATGCCAGGTGAGAATATTGCACGTTTGTCTTGGATAAGTGAAAAATATTATACATACATCAATTTTTCAGACATCGATTCGCATAAGTGTTGGGAGCCCGGGACGCTGCAACGACTCGCAAATTTTTGAGTCCTCTAAACTTAAACAACAATTAGAACTATGCCCTTTCTCAAGCGAAATGACAGAAACAATATCCGAAGTGATTATACCGATATTTATCATGGGAGACTCTGCTTTTCGTTTAAGTAGGACATTGATGAAGCCGTATGCATTTAACGTTATGCAAAGCGAAAAGGAAAAAAATATTCAATTACAACTTATCAAAATCTCGAAGAGTTGTTGAAAATGCTTTTGGGCACCTTAAAGCGCGATTCCGCAGAATTGGAAAAGGAATCGACAACACCACAAAAAACACAAATGCAGTAATAAAGGCATGCTGCGTCCTCCACAACTTCCTGAATGAAAAAAATGACACCATTAATGAGAAGTGGATACAGGCATTAAAAAATTTGGAAAAAAATCGAACACATCCCCAGCATGAATTACGAGAAAACAGCAACGAAACCAATGCTGCATCAATTCGCAATGCACTTGCAAACTATTTTAGTAAGTATTACTGCCAATATATTTTATTCGTATTTTTAATAATTGTGTATAATTGCCTTACTAGAAATTTCCTTGTTCTAAAAACGTGACTTAAAATATTTTTCTGTACGGTTGCTATCTCTCTGCAGAGATAATGCCATGTAAATGTTTTAAAAATCATAGATATTAGAAAAATCAGCATAAAACTAAAAGGTCCATTTAATGGATTATTGTACATACATTATTTAATAACACACACAAACAAAAGTTATCTTAAGTATCTCAGTAAAAGTCCTTCAAGCTAAAACAACACTTAATCTGTATGCTAGCGGTATCGGTTTTGTTGGTTCAATAAATATCACCTAAAACAAACGTAGTTTTGAAAATCTTGAACTACTAACAGATTTTATTGCAAAAGAAATCCAATCAAGCAATAAGAACCCATAAAAATACTCTACCAGAATTGCGGAAATTCTTAAAAGAGTTGAATTTTAAAAAAGTCTTCTTATTGTTAACTCCAAACAAAATTGCAATTTGAATGTGTTGTAATTATTTTATTGTTTATTTATTAGTAATATCGTCAAAGTCAATATAGCAAAAAAAGAACTGCTTGCATTATTAAATTTTTTTATTATAATTTACATTTTCTTTCATCTTCAGCGGTTCTTCAGTTTATCGGCAGCCACAAAAATTCTCAGTATTTACAACTTAAATTTTCATAATTACTTCATTTATTAAAATTCATTTTATTCATATTTTGTTAACATATTGCTTTTTTAAAATATTTTATTTCTTTTGCAAAAATGCAATTAAACTTTTGTTTACTTCATTGTTGTCTTTTACAAACTCTTCTAGCAAATCTATCAAGTCAAGGTGGATCTGGAAACCTATGGCGCTCATGTCAGAGCTAAACATGTTTCTCTTCTTCAAAAATCTCGTAAAGAGCAACAGCAATATTATCGTTCCTAACTCTTCTTTCTTAAATATATTCTACCATAACTGTGGCGGCATGAGAAGCAAATTAAACAAACTTTATGTTGACGCTAAATCATGCCACTTCAATGTCCTAGTATTCACTGAGACATGGCTAAACGAAACCTTTAATAATGAGGAAATTCTTGATAGCAATTGGACTGTCTTCAGGAAGGATCGGGACTACTCCTCAACAGGTCTTTCTCGAGGAGGTGGTGTCCTTGTAGCATCTCACAATTCCCTTTCAAGTGAGCTAATAGACACACCTAACCATAAACTGTTCGATCACCGAATTATTAGAGTTTGTTCAGGTAAAAGTCTCAATGTGTACATAGGCGTCGTTTACATTCCTCCCGGCTCAAGTGAAACAACATACAACGAGCTATGTGAAACACTGACCACCTTTACCTCCTCCCTAAAAGAGGAAGATAAAGTTGTTATTCTTGGTGACTTCAATCGCCCAAATATATCTTTTGTCACCGACGAAAACGACAACTTTCTTCTTCCTGTAAATCTTTCTAATGCCATAGACTTCAACTTACTTAGCACCTTTTATGGCAGTGACTTGCAGCAAGTCTCTTCTGTACAAAATCAGAATGGCAGATGGTTGGACCTAATTTTTACTAACTCGTATGAAGAAGTGAAGGTTAGTCCATGCATGGGAGCAGAAAATTTATTAACCAACACTGTTCATCATACAGCCTTAAAAGTTGTTTTCTCTGCTAATAACATCAACTTTACCCAGTCTTATAATAACACCATTGCGTACGATTACCTCAACGCCGATTATGAAAGAATAAAATGTTATCTTAGTTCTCTAAATTGGAATCATATTCTATTCAATTTAGATTTAGACAGTGCTGTCTCTATATTTTATCAGCACATTTTTACCGCTATCGAAAGTTATGTGCCAATAATAAAGAAAAAGAATAAGCTCACAGAACCATGGCTAGACAACAATCTCAGATTTTTGAGGAATCAAAGAAATAAAATCTACAAACTTCTCAAAAACACTGATAATATAAGCGATGAACTGAAGCTTAGATATGACGAGCTATCAAGAGAGTTCTCTATCAAGTCAGAAGAAGCGTACAAGTTGTACACGAACATCATCGGAGAAAAAATTGTCCAAGAGCCGAGAAAATTCTTTGACTTTGTTAACATGAAGCGCAAATCTAGCGGCTATCCATCGTCTATGTTTAAAGGTAATGTCACTTCGTCCAATTCTCTTGAAATAAGCAACTTGTATGCCGATCACTTTAAGGAGGTCTTTTGTCTTCCTACCACCTTATCTGAAACTTTTCCTAGCTCAACTATTATAGTTGATAGTTTATATTTAACCCAGGAAGAGATTTCTAATGCAATAAAAGAACTGGATATATTAAAGGGACCTGGACCAGACTTAATACCTACAAGCTTTTTGGTGCGATGTTTAGACCAACTGCTATTGCCATTACACATAATCTTTAACGAATCACTGGTTTGTGGGACATTTCCTTCATATTGGAAATCATCCCATCTTACGCCAATTTACAAGAATGGTGATAAAAGATCAGTTGAAAATTATAGAGGCATAGCAATCTTGTCAGCCATTCCAAAACTTTTTGAAAAACTTATTTGTGAAAAGCTAACAAGTTTCATTAACCCACGTCTAAATGAGCAGCAACACGGGTTCCGAAAAGGGCGATCTACCACCACTAATCTCATGATTATGGTATCAGATGTTTTAGTCAAAATGGAAAAAGGGCACCAAATAGATGCTGTTTATACTGATTTCAGTAAAGCTTTTGATCGAGTTGATCACAACATTCTTATATATAAGTTAGAAAAGTTTGGTGTTGCAGGGTCCATACTAAGTTGGCTAAAATCATATTTAAACGGCAGATCCCAGTTTGTTAAATTCCAGGGAGTTCTATCGAAAAAAATTGCAGTCTCCTCGGGAGTTCCGCAAGGTAGTCATCTTGGTCCTCTTCTTTTCAACATATTCATATCCGATCTGTCAGAAGTTCTAAACGATATCCCACATCTTATGTATGCAGATGATTTAAAAATGTACTTTTCAATTCAATCAGATGTAGATGTAAATTTTTTGCAATCAAAATTGTTGTCTCTTGAGCAATGGTGTTTTCAAAATAAACTACATCTTAATGTCAATAAATGCAATGTTATTAGCTTTTCTCGTAAAAACAACGTAACATTACATACCTACCACCTCAATAGTATCGAACTAAAAAGGGTCAACCATATAGTGGATCTTGGAGTTGCCTTAGATTGCAAGATGCGCTTTAATCTGCACTATGATAAAATTGTGTCCAGGGCCAGCAAACAGCTCGGTTTTATAAAAAGACGTGCAAATGAATTCAAGAATATATGGGTCACTACATCCTTGTACCGTGCATTAGTGCGCCCAATACTTGAATATGCATGCATAATTTGGAATCCATCTTTCGATTCCCATAGAGAAAGAATTGAGTCTATTCAAAAGCAGTTCTTACTATACGCGCTTAGAGATATGTACAACCCCCATGATTATTGTAGCCTTCCATCATATGAACATAGACTCAGCCTTTTAAATTTGATGCCACTATCAACAAGAAGATCGTTATTGGGCTCATGCTTCACATTTGATGTAATTAATGGTGCTATTCACAGCGAATATATTTCTAATATGATTTCCTTTAACGATCCAATTAGGCGCACTAGGCATACTCGATTGTTAACTGAATATCAGCACCAAACTACATATGCAAATAATGAACCCATCAATCGTTGTTGCAGAGAATTTAATAATATCTCTATATACTACTCACCTTCTATGTCCAAATCCTCTTTCAAGCAAACCCTATATAATTCACTCAGAAATCAGAATTAACACAGGCCTCAGATAAACTACATACATGTATGGATTTATATGTATAAGCATTTAGTTTAATAAATCAAAATTCTTTAACATCCCTCTCCAAATCTCCCATTTACATCCTTTTGTCCTTATAGTCTTTAAGAATAATATATATACATCGTATCTTAAGTGTGTATATAGTCTTTCTTGTTTTCCTCCTCTTCTCTTAGTTTTGACATGGTTTTTGAAATCATGTCAATCCGGTGGGCGGAGTATGCCCACTAAGAGCACCAAATAAAAAATAAAATAAAAACAAGGAAAGGGGAGAAGAAAAACAAAAAACTTAGTAATAAGTAAACAAAACCTGTTAGAATAAGTTAGAATAAGTAAATTGCATTGCCTTGTTTGGCCAATTAATAAATAAATAAATAAAATCTGTTTTTCTTGTTTCTGTTTCCAATATTTGCTGGCTTATTCTTTTTAGTTCAATGTTTGTTTCTGTAAATTCGTTGCTAGAATTTTTAATTTCATTTTCAATAATTTCAAATTTCTTTAACATTTCCTTTTTAAATTGGTTTTCTTTTTAAGCTGGCTTGAATATGTTAGGGTTGAAAATGTTGATGGTGATGGCGATGTCAATGGAGTTGGCGACGGAAATGGTGATGGCGCTGCAGCAGAATGGGAAGGTGGAGAAACTGGACCCTCTGCATATGTCGACTCTGATATTGAGATGTTATCTATGGAATAAAAATTAATAAAATTAACAGAACCGTCAGCTGAAATGGCTTTTTATTCAAAATGTGTATTTGGAGCTAAAAAAGCTTATAATGAAAAGATCGCTCAAGTCGTTTAGAAGTTATAGGGGACCAAAGTTAAAAAATGGCCTTAAAATTAGTGTCCGACCGAATATTCGGTTTCGGTTAAGGCCAGTTTTGGCCCTTTTTGGCAGTTTCGGATCATATCAAGAATAGCGAAAACTCTAATTTTTAATTTTTTTTTGCAGACTATATGGATTTTGCCACCTAACTCCAAATCCAAAGTTGGAAAAAATCAAATCTTGCTCATTTTTAAAATTTTTCAACAAAACTACACTCTATGGGTATTAAAAGAAAGGCAATTTAAGAACCTATTCAACAAGATACCTATTCAAACATGAAAACATTTTTAGTATACTGCTTTCGTAAAAGGGAAACCACTAGTTTTCCAGACAAATTGTAAATATAATAATATGTATGTTTAATATGATTTTCATGTTTGATAACTTGTTGAATAGGTACTCGAATTACCTTTCTTTTGATACCCATAATGCGGAACATTTGTAGGCCATTTAAGAAACTTAAGAGGCATATAACTTCTAAACCAATTGCCAGCGGCATGAAGTTTGGATTTGGATTTAGGAGGTTAAAATCCGTATAATACAGCAAGAAAATATTAAGAAAGAGAGTTGTTGCTATTCTTGAATTATACCAAAATTTCTTGCATCAGTCATTTAATTCAAATATATAAGTTTGGTTTAATAAAAATATTAACAACGCATTGTACAAAACAAAAATTATGAATTCGTCTATAATTTGATTTATTGTGTTAACGCAAAACATTTTGGTTAATTATATTCGTTCGATACTA
Organism: Dichetophora obliterata; assembly: GCA_963920525.1. Taxonomy (NCBI): domain Eukaryota; kingdom Metazoa; phylum Arthropoda; class Insecta; order Diptera; family Sciomyzidae; genus Dichetophora; species Dichetophora obliterata. Next base: position 123,783,190 of record OY986439.1, read on the forward strand.
TCATTTTGGATTTTATCATCTGTATTGCAATTACCACTAAAGTTTTGTAGGTACTGAAGCCAAATATTGATAATTTAACTTCCGAACGAATTCTGTGTGTGTGTAATAAAGAAAAGATAACGAAATATTTCAATTTTTATAATACTAAATCTTAAAAAAAAAACAAAAATACTTTGTTTTGTAGTTCTAAACAAATGTACATTGTAGGTGCATACTATTTTGAGTGTGCACGGAAGTGTGTAATAAAAAATAAAATAAAAAATGATTTAATTTTTTATTTTAGCAAACTTAAATTTATTATTATAAACTTTAATATTCAAATAATACTTTTTTTGTACTAGTAGTACTTTTGTTTCCTTTTAATAAAAAGAAATCATTTGTAAAAACTTAAATTTTCATATTATTAACCAGTTTCGGTTTCGGCTGAATATTATAAAATGGCCGAATATTCGGTTTCGGCCAAATTTCCGGTTGCAGTCAGACACTACTTAAAGTAAACATGCTTTTTTCATTTTTCCAACCAAACTTTTTTTGGTTGGGTGGATAACCAATTATGGTTATCAAAAGAAAGGTAATGCGAATATCTATTCAACGAGGTATCAAACATAAAAATCCATGAATAAATTTTTAAGGTATTAACCTTTTTATACTTAAAATAGTGTTGTTGGCTTCCCTGTCTACAGTACTTCTTCATTGAAGTTGAAATTAATCTAACATGTTGATGAAAAACAGTTCACATGAATAGAGTTATATCTTAGAAAGAAGTTAACGAAATTTTATGGTTAACTAGCAAATACCCGCTGCTTCGTCTGCGATAAAAATATTAAATACCATGTAAAAATTTTAAATCTTAAAATTAAAGTATTTAGTTGTATTAAAACAAATTCAAAATATAAAAATTATTCTGTTCGTTTTGTTTAATTATGAAAAAAATGGTATATATATTAAGAAATTAATTTATTTAATTTGAATAACTTATTTTAACGGTAATTGTTATGATGACATAAATTTACCTGGCTTTTTTTTTACTTTTGAAAAAGTCCTGCAAAACAGCGTTATAAAAAAATTGGGATAAAAATTTTTAAAATTTGTAATCAAAAATGTTATTTTTTACATATATTTTGAAATTAAGTATATTCTTCTTAAATTGTTGCAGTTAATCGGCCTTCTTCAGTTATTAATTTTTGTTATTGGACTTCGGCCAAACAACAATTATTCTTAAATTAAAAAAAAGCCGTTATAATGACATCAAACTTTTGGCGATATCTCAAAAACTATAAACTTTCTCAATGCATAACAATGCATTCTTGTATGAACAGTCGTTGATTAATAAAATTAACGGTAATTTTTATTTCTTTTCGGAAATATTTTGAACGGATATTAGGTATTTTTTAAAAAAACCTGTTATTATGACATTAAAATTCTTGCGATATCTCAAAACTATAGATTTTCTCAGTATCACTCATAAGCCTCAGAATGAGAAAAAAGAACGATTGAAATTTCATGTTTTGACTTATCAAGAAAACATTTCCGCAATTTACAAATCGATTTTCATCCAATTTTCTTTGTTTGAAAGTTCAATTAAGTAAATTGGGGAAATGAGAAAAGGTCTACCGTTACCTCACCAATGCGATGTTTTATATTGTTTTCAAAAAACCTCTAAAACATCCAACTTGTACTTAGCAATATGCCAAGAGTTGCTTTTGTTGTACATATTTTTTTTAATTTTAATTATTTTTTAATTTTCATTTTCCTTATTCTTTCATATAACATAATTTACCTGCAAAAATTGTTCTATTTTGACACAAACTGTTTCTATCATTAAAAATCATGGGCCATCTACCCCCGCCCCCCTATGATTTTTTGATGAAAACTAATTTGCTTAAAATTTTTTTCCAATGTGTTACAGCTTAAAAACTAATTCATGTGAAAAACATTTTCAAATATAGCTTAAAAAATATTTCTGTGAAAAATATTTCAAATATTTCAAACTATTCCAAAGTTATATACATAAATCTATGTTTTAATCTATTTCCTTAAATATATATTCATAGTTAACGTTGAAGTTATAGTAGAATTTGTCCTGACCCAATTCAATGAATTTTTTATGATCGTTTTGTGAATTTGTAAAAGTGTAAATTGACCTTCGAACAAAACACATGCTAGACGTTTGAAAAATCAATGCATGACGATCAGAATCTGATATATACAGCATTCTTATTGATGTATAGTATTGCCCGGCAGACGTTGTCCTGCCGCAGACCATCTTACTGCTATATACGAATTTTCGTGCTGTTCGAAAAAAAAAATTTATATATTCGCCATTTTTAGTACAGTTGCCGAAAGTAGCCGTATGAACTAAATTAACAAATTTAAGTCTAATACAATCAAAACCGTTCGAAGTATAACATTTTTGATTAATTCTGGGCGGTAATGGGGTTGTGGAAAAATTTTTTCACTTAAACCATCTCATACTCGAAACAATAGAATGCCAGAATTTCAGCTCAATTAAGCTTAAGGCTGCTCGCATAGTAAACGCCGAAGCAGGCAGGCAGGCCCTGCGAAGAAACGAGATAGAAATAACTTTTTTCTCTCTTGTTCACATAGTTTTCCTGTGCCTGTCTGCCTGCCTGTCTGCTTCGGCGCTCACTCTGCGGGCAACCTAAGCCTAGTGCGCTTTCCTTTACTCCAAGCTTATCCCCCGAAAAGTGGACTTAACTAAAGTGGGTCATGCCCATTTTTAGTAAAGTTAGCAAAAGTAACCATACAACGTAGATTACCAATTTCTAGTTTCATACGACCAAAATCGTCTGAAATATAGCATTTTTTGCAAAAAGTGGGCATGGAAAGTAGACGTGGCAAATCTAACATAGCATATTATGATAAAGTTGGAATAACAAATCGTTTGATACCTATATCGTGTTAATCTGTTCAATGGTTCTTGCGTGATTGTCAAACATCCGTGCAGTGCCACAACGCTACATATGTGTATATTCGTACAGATAGACTAACACAATCTCAAGTGGGGAAAAGCTGGCTGGCAAGGCTGCAAAACATAATTAATGCTGATAACTAAATTCTGGCAAATCCCTTCAAGACATTAACAAAGGGAATTAATTAACACTCTATGAAAGCAAGAATCTCCCTGAAAGTAAAGCTGGATTCACTGATCACCTTCAGCATGTTTGGAAATTTTTTTCATATGAAGTTTTAGCTCAGAGAGAAAAATTTCTACACGCTCTCAACTGATTAACATTATTTTAAATCACACAAAAACATGCTGACGGTTATCAGTAAATTCAGCTTACAGGCCGGTTACACAGGCCTGTAACAGTGAAAGTGCGAAAGAATATGTGTACTGTTCGAATGATTCGCAAAATTACGAACTTTCATGCTAGTAGCAAGAGGTGCTACACATGCTCGTGAAAGTTCAAAAAAAATTCTATCGAACGCGAAGATTCTCGCTGCTATTGCAATTTGCGTGTGCTTTACTTGTTTTTTTTTGCTTTTAATTGTAAACAAGCTATCAGTGTTGCTTCCTGTACGAAATCGACGAAAACCCGAAATAAACCCACCAAAAGTAATTAAAAACCATACTGATATCCCTCTTTTTGAGGGCTGTCGAAATCCACTGGCTCTGAAATTTCGTTGCCAGTAGCGATGAAAGTGGCGTGAAAGTGAATCCAGTGTGAGTGTATTTGTAAAATAGTATGAATGTATTGAGTTTTTCGAACTGCAGAGCCAGTATACTGGCCTGTGTAGCATGCCTGTTAACTACACAACATGGCTGTCATATTGAGAGAAGCTCTCTCGACAAAGAGAGAAGAGCTTTGTTAGCTGTTATATTGCGCTGCTGGTTGAATGTAGGCATCAAATAAAATGCGTGATTTTACAATAATTAAAGAATACACTTTTCGAAAACCTTAGTAAGCTATAACAATCTATATTATCATAGGAATCCAATAAAAAAAGAATTATCAAAATCGGTTCAGCGGTTACAGAGCTTATTCTGGATCAAATTCGTGAGTCTCCTTATATAAAATAGTATAGATTTCTAATTGTTTTTTATTACAACTAATGCTAATTTTTCAAGAGTTAAACTATTCTTAATGTGAAATATATATATACTGTCCCACAATGCACTCTCTAAAAAATAAATGTAAATTTACTATAATTACTATGGTAATTTTGTGTATAAATTCCAACCGATGTGTAATTTTACTTTAAATATTATATTGATCTTTGAATATTTACCATTAAACACTATTCTTAGCAAAATTAAGCATTGAATGTTCAATTTTGTTGCAATATCAACCGCAAGGCCTTATATTCCTACATAAATTGAACTAATGAAACAGATGGTGAATATTCAACATATACAATATTTTCAACAGATGTTCAGTCAACTCAGTTTGTCAACGTGTACGGATATCATAATGTAAGAGTTATATGGTTTTTAATTGAAAAAGTGTAGTAATATCTAGATTTTTATTAATAGTTTTATTATGTTGTAGTACATTGTACAACACAACACAATAGGTATATGTGAGCAATATGTTAATAATTCAATAAAAATCTAGAAAAAATATCTGTGTATCATTTGTTTTTCTCTTTTGGATCGCATCGGCAGGAATTTCTTTATGCAAGTGTTTATTCCTCATTTTGCTGTTTATAATGCCAATTTAATAAAGAAATAAGCAATAAAGATAAATGAAATTTATTTCTGCACGTACCGTCAAGTGTGAAGTTTTAAGAAATATTAAATTGTGTTTTAAACCAAGAATTTTAAAACTAACAATGTTGCATTTACAATAATATCAATATAAATTTACTTAATTACATCAATCGTAGTAAAAATAAATTCAAGTTGTTGAATTTTACTAACATAAGAATAGCAATTTTGTTATGGTACTACATAAATAGATGTTTAATTTTGCTGCAATATCAATATTTTTTCATTAATATTGCTACATATTTAACTCAAATTTAAACACTTTTTGTTGAATTTCACTACAAGTCGATAGTAAACAACATGTTTAATTAAAAAAGGTGTGTAAATTTACTGTAGCAACAGCCGCAAAACTGTTGCCTACAAGTATAGTAGTAAAATTCAACAAAAACTTTTTAGAGTGCACTTAAAATTTTTAAAAGAAATAAAACGTTCCATAATCGTTCAAACGAGTTAATAATTTGATAACTAATATTATTTTTCTTGAATTATAAACAAGTGTGCCAAAACCATAAATAAACAAGCACATCCAAACTTTATAGAAATTCTTATTATTAATTATTTTTTTTTGAAAATTCAAATAGCATTAATGGAATATTATTTAATTAAAATTTATAGAAACACCATTTTTTTAAGTTAAAAAAAAGTACAAGAAATTGCTTCGCTACACGCTTCATTTCGTATTTTAGAGAATATCTTTTGACATAGCCTTATTTTACGTCAAATTCTATTGAAAAAAAGTTAATTTTATTTTTCATTTGCAATGGACCAAATGGCTGCAAAAATGCAATTAATGTCGACGCAACAAAATTCGCACACATAAACTTTAAAAAACAATTAAAACGGTTGTGACGACATTGAGAGGTCAGACCAGGTGCAATGGAGTTAAAAATGTCCTTCTTTGACAATTACTAAAAATGGTTGTTGTAATTTTCTTTTTTCGTCACTCTGTGTAGCTTATTGGATAGGTAGGTAATAGCAAAGCCTTTCTTTAAATACACATTTTGATTAGTTTTGATTATATATATATATATACATAGCAAAGATAAAGCGACTTTTCCGAGCCCAATTTTTCAACCCCTTTAACTTCTAAGCCAGATGAGAGAGACCAGATTTATGGTAGCATAAATATTTCAGATTTGGAATAAGAAGACCTAAATTCATATGCTCCACGAAAAAAGTGAAAAAATTAATTTTAGCCAAAAGTAAAATATTCTAAGTAAATTATATGTTCCAATACGAAGTTTTTTTCTTACCACTTATGCTGTCCTCTACCAATACATTGGTATGGTAGCTTCTATATGGAGCTAGTAAAGTTGCCATTTGCGTGTATAATGGCTATTCAGACGGGGAGCCTCCGGTTGGTCCAATACCTGCTTTTTCCTTCCTGTAAAGTAAATCAATTTATGTTCTTGTTATGTTTTTGGGATATATTTATACAATTGGTGATTACAAACCTGTATCGTGCCGTCAAGTTATGCATTTTTACTTTGAGTTCACTCGACGTGCAAACTACGCCTTGCTGTTGCAGCGCTACTGCCATTTCTTCAATAAAATGTGAATTTTTTCGCGCACCTCTAAATTGTGGAATTTTTGTCCTCCAAATTTCCACTAGGACTTCCTCGGCTTCATTGCCCCACAAATTTCTTTTCTTGTGGCCTTTCCTCTCCATTTTGAGTTTTGGTCAGTTTTGGTTATTTACAAAAATGACAGCTTGTGATGCGATTTATTCGATTATTTATCGAAAAAAATAGTGCTGACACCGATTGCATCTTACCCAGTTGGTAGGTCGTTGTCGCAACAAACTTCTTGACGGGGATCTAAGTGTTGAAAATCTTCGAAAATTAGACTCTCTCGAGTTCGAACGTGTATGATTACGGTATCGTTCGTTTTTCAACTCTTGGACCTAAATTGTTAGTTTGTTGAAACTTTCTAGGATTTTGGACGTTGTTTCAGCAAACGATTGCGTTATCATCGCAAGCTCAGAGTTTTGGGTGATTTTTTCCATGCGCTGGGCATTATTGCCATCTAAAACGACTTCGGATTCTGACATAGCTTCCCACAAATTGTCAGCTGGTTTGAATTGTTCCTCTAGTTCTCTATGACCATATCCGGTCAAAGCAATATTAAGACTTTTGGGGAGTTTGCGAAGCCAAATTTTATAAACTAAGTCGCTATCGACTGTTGACTAGCGACCTATAAAATTAATTATAAGAGATTATAAGTGACCTATAAAATTGAGATGGCTCTTGGTCACCTATCTCAGTGCCAGACAAAATTTTGTCGAACCTCTTGGCTTCACTTAAAGAGTGTCTGCCAATCAAGGTTCTCTTTAAACCTGCATACAAATTTGAGTACGGAGGTTTTTGTGTGAAGTCTAGCACTGTTATAATTACCTCTTGAGGTAGAGCGGTTACGAGGTACTCGTACTAACTGCTTTATTTTGTATAACGAAAATGAACACCAACGACAAGCAAGACACGAGAAGCAATAGAATTTCGCATAGAAAAAAGTATTGCGTCTCGTGTCTTGCCTGTCGTTGGTGTGCATTTTCGTTATACAAAATAAAGCGGTAAGTCTTGTCAGTTGTGATTAGGGCTGCCAACTCGTTTCAATCAAATTCCCCAATCGTGGCTATAAAATTCCCCCATTTTGCAACCGATTCCCCCTGGAAAAAGTATATTTACTTCAAAACAGGCTTTATCAGTAAATATTTTTATCAGTGACATTTTTTAGAACATATCCCTTCAAAATTTGACAAAACATTTTTCAAAACTAACATAAAAACAAAACAAAAATGTCTAAAAAGAAATGTCTAGAATAAATCATTTGGACATTTAAGTATAAACATGTATTAAAGCATTCCAATAAATTTCTTATATATATACTATAAAAAAGTTATATACTAAATACTATAAAAGTATTAAAAAAATTCAACTTTTGTAAAATATGTTTAAATGCACTACATTTTAGAGATATGGCATAGGTTTTTTTAATAAATTAAATAAAAAACCAAGCTAACTTCATGTAATTACTTCTTGTGATCGTACATTACCTGATTAAATGTTTATCGGTTAATACAAAATTAATATCTTTGAGATATATTTTTGTATGTAGTATAGCTCTTACGGCTTTTGTCGATAATCTGTTTCTTAATGCCGTTTTGTTCAAATTTAATTGAGAAAATATTCTTTCCACAGAAGCCGTAGAATGCGGCAAAATGAAAAAATGTTGAACCAGTTTACTTAAAATTGGGAACATTGGTTTTTCGTCTCTATGTTTTAAGCTCGCAATGTAAGACCAAAAATCATTTGTGTCATCATTTTCAAATTTGATTACTCTTAAGGAGCGATATTCGTTATCAATTGCTATAAGTTCTTCATTAGTTATTACATGAGGTAAAAGAGTGGCCAAGGGTACAATTGATTTTTTAGTTTTAATTTCCTTTGCGTCCAATAATTTACAATGCTTCAAAATTTGTTGATGACTACTACAAAATCTCAGTTTTATTTGGACTAACGAGTCAATACTAAAATCAATACACCGCTTCTTAAAAACAGAAATTTCATCGTACCCAATATTTGTGTTCCATAATGTATTTTCAACTTTTCCACCAAAATAACAATCATTAAGGTATAAGTTATTGTTCTCACTCTCAAAATTAACATAATCTATCTGCTGGTTTAGATAACACTCTGTTTTCAAAAAATTTCCAGAAAAAAATTTGAACAGGAATTCAATCTTTGCATACAGTGAGTGAATTCGGAGACTGTCGCTCTGCATTTCTAAATTCAGAGATAAAAAATAAGCCAAAGCGTATTCTAGGAACTCGAAATAAAGTTGGGTTTTGAAGGGATTGGTCTATAAAATTATTTGTGGAGTTTGATTCAAATGCAGCTTGAGTTCGAAAAAATGCTTGCAGTGCTTTCCACTGACTATTTATTCGATCCACAGACTCTTTTAATGCAAGCCATCGAGTAAGAGACGGACGAATAAGCTTGAGTTGATTAACGTTCCAGAGTTCTTAAAAGCCTTCAAACATTTGTGCACGTTTAGGACTGTGCGAAAAGTAAGTAATCTAAAAATACCGGCAGCTTTTTGGAAGCTTTTTGCGCGCATAAATGTATCGAATGAGCCGCACATTTTACATGCATCATGTCTGGATTTTTTTCTTTAAGAATAGTGCTTATTGATGATTTTGAACCACACATTACATTAGCTCCATCTGAGCCATAGCCAATACAGTTATTGTAGGGTTTTTGGTGTTTTTCGAAAAAATGTATAACAATATTACTAAGCCCTGCAGCAGAAGCATCTTCAACTGCTTCCAAAAATAAAAAGTAGTCTTTGGGCTTTAGATCCACGTCAGTAAGTCTTGCTACGCCAGCTAAAGTTTTTTTGTTGCTTCGATCTGTACTTTCATCTAAGAGGATGGAAAACTTTGAAGTCCTTATTTTATTTATTGTATTCTCCTCATTTGTTTCACCTAATACATTTTTAACTAGCATAGTACCTTTCGTTTGACTGACGGACATGTCCTTTATATAAGGACCAAAGTCTTTATTAAGTTCTTTTATGAATTCGCATAAATGAGGAATTATGTCGAAAGGTAAATTGTGTTTGACTGCAAAGACAGCTAGATGAAGTTCAGCACACTTTATATTAGGATTTTCCTCCCAAGAGTTTTGATAAATTCTTGCATAAGCTTTGGTTTCCTTGGGCATTTTGCTTATTCGCTGTCTAGAACACTTTATTAAAAACAAAGGTGTAAGGATATAGCTTGTAATAGTTTTATACCTTCAGTCTATTGATAGAATAGTTTATATATATTTCTTTAATCGTAAAACTTTTAATAAACTAGCGCACAAAGATATAGCAAACCAATATAAGCAGATGTGAGGCAAGAGTTGTTTCAACTTGACATAAGCTAAGGCGAATGTCAGAAAAGGAAAACAGAAAAAAATGCAAGTTGCCAACTTTGCTTTTTAAAGACATAGGTATGTTCAACAATAAAGAAACTTTGTAAAACTTTCTAAGCATACTAAAAAGAAAATTTTTTAATTTGCTATGATTTTTAAATGAACTAAGAATTCCCCCCAAAAATTAACTCATTCCCCCACTCCCCCATCGAGTCTTTATTCCGCCCAAATGGGGAAATCCCCCAGTTGGCATCCCTGGTTGTGATTCCTTTTGCTTGAAATTGTATTTCTGCATAAGCGAACCATGGTCGGGACAAGTGGTCCAAAATTGTGGTAGTTTTACTGACGTCGTTTGTATTTCTGAATGCATTGGTGCATCAAATGGATTGACTAGATCCGTTTGTAATTGTATGAGAGGGCGATGGTCATCTTCGCTGAAATGAGAGAGATGTGAGAGAGGGTTAGAAGTATGTAAGGGAGTGGGAGTTTGTCTGAGGTGGGGTGGTGGTGTGTGTGAAAGATTCATGACCTATTTTAAAAATGTGTTTCCTAAAATGTGTTTCCCTAGTGCAGTGGAGTGCCTACGGATTTAAGACGATAAGTTTATCATGACCCTATCGTCTTACAAACGTTTTAAAAGCTACGGTGTGTGCCTCGTGAAAAGCTAAAATAAAAAAACAACCTGCAAAAATTTTTTTTATTTAAATGTCAATAAAAGTTACAAAATTTTATAAATTTTTTTTTAAATAATAAAAAAATAAATATGCCGATTCGTTGTTCTTGTTGTTGTTAATGCTACTGCTGCTGTTGTTTTTGTTGTTGTTGTTAATTCTGTTGCTGCTGTTGTTATTATTATTGTTGTTGTTAATTCTGCTATTGCTGCTGTTGTATTGTTGTTGCTGCTTTAGCGCCGGCGGTAGTGACGACTGACGAGGAACTGGAAATGGCGTTGGCGGATACGTTAATGTTTTCTGTGGCGGAGTTTGTTGCAGTGCCTCTCTTATTCGTCGTTAAAGTTTTTAGCTTCAGAGGTATTGTTATATGACTTTTATCTTGTTGTTTGTGGGTTTACTGCAACCAATTAGCACCGTTCAATCACTAACGTTGCTAAGGTCATTAGCTTTATGATTGACCTTTTTTTTGTCCTTGAATTCAGGTGTAAATGGTTCGGCAATTTCAGCTTTACTTATTAGAGTGTTGTTGCTGCGCCAGGAACTGTGGTGTTTTGGTTGAGGTTCGTTCGCAGGATCGCCAATTGTAGAGGGTGTGTACGTTTATTTTTGTAGGCCAGTTTTTTAGTAAGTGCCTTGATGGTGATGCATGCCCCTAAATTTTATTGATTTAATTTATTTTCTTTTTAACAATTAAATTTTTAGTTCCTTATTCAATTTTTATACTGAATTTACATACAAAATTTTTTGATGAATAAATAATGACAATTTTTGAAATCTTAAATAATAATTATTTTAGATAAATGTGTAAGTGTGTGTTTTGTATGTTGTGATGTTGGTGGTGGTTTTGAGTCACAACAAATAAATTTTTTTTAATTCAATTGAACTACTAATTAAAATTTAGTCGTTAAATAAAGAAAATTTCAATTAATAAATTTAGTAGCTAATATAGTTTATTTAATTAAGAATATTAAGTTAATTAATATAATAGCAGGTTATGTTAAAAAAATTGTTTTTCTTTAACTAGTTAGTTTAATTATTTATATAGAGTTAAGTTCAGTGAAAAAAATCGTAAATATATGAATAATTTAAGTCCAAAGTCCTTAGTCAAAAAAATTAAATTTGTAGATTTATATTTTAAATAATCCTTTATCAATTAGAATTCATTTGCTTTTGCATCTTGGTAAATCTGTTGATTATATTCGAAAACCTGTTCTTTTTCTATTTATCAAATGTCACTTTTTCAGATTCATGATGGATGAAATTTCAGCCAATGATAAAAATCCCAAATAAATTAAATTTAAATGATTCTATGACAACTTACTAAAATTTCCTCATCAGTGCTATATATCATTCATTTTTATAATATCCTTCTATTTTTTTCTCCTTTTTATGAAATGCATATACAATTTTTATTTTTCTGTCTTTATACCAACATTTTTTTTTAGAAGTGCAACAAACAAATTTACTTTTAAGCTTCAAAATTTTTCTCAGAATGAAATTTATTTGAAAATTTTTGAAAACTTAATATTTTAAAAACAAAAGGCAACTAGAAAAAAATTTTTTAAACCAAAGTGGAAAAACAATCAATAGATATTTTAGACATATTTATTACCCTCACATGGTTTTGAATTATTATAACTGAATGCGGTATTCAGAGTCAAACATATTTTTATTTGATATATTGATAGATACCCTAAGAAAACCTGCTGTGCCAACAACTTTTATTGATCATTCTGTTCCCAATAACGGAACACATTTGCGACAGCAGCGAAAGTGAACTTTATTTACCTCCAACTTTCGGTTTTGATTAAACATGTACGAAAGTATATACTTGTTACGTTAACTCTTTGAAGTACCGTGGGAAAAAACTTGAACCACTGAAAAAGAAACCTTTGTGGTATGTTGGGACAAAATTCAACCCACTCAGATTTGATGTTGTAGCTCAAAAGTACAGCGGTAAAATTAGTTCTCACCAGCCGCCGGGATTGTAAATCATCATGCTATAAATATAATAAGTATAAATATTTAAAAATATGCTTAAAATAAATAATAATAAAAACAGAAAAATATTTTTTACTTTTTTCTTGTCCTCAAGGGTATTTTTTATAATGAAAATTCCATACCTCAAAGAGTTAACAGCGATAAAAATGTCATCCTTTTATCAGAGATAAAAGTTGCTGGCGAAAGTAGTATGCTTTTGATCTAAAATTTTACGTCTTTTAATTTTATCCTTTCTGTTGAAATCTCATCGATGCCGTTGATATGCACTTATTTCAGCAATTCGGTTGATAGATAAGCCCCAATTTAAGGATATTTTTAGGGGATTCTCGTCCAGTTCTTCCATTAACAGGCTTCCATTTACAACTGTATGAAACTTTAGATATAGCTATCACTTATGTATTCAACATTATATTCAACTTGATTACCAAATAAAGCAATTAACAATTTTATTGAACTATCGATACTTAATAAATTATAACTGTGTTACGCAAGCACTAAGTAGTGGTGGAAAACTATCGATGGAACATCGCCACTATCGATGGTTTTCTACTATCGCCACAATCGATAGCACAAAAATACTATCGATAAAACAAAAATACTATCCATAGTACTTTGATAGTGTTTTTCACTGTCGTCGATAGTTTGCACACCAAATTTTGCAAACAAAATAATGCTCCCCATACTTTTATTGCCATATGTTTTGTTCTCCTTACTTTTTTGCAACTGTTAGTACGTTGCAACCCTGCACTCGCTATCAAATAAAACAAAGCAGATTGTCAAAAGAAAAGATAAAGAACATTGCAGAAATGGATAAATTTTTAACAAAACGAGCAAAAGGTTTGTAGATTATTATTTGTAAATTGTTTATTTATGAACAATCACTAATTTTTTTTAGAAAATGAATCGTCCTTCGTAGCCCAAGAAAGTGGTAGCAGTTCCTGTGCTCAGACAGAATCATAGGAGGTTCAGAGAAAAGACACTGGAGCGAAACACAAGAAAAAAAATGTTCGTTCACTTGGAACTTTTTTAAAAGTCAGCGGATAAAAAATTAGCCAAGTGTCTTAGTTGTGGCAAAGAATATAGGACAATTGGTAACAATCTAATGTGCAAGATCGCCTAAAATGGTTTCATCTAGATGCAAGTAGTTCAGCTGCTATTGAAACCCGTACAGAAGGAAATCAAGCCAGCAGTTCCAGTAGTGCGCAATCTATGAAGTCGATGGAATCTTATTTTAAAAGAGCAATTGAGTACGACAATAATTCAGCAAGGAATAATTAACTTGACCGTGCTTTAAGTTTAATGATTGTCACTGCTATTCAATAGTGATGCGGAATTTTTCGGTATCGAGTATTTTATATTTGATACTAAAAAATATTCGTTATCGATACTCAATACCGAAAAAGACTTTTTGTTTTTCTCTTCATTATATAGGAAATTGAGGTACGGTGTCTTATCCCGCTGTGCTAAAGAGCTACAGGTGGCTTGCAACCACATTCGCGTTTTCGGCATGAAGAATATAAACTCATCATTTTTCAATTTAGCACATATTTAAAATGCTCTCAATTCTAGGAAAATAACGATTTTTCAAAATTTATTTCTCGAACTTGCTGGTGACATTGTTGTTCATAAACAAAATATAATACAAAATTATTTGACCTAGTGAATTTTCAATACTAACGCAACTACTTACTTTTCCAAATTACATTTATAAGATTACCTTTTAACTTTTTGTATTCAAGAAAGTTTCTGTTTATCAGTTTGATTTTATGAAAGCGTTTATCAAAGCGTTAGTAAATGCATTATCAAATGATACCGTATCCTGATGTGTTAACTCTGGCTCAATTGCCTTGGCCAATTGTTTGCCTAATTGAAAGCTCCATTGATCAAATGAATTAATATCCCATATCATACCTTGAGAAAATATTTTTTGTTCGTACATAGCTGAAGAAAATTTAATTTTATAGAATCGATTGCGAAATTACGTCGGTTCTTAGAAAAGTATCGAGTATAAAAGTATCGAGTTAAAAACATCGAGTATCGAGGTATACTCGATATCAACGTATTAGATACCAAAAAGTATCGAGTTTACTCAACACTATTAAGGTCGTCGAAAATTAAGGTTTTTAGAAATTTGTGAAAATGTTATATCCCCGTTCAGCAGTTTTTTAAACTAAAAAACTCAAAGATGTAACTAACTTCAATGCCTTTCATAACTTTTCATAATCTAAATTAGCTAAAATCATATGACAAAAACGTCTCTTTACATCGAATACTGTCAAAATGTAAGACAATTGTTAATTTTTTTAAAAAAAGCACCATCGCAAATGAAATATATAATCAGAACAGGATGGTGAGCCACTAAGTCTGATTCAAGAATTGCCGACCACATGGAACAGTATTCTATAAACAAAGGATGTAATATCAAAGATACTATAATCAATCGTTAAAGAACCTCCAACGCTCACTGCTGAAGAAATAAATATTCTACTTGAGATAGAAAAGTTACTTTCAATTTTTAAATATGCTACCGAGCAAAGTTCCGAAAATAAATATGTTACCATTTCTTTAATTTTATCAATTGTAAATGATCAGCGTCGAAAAATTCTGGACTTTCAAAAACAAGTTTCTACTACCGAGGGGCAAAAAGTATGTATGTATGATTCTGAAACAGTCTGTTGAGAAAATAATGTTTGAATATGAGTTGCTGAAAGAAACCGGAACTGAAACTATATTAGATCCTCAATTTAAAAAAGAAGGTTTTCGATTCCAGAATAATGCTGAATTGGCTTCAAGTCATCTTAAAAACGAGCTTCAAATACTTACTACATCTACCAATTTTAACAAGAGTGTAGAAGATAAAAGTTTTCAAACTGAAGCTGCTTGTAGCACAAAAACATCTTAATTTTTCAGTTTTTTGTAGAGTCAAATGAACGAAAAATATCGGTCAACGAAACTTGACTTGGAGATATTGAAGATAAAATATTTTGAAAGGCCGAACTCATCGTAAGACGCTGACCCTTTGCTATTTTGAAAGGCTCGGATTGTTTTTATTAGTGATATTATAAGTTTTTAACCGTAGAAATAATTTTTTTTTATTAATGCCAATTAACTTTTTTCTCAAAGAGTGTGCTCTTAAATTTTAATGTATTCCTGCCGCATCCGTTGAATCAGAGAGGATTTTTAGTAGAACCGGAAAGTTTTTTCAAAGCGCAGGTCCATGATACAATGATCAGTAGTGAAACTCCCAAACGCGTTAACGACGATTTTCGATATCGTTGGTTAGCGAAAACTGTTATTGCTATGAAGGTAGCACGCAGAATGACCGATAACGACAACGATTATTATCGTTAAATTTTTGGGAATTCCACTACAGGTATTACACCGTGCAACAGTGGTTTTCACACTTGATGAAGACCATATATACGTGAAACTAGAGACCTTATGTAGTAAAAGTGCGTTCTCAGTTTATCGCCATCACGTCAGGATTTTTTTTAAAAGGACTTTAAAGTTTCAGAATACACCACTTTCAAAAAATTAAATCAAATATTTCCACGAACCATATGATAACGATATGGGTATCAAATGAAAGGTAAGAATCTCAGCAATGCTAGAAACAAATAACAGATTTTAATGGATCTGGACCAAACATTTCAAAAATGTCCTTTTGAAAATTTTAAAGCTTAATATCCTTTATAGCTTTGTATGTTGAAGAAGAACATATTCTGTAAATCATATGTAAATTTTATTATTCTAGCTTTACTAGTTTAGTAGAAAAGAAAAAAAATTATTAATCCTGTTTCAAAAAATTGTATGTATATAAAAAAACTAAATAAAAATTAATTAAAATGTAAACGTTGACTTTGCCGCTTATGCTGATCATCTGTGTCACGACATATTGTCCAACAATATTCTGCCATCATGTGGCATGCACTTTTTCCTCTAAATCGATTTTCAATCGTCGCGATTTCTTGATGAAAGTGCTCACCATGCTCATAACTGAAATTTCCCAAATTGTCGGGAAAAAAGTCAAGATGGTTGTCTAGAAAATGAATCTTAAGCGACATATTCACACCCATTTCACCAAAGTTTTGTACTAAATTCCTGACTATATCTGCATAATTATCCGATTTATTGTTACCTAAGAAATTTGTTGTTATTTCTTCCAAGCTAGACCATGCATTTTTTCAACAGAAGATAGTAATTCTGGAAACTCATTGTCCTTCAACAATTTATTTAATTGTGGTCCATTGAATACACCTGAAAGTATATTAACTTAATTTTGTGGTTTAAATTTTAACTTTATAATATACCAGCATCAATTTTCGCATTGCTTAATTTTGGGAAAATAGTCCTAAGATACTTCATAGCTGTACTTTCAGAGTCCAGAGCGCGAACGAAGTTACGAATTAGTCCCAACTTTATATGGAGGGGCGGAATAATGATTTTTGATGACGGTACAAGTGGCATGTGATCAATGCTGTCGTGACCAAGCTTATATATTACACGAGCAGGCCATTTGTGGTCAGTGTAATGCAAATCACGACTTCGACCTTCCCAAAGGCATAAAAAGCACTGGTGCTTGGAAAATCCTTTTTTTAAACCAGTGATAATTGCGACTATTTTCAGATCGCAACAAATTACCCAGCTATGTAGATCGTAGTTTATCAATTTTAAAATAACTTTCATATTTTCATAGTTTTCTATTATATCCGTTCCATAAATGATAGGTACTGATGGGAACAAGTTACCATTATGAAGCAGAACACCTTTGAGGCTATTTACTGAACCATCTATAAATAGACGCCATTCATCTGGAACGTATGGGTGACCGATGGTTTCAAAGAGATGTTAAATATTTAAAGCATATGTAATTCCAGTTGTGGCATCCAATGCAAAGCATTTATCAAAAGACTGCATGTTTGAGCGCTTTCGAGCCGATGTTACGCGAAAATCTTCCAAAACTAATCTCCACTGCTGCAGGCGAGACGCCCATATTTCGGAACTTCTCTTTGAAAGATTTGTGTCTCGAATTAAATCATTAAAGTCTGCCTGTGTTATAAGATGACGTTCTGAAGTGCCAAGCTCACTTTGAGTGGGTACAAATTCCGAAATATTTTCATCATTTGTAAAGTTGCAGTGCGAATCGACTTCAAAGGCATCGGCAACTGGTTGGATCTCTTCAGATGGAGCGGTTGGATTTAATACTGAATGTTTTATTGCTGGTTTAATAGATTCGCAAGAATAGTATTGAATTTGATAGGTAAAACCAGCTGTTTTCGTTTTGCAAAAATAGCACGACTCCACAGAATGCTCGCTACGAAGCAACCAAATCGTTGGGTAAACGTATTTCATGGGATGCTGTTTCGGTTCAACGCAGTTGGATCCTATAATGCAACGGTAACAATAGTCGCATGCAACTTCCGGTACATACCATACATTTTTTATATAGTTTATTAAAAAATATTTTTCATAATTTTCCACGAAATTTTTTGAGACTTTACGCGATTTCTTTAAAGGAACGAATAAACCACAAACAACACAAAATTTGTTACGATTGGGACATTCCATGTTTAATCACTATTAATTAGCTTTTAATTCACTGTTTAATAACTTTCTGAATGTTCTTTACACTTTAACAAAGAGTAATAGATGTAGCGCACACTTCAATTACCACAAGACATTAATCATTTTCATGTAATGGCGGCCATTTTGCAATCTGTCCATACGCTTGGCCAGTGATGCAAGTCGTTTCTCAGGTCCAGTGGTGCCAATTGTCTTAAAAGGTAACAGCTGTGCAGACCGCGGCTATTGTTATCGATAAAATTTACATATAATTTACAGAATTTTATCTTCTTCAACATAAATTTTTTTCAGGGAAAATTATTTAAAGGATATTAAGGATATTAAGCTTTAAAATTTTCAAAAGGACATTTTTGAAATTTTTGGTCCAGATCCATTAAAATCTGTTATTTGTGTGCATTGCTGAGATTCTTACCTTTCATTTGATACCCATATCGTTATCATATGGTTCGTGGAAATATTTCATTTAATTTTTTGAAAGTGGTGTATCCTTTGAAACTTTAAAGTCCTTTTAAAAAAAATCCTGACGTGATGGCGATAAACTGAGAACGCAGTTTTACTACATAAGGTCTCTAGTTTCACGTATATATGGTCTTCATCAAGTGTGAAAAAAAAAATTGAAAATTGTAGCAGGGTGTTATTAATAGCGACTGCACTGCCAAGCTGTTGTCATAAAATTTTAAAAACAAGTGGTGTACACCAAAAAAAAATAACAAGGGATTTTTTTTTGTTTTTAACGCAAACATTATTCGCATTATGTTTTTAAGCAGGTTTATCGAAGCTTTCGCTTAAATTTTATTACATACATATGTCCAAAGACGATCAAAGACTAACTAACTGAATTTGTAAAATGTGCCGTTTTAAAAATTATTTTTTCCCCTCTTAAGAAAACTGCCTTTTTTTATTAAGAAAAACAACATCGTTAAATGTTATCACCTCATTTCGACAATATATGCCCACGCTGAACAGCTGTTTCAGCTCGATTAGTACTACCTTCAACTCATTGAACCATGCGCAGGCCGCAATTTAAAGAAAAAAAAATGTAGATATGGTTACATTTTTAAATAAAAATCAATGGCTTTTTTAAAAATGAAAAAAATTTTTACACATTGTTGAAAAATCTTGGTTTTAAGTTTTTTTTTTTTGGTATAACTTGTTATATTTTTATACATATCGCTGCTTTGCGTCGATGCATACATTTTTTATCTAAAATTACCGTTTGTTGGTTTAAGCAAAAGTTTTCCATGCAATTAAGAAGATTAATAGCTTAAGTTGCGATATTAAGATAAATTAACAAAATGGTGTTTTGCCGATATTGATGCAAATCAGGAATAAGATTCATGCAAAATTTTTAAGATTATCGGAAACAATTGATAGTTTTTCGATACTATAGATTGTAGTCCTCTATCGATAGTCCTGAGTATCGATAGTTTTCCACCACTAGCAGCAGCGTCGGATTAAGATAATCAATAATAATAACGCCGGCATATTAACTTTGTCACGCTGTTTATAACGCTGATAAGAAGGGGTGGAAGGTATAGAAAAGTATATATATTCTTGGTCAGAATCACATCCTATGTCGGTTTCGCCATTTGCGTCTGTCTGTCGACAAGATAATAGCCGTAATTTTAAAGCTATTGTATTGATATATGGTATATCTGCTTATATTCAAATAACGAGGATCAAGTTCGAGAATGAGCAAATTCGGATTAAAACCACGCCTTCCTTCTATACAAAGTTACTTTATGAAAATAATAAAATCTCTATAAATGCCACAAAATATTATGTATGACTTGGAATTTTGTAAATTAGCTTTGAAGTAAAATTTACATCCTATATTTGAAATTTGTTCAAATCGGATGAAAACGACACCTACCTCTCATACAAAGTGACTTTAACAAAATGGTAAAATCTTTTTAAATGCCACAAAAACTAATGTTTAACAAATTTTGTCACCTAGTGGCAATGCAAAATTCCCGTAATATGTAATGGTAATGCAAAAAAATTGCAAAAAAATTGCATTACCATTAGCATGAAATGATAATAGAAAAAAAATTGAGTTACCACTTAAATTTAGTGGCTTAGTGGAAAATTTTAATGGTAATGGAAAATATTTACATTCTCACTAAATTTTTAATGGTAATGGAAGAAATTTACATTACCATTGTGTGCAAGTTTACAACCAGTTTATAGTAGCGTTAATTTACATGACTGTGTGTATTATGCCACGAAAAATTGGCACAGAAACCAAATGTGCATTATTGCCACAATTTAGTTGGTAATATATAAAAAATAAAGGAAATCCTGAAATATAAACAAACGGTGAATTATTGTAGTAATTTCATTACTAAATAAAATGTGGTTGATGGTTTCGCAACTTCTATACTAAAGTTTATAAAATAGCTATTTCATGTCAGGTTTGGTATTTTGGTATTGTATGCTCTTAAAGGACCAAATATTGAAGAATTTTAATATAAGAACATTTTTAGTATTTTTCAAGCAAAGAACGTATTGCACATGACATACATATTGCACTCTAAGAAACGGTGTAATTAGCAACATTAAAATAATTTGTTCAAGGGTAAATAATCATAAAGATAAAATCTATCATAAAGAGCCTTTCATATACCAAATATAAAATAAAATTTAGAGAAAAGATTAAACATTTCATTACAATAATACACATACACTTATTTTAGCTTAAGTTAATTTGTCCGCCTTTTAAAAGGATAAATGCGTCGTTTAGTTGCAAACCGAGGCCTTTAAGTGACTTTTTAGAAAATAGAGAAAAACTGATACACTCTAAATTTCGCATAATTTAAAAATATCTATTTTATATTGTCGAAGTAATCTTATTAATTAACTTATATTATAAAATATAATAATATAAATAAAAATAAACTGGCCATTTCAGCCCTTGGAAGGACTTTGACCTAGCTTCTATTGATCAATTGTGTTGTGCGTGTTATTAAATGTTTGATCACAAATGACCGAGAACTGGACCTACCGTGTTTAATGCCGACTCCGAACGGCTTATGTTCTCAAGAAGCTTTACATGGCAATTTTTACTCTCTGAGGTTTGCCATTGTTTGCAGAGAGGTGACGACCGAACAGAAATATTAATTCAATTGAAAAAACTTTCTGTCTGAGCTGAAATTGAACCCTGGCTACGAGGTTCTTTAGCTTAGGGGCCACGCACTCTACCCACTAGGCTACGGCCGCCACTTTTATATTATAAAGCATAATAAAATAACTGGAGTAGTTTTAATTAAATTAAGTAAATTAATAATTAATGCGGAATAGGCTGGTAATGTGCCTACAGGTCTTGAATAGATTTGCTTTGCTACGAATAAATAAAGGTAAATTAAAAATATCTAATTGAGTAACTGCAGCAAATTTTGTTTTTATGTAAATAATTTATTATAATATTTCCATTAATTATTTAAATTGACTTCATTTCACAGCCATTAGTGTTTCGTGTAAAAAATAAGAATAATAAAAATAGTATTTAGTAAAAAATTAAATTTGAAGTTCAGAAATTTCTAAGTATTATTCGCAGATAATGTTATCGTTGATTTTATACGACCATTCTCCGGTCAATGTGTTTTTATAAAAATCTAGGGCTGGATCTTCTTTCCAGTCATTGCCAAAGTGTTTTTTTAAAAGTTTATCGACATCGGCCAACTTTTATTTTTTAACGGCCACTAGTGGCTCTACGAGAATCGGTTTCATTTGCCGAATAAATTTACCGCGTCTTTGCACTGATTTTGCGTTTCCAATGTCGAAATGATAAAATGGTTCCCCTCTTATCACACAGTCACTGGTCTTGCTTCTTCTTATTATCATACGCTTCGATTCCATAAATTTAAAATGTCAGTTTCCAGGTGTTTAAATAAAACTTTCAATCTCATTTTTAAAATCAAGAATTTGGAAATCTTTACTAACGCCTAAAATAGTACTGCTTTCACGATATATGTCTAAGTACTCTTCAACTCCTTTAATTGTTTGTTTAGCTGTGACTCGTTTCTCAATCTGTGCCTGTAGCCAGACCAAGAAGACAGAGGGGGCGGGCATGGATCTTGGGGGGGCAACTGGTTTTTTCATTTAAATAAAACAAAAACAATTTTTAACGTGTGAAATGAATACATTACACATATTTATTAAAAAACAGTTAATTTTATAATATTTTCATGGATATGTAGATCTTTTTATACATGAGATTAATACATAAAAAATAATATAAAAATTAGTTCAGGACTTTGTAATGAAATGAAGGTAAAAATAAAAAATTTACTTAAAGTGGCTAGAAATATAAGAAAGACTAGCGAAATGGGCTAACATATGTATAAGACTTTTTTTAAGTAAAACAAATAAAAAGAATTGAATTAGCCCGCATCCGTCGTTTGCATCAAATTGATGCAAATTTTTTATTCAGATTAATATAAAGGTTGGTTAAATTTTAAGGGCCGAAGTTAAATGTGAACTACACTTAAACGTCAAGTTTTTTCTGCATTTAATTTGACATTTCTCAATTTCAGATTAATTCAATTTGAACCATGGAAAGATACACAATCGAGCAACGCGTAAAAGTTATTCAGGCTTATTATGAAAATGGACGTTCAAATCAAAATGCATATCGTGCACTTCGTGGTTTTTTCGGTCAATTTAATCGTCCAAATGTACGTACAATCGGAAAAATCGTGCAAAAATTTGAGCAAACCGGGTCTGTAGGAGATGTGAAAACACCAGTGCATGCTCGTACAGCTCGTACTGCAGAAAATATTGCTGCTGATCGCGAAAGTGTGACTGAAGAGCCGTCCACCTCAGCTCGTCGTTGATGAATATTATGCATAAAGACTTGCATTTACACTTACAAGGTGCAATTGACTCAAGAACTAAAGCCTCTTGACCATTTCAAGCGTCGTCAATGGTCAGAATGGTGGCAAGAAATGGCAACAGTCAATTTTCGAAGAAAATCATCTTCAGTGGTGAGGCACATTTTCACCTCAGTGGATTCGTCAATAAGTAGAATTGCCGTATTTGGGCGAATGATAATCCAAGAGTGATTGTCGAAAAACCAATGCACAAACAAAGTGTGACTGTTTGGTGCGGTTTATGGGCTGGCGGCATCATCGGACCGTATTTTTTCCAAAATGAGGCCGGTCAGGCAGTTACTGTGAATGGTATTCGCTATCGTGAGATGATAACGAACTTTTTATGGCCCGAATTGGAAGATATGGATGTGGACGATATGTGGTTTCAACAGGACGGTGCCACTTGACACACAGCTAACAAAACAATGGCTCTTTTGCGCTACAAATTCAATGGCCGTGTTATCTCACGTGGTGGCGACGTCAATTGGCCGCCAAGATCATGTGACTTGACACCTTTGGACTTCTTTCTTTGGAGTTATTTGAAAGAAAAGGTGTACGTCGATAAGCCAGCAACAATTCAAGAGCTAAAGGATGAGATAATTCGGCACATTAACGGCATAGAACCTCAATTATGCCTCAGCGTCATCGAAAATTTGGACCATCGGATGGAGGTGTGCCTTCGAGGTCGCGGCAGCCATTTGGCCGATATTTTGTTTTGTACATAATTGAACCATACCAATATTATCATAACAAAAAAAAATGACAATAATTTCCTAAATAATTTGTGTTTTATTCAAAATCAACATCGGCCCTTAAAATTTAACCACCCTTTATTAAGAACAAACATGCATGTTTTGATTTAAATCTTTTGCTTCTTAAAATTTTTGCTAGAATTAAGATTTGCAGTTTTTCTTATTTTAAAATTAATAAACATTCATTATGCATAAAAAAAAAATTTAAAAATTAAAAATATTTCAATGAATTATATACTCGTTTTGTATCTGCATCAAATTGGTGCAGAACGTGCTTTTTATTTCTAGAAAGTTCCTGTGGATGCGCGTTAAAAAATTATTAAAATTCAAATCTTATTTTTTGGTAGCAAATGTTGGCGACCCAGTAGAAATTTTAAAAATTGTAACAATTTGTCTGAAATGTTTTGTTAAACAAATTTCATATACATATTCAAGTCATGAATAAGGTGAATGTGTATATTTTTTGTTATTTTAAACTAAACTAATTTTAAAGCAATAAACAAACATATCAACAAAATGCATAATAATTATTCATTTAAAGTTTTTCATTGTCTGATTTGGCCAGGGGGGCAAACGGTTGTAGTAGGGGGGCATTGCATCCTTACCCCCTGGCTGCAGGCCTGGCGAAAACACGGTCAGGTGGAATGTAGGAATGACCTACAACTGGAAACAGTATTTAAATTTGTTTAATGTTTTTCGGTGCTTTTGTTACAAGTAAAAAAGCATTCCAATCATAGTCGAGTTTTTGTTCTGACCAGCGCAACCATCATAAACAAGGCGTACAGTGTTTATATTTTTAAAATTAGTATTACACAGTCGATTATATACGCACGATGAAACTTCGTTGGAAGCTTTTTGATGTACATTTTCAGTCCAATAATATAAAAAAACATTATGTTTTGTCAGGTTGGAATGTCCAGTGCCAACAACCATTCCGAAAAGATATACATACAATAGAAGCGTTTTGCTACCAAATATGGAATAGAGATGTTTTTCTACTTACAAGTCGTTGGAATAGAATCTTTTTGCTTCTAAGTATGGTTTTCGATATCAATTTTGAAGGAATAGAACTGTTAAGACAAATCAAATACGTGATTTATATGTGTTTTCAACCGCCAAACATTATCCAATCAGTTTTAAAATTTTTGTAATTTTTGGATTAGACACCGTTTTGCAACTCAACGACACAAATAAAATTATATAAATTTTCATTAATTTTAAGCTCCTTAAGTAGCTTACATATTATGAAGAGAAACATAGAGTGTAGATTTTAAGGACAACGCTCAACTTAAAACAAGATACAAACAATTAATAAAAGAACTAATAAATAACGTTCAGCGAGGCATTTTACTTTATAAATTTCTTATCTTGTTGAGAGGTTCCTGCTTTTAATTATAATTACAGGCATGCTTTTCATTCAATGTTCTTTTAAGCAAGAAATCTTGAAAAAACATAAAATTTCACCTGCATAACAAAATGACAGGATGTTGCAGTAATTGTAGCGGAAATAAGTCTTTACAATAAACAATAAAGGAATCTAATTAAAGTTCTCGAGGTTAGTAGCAAGGTTTTTGACTAAATTTTTCTTATGATTGCTTTTTGAGTTATATTTTCAGACATGAATGAAGATTCGTTGTTAATTAAAGATACTCAGAGTTGTGAATATCTATGTTTTATTTTTACAAATGAAATCAGATAAAGTTTTAAGAAGGCATTAAAAAGAGCCAAGTAAACATTTGATTAGTCATAAAATTTTCTAGATAACTTATTAGATATTTAACATCTATGTGCATGGGTGTATACAGAGAGATGTGAAAAAGGGGGCAGCTGCTCTCCTTAAAGTATGTGTATTACATTTAATTAGGATTAAAGAATTTAGTAAAAAAGTTAAAAATCATATGTTCACTATTCCACACAGAAATAATATGATTAATTTTTCTTTCGAATAATCATCCCTACTCACGTGACTACACAACGTTCAATGTTCAAATTCTTTTGCAATTGTATTGGAGCTGTGAGATAATGAGAAGGCAGTGAATGAGCCAAAACAAACTTTTTTCAATTTATTTCTGAACCTTTCCGGGTAGAAAAGTACGTTTTCGGCATTTAGAAATTGACCCATTTTTAATCATTCTTCGGACTACAATGCCTCTCAAAACCAAACCTTTTTTGTTTTAAAATGAGTTAAAAAAAGACTTTCAATTATTCGCCATACTAAATTGTCTCTCAAAAACAAACTTTGTTTGTGTTTGGAAATGAGTTTATGAAAGTACTAAAAAAAGGATAATTTTACGAACATTGTGTTTTAAATACGATTATTTTAATATATTTATTACGAAACATGCCACACGTTTCTTTTTGAAGCTTCAATTCGTGACTATCAGAACGGTCTTTAAAAAAGCATTTTTATTTAATTGTGGGTGGTAAAAGGGGGTGATGCTATTTTTTTATTAACCAAGATATTAACCTTTATAACATATGTTGTATATTTGGTGGCCCAAGGAGTTTGCTTTTCTGAGATGTTAAGAGACACAGCATGAACGATTGTGCATACATAGAAGGGCGGTAAAAGTAGGCGTGACAACACTTATATATATAGTGTCCACTACTTGGTGTCAGAGATGCACCAAGTTTCGTTATTAAACATGCAAAACTCGGTAATTATAATGCTTTCTAAAAAGTGGGCATAGAGTTGCCGAGAGTAACCATACGAACTAAATTACAAAATTCTGTTTTTCCAATTCAGCAAAAATCGTCTGAAATATAGCATTTCGATTAATTTGTGGGCGGTAATAGGGGTGAGGCAACTTTCGTTTTTTATTACTTGAGATACAGGGTCCGCCATCTAACGTTTTTTTTTTCAACTAGTGCTTATTTCGTGAATGGTAACACTTAGCTCATGTCTGATTTGACTGACAGATAATTAGTTTTATCCTTCCGCTGAACGAATATGGTTGTGTATACGCTTGAACAACGCTGGGAAATATTGCGACATTACTTTGAAAATCATGGTAATGTTGCAGAATGTGTGCGAAAATTGCGTACGGATTTTGGAAGAAGAGAAGCACCGTCAGCTCCGTATGTTCCTTATCTTGTGAAAAAAGTGAAAGAAACTGGCATCCTCATCGATAAACCAAAGCGTGAAAAGCCAAAAGCAGTACGTACACCCGAGAATATTGCTGCTGTGGCAGAAAGTGTGCGTGAAGCGCCATCAACATCAATTCACCGTCGTTCTCAACAATTGAACATTTCGGAGACATCATTGAGACGAATTTTGCATAAAGACCTTGGTATGACGCCATACAAAGTCCAATTGGTTCAGGAGTTGAAGCCAACTGACCATCCAATGCGTTTTCGCTTCGCTAAGTGGGCCTGCGATCGACTTACAGAAGATGCCGATTTTGCCAAAAAAATCATCTTTTCAGATGAAGCTCATTTTGATCTTGGCGGGTATGCAAACAAACAAAATTATCGCATTTGGGGCACAAAAAACCCGCACGCATATATTGAAAAGCCGCTGCACCCAAAACGAGTCACTGTTTGGTGCTGATTTTGGTCCAGAGGCATAATTGGGCCATTTTTCTTCGAAAATAACAAGGACTGGCCGTTACAGTCAACGGCGATCATTATCGGGCCATGTTGAACGAATTTTTGTTCACAAAAATTGAAGAGGAGGATATTGGCAACATTTGGTTTCAACAGGACGGCGCTACGTACCACACAGCCGAAGCTACACTCGATGTTTTGCGCCCTGTTTTTGAAGATCGCATTATCAGCCGCAGAGCTGATATCGTTTGGCCACCTCGGAGCTGCGATTTGACACCGTTGGACTATTATTTGTGGGGTGCTCTCAAAGATAAGTGTTACGCCGACAAGCCAGAGACAATTGATGCTTTAAAGGACAATATTCGTGAAGCCATTGGTGAAATACAGATGCACACAATCGATATTGTGCTTAAAAATTAGACCGATCGTGTAGTCTACTGCATGGCCTGCTGAGGCAGCCATTTGAATGAAATTATTTTCCATTATTAACCGGAAAGATTGCACTTTCAAATAAAAAAATAATTTTGAGAAAAAATCTAGTAGATTTTTTTATAGAATTTTCAAAAAAAAAAGTTATTTGGCGGACCCTTTATAAACATTGATAACAGATGTTGTAAATTTGGTGTTTTAAGGTGTTACCGGTCCTTACATCTTAAAAGACACTGCACAAATGATTTTGTGTGTACAGAAGGGGCGGTAAAAGTAGGCGTGGCAACATTTATGTATAAAGTTACTACCATTTGGTCTCATTGTATACACCAAGTTCCAATATGAAACATGCACAATAAGCCGTATCACCTTATATGGGGAAAAAAAAGTATAAATGTTACCGCCTTATATGAACTGTTATATCGAGAAAATTACGGGAGTGCAAAAATTATTTTTTTTGGGGCGTGGCAAAAACCGCCGAATCGGTTTTTTGTCTATAACTCTTTTATTTGTGGTCCGATTATTAAGTTTTATATATCGTTGAAAAAGTCATGACAAGCACTATGTTTGTAATATAAGATCTTTGCACGGCGTTGCCACCTTCTCTTAATACAAGACATCGTTTTCTTAAAAACCCCCCCAATTACAAAATTTGATGATGCAGAATTAAAGCCCTCAAAAAGTTATTAAATATTTGCGAAAAAAATATTCAATTTTATTCATAAAGAAAAAAATTATATTGATTTTAAGTTTCAGTACACATAAGCACCCTGTCTGCAAAAACAAAGAGAGTATTAAGGTGGCGAGAAAATTAACAACAACAACATAATCAACCGACGAGTTATTGTCACCACACCGAAAAGGCATACAAAAACCGGTTTTAAGTCGTCAAGTCGCTTAACGTCGTGTAGTAATATTTAATTTTTTTTTTTTTTATTAATCGCGTTTTCGAGTTTCAACTACTTCATTCTGCACCGGCCCATCAGTTATAAATGTATATGTTTCAACCTTCTCTTTGGGCATTAGATCGCAGCGACAATTTATTACAGTTTTTAAAATCACAATAATTAAAAATTCGTGACAAGGCAAATGCGTGTCAACAGTGAAGTGCAAAATAAAATTTAAGAAGTTTAAAATTATCGAAACCATATTGTGAAAGTGTAGTGCAAAATGAAATTTAAGAAAAATAAAGCTATCGAAACCAAACTACCAACAAATCGTGATATCATCGAATATATGCTCTTCCTTAAGGACGAAGGTACTGCAAGAGTCCCCAAAAATCGACAATTAATTCAATACAATCCAACTGTAATAGCTAAACTTCTCGAACTATGGCAACGAGCAAACCTACCAATTATAAAGCGTGTATCAATAAGAAAAAAAATTAAGGC
This sequence comes from Dichetophora obliterata, assembly GCA_963920525.1. Taxonomy (NCBI): domain Eukaryota; kingdom Metazoa; phylum Arthropoda; class Insecta; order Diptera; family Sciomyzidae; genus Dichetophora; species Dichetophora obliterata. Next base: position 123,812,085 of record OY986439.1, read on the forward strand.
TCTCGTGGACAAGTACCACTGCTTTATAAAAAATTCCCCACATGATCCAAACGAATGGAGCAAATTATTCAGAATTTCCATTTGCAGATGTGGCATTGAGTTAAATAGGAGATGCAACTGCTCCGATGCGCAACAGATTCCGCAAACTGTTCAAGAATTTTTTATTGACCAATGCGGTCCAAGGCTGCTAACGCTCGATGAAATGCCGGATCATGAAAACAGAAGTGAATTAGATGTATTGACGCATACTTTGCCTTGTGCTGGTGTTTTGCCGTCTACTATTGGATATGCTCCAAGCACTATAAGCGAATTGGAATATGACAGAACACGTCGCGAAACATCGCCGCAACTTCAACCGAAATTAAAAGTATCGGATATCAAGCTACGCAATTACTCTTCGGGTCTTGATCGAACTGATACATCAAATCGCGCTGGAGCGTTACTTGCAACAATGCTTTTAAAAGATATTCGGACTGCGATTGCGAATAAAGCTTTGAAAAATGATTTTTCTGAAGATACTTCCAAGAAATTTTTACAGCTTATCGATGACATAATCATCGATAAAAACAAAATACACAGAGAGTTAATTTCAGAAAAGAGGCCAAAGCATTGTCAAAATCTGATGACGTGTTGCAATGCATCTCATTCGATGGTAAGAAAGAGTTGACGCTAAAGAAACAAACAGTTCTGAACAAAGTTCGAATGGTTCAAGTCTTGGAAGAGCACGTGACTTTAGTGAAAGAACCAGAATCAAAATTTATTGGTTTTACAACACCAGATCGAGGCAGTGGGCAAGAAATACAAAAGGCCATAGTAACTTTTTTGGCAAAAGAAAAATTTTCAATGGACCATTTGGTAGCTATTAGTTGCGATGGCACCGCTACAAATACTGGACGTTACAATGGAGTAATTTCATACATGGAACGCTATTTACAGCGACCATTGCAATGGTTTGTGTGTTTGTTCCATTTTAACGAGCTACCTTTATGTGCGCTGTTAAGACATTTCTTTGGGAAGCAAAAAGGGCCTGGAATCTGGCCAGAGGAGTTCGGAAAGAAAATCGCAGAGTGTGAAAAATACAATGTAAGTTTTGTGTTTACGTACGCAAATGCTTTTATGCAATGGTCAACTACACAATCTATCTACAAATTTGTTTTTCTAAACTCAGGTTGCAGAATTATTTGAGCCAATTACAATGGGTGCTATGCCTGACAATATTGATGGTTGGACTTTACGTGCTGATCAACGTTATCTTTTTCAAATGGTTGTTTCTGTAAATAATGGTGTGTGCGATGAATGTTTGGCTAGCTTGAAGCCAGGTCCTTTGAGTACCGCACGCTGGCTAACAACCGCTGCAAGAATTCTGCGTCTTTATGTCACTAAAAGGGATCCGTCTTTAATTTTAAAAAAAACTGACTGAGTTCATTGTAAAAGTGTACGCGCCTTTCTGGTTTCTTATAAAAGAGAAGCCTGAAGCCATACACGGCAGTCGCAATGTTTTCAAGTACATTAACTGGATTCGTCAGTTGCCGATGGATGTTCAATTGGTCATTCGTCAGACGATTGAAAATAATGCATATTATTTTCATCCGGAGAATATTTTGTTATCTATGATAACGGATACAGAGAGTTCAGAAGCTGGAATAATACGGTCAGATGCCTATGAAAAAATTATTGCGGCGCGAATCGATCCTTCAGCAACAATTCGTACCTTTTACGTACCACGAAAAACTATAAATTACGAAAGTATTTCCTATACTGAAATGATCGATTGGAACAAATTTAACATAACCGAACCACCATGCCTGCAGTTCTTTTTGCAATGCGAATTGGAATATCATCAGTATTCGAATGAAATCATTAAAATTCCAGGTAATTGCTTTGCTAGAAAAATATGTTCTTAAACATTTTTAATAATGTTTATAATTTAAACAGATTTTCTGTGCCATTCACAAAATACGGAGCGTTACGTACATATTGTGAGCGAATCTTCTACCGCCGTTACGGATGATGAACGTCTGGGCCATATTTTTGCCAAGCTTGATAGCCGACAGCGATACAGCCTACTTGAGTCGCGGAAAGATTTTGCTTAACCCTCTCCGGGTCAAAAATAATTTAAATTGATAAATACATTTGATATGTTATGCATAATCAAGTCAATAAAAATATATTTTTAGATAGACCCGGAATTTTATTTGTGTATATTTACTTCATTTAAATCTATAATAGGTTATTTTTAGCAAAAAACTAGAAAGAAAATTGAATCTTCGAATGGGCCGAAAAAAAATGGAAATTTGAGTTAAGTAAGCAGATTAATTTGTTTATTGCTATAATTTGTTTGTATGGGACTGATGCAAGCGCGATGAGTCTACACGGCGTTAAGCGACTTGACGACTTTAAACCGGTTTTTGTATGCCTTTTCGGTGTGGTGACAATAACTCGTCGGTTGATTATGGTGTTGTTGTTAATTTTCTCGCCACCTTAATACTCTCTTTGTTTTTGCAGACAGGGTGCTTATGTGTACTGAAACTTAAAATCAATATAACTTTTTTCTTTATGAATAAAATTTAATATTTTTTTCGCAAATATTTAATAACTTTTTGAGGGCTTTAATTCTGCATCATCAAATTTTGTAATTGGGGGGGTTTTTAAGAAAACGATGTCTTGTATTAAGAGAAGGTGGCAACGCCGTGCAAAGATCTTATATTGCAAACATAGTGCTTGTCATGACTTTTTCAACGATATATAAAACTTAATAATCGGACCACAAATAAAAGAATTATAGACAAAAAACCGATTCGGCGGTTTTTGCCACGCCCCAAAAAAAAAAAAATTTTTGCACTCCCGTAATTTTCTCGATATAACAGTTCATATAAGGCGGTAACATTAAAAACTTTTTTTTTCGATACGGCTTAATGCACAACTCAGGAATTATCTTTCGTACCTGACACATACAAAAAGTTTTCAGTACTAATTTTATTTTTTGGTGAAAAAGAATATAAAATTAATAACAAATGAAAGTGCTGGCTTTTAAAGTGAATAACTCGGTCATGTTACAAAGGATTGCATTTCTTTTCTGTTTTCTTTAAATTTTGATTAATTGTCCGTCCAATCGTGTTTCAATCTTTTTAATTTTCATTTCCCTTCTTATTTTTATAATTTTCTAGAAACAATCTTAACGAATTTCTTTATTTCGCATACAACTTTGGTAAACCTATTTGTTGTTGAAAATATTTAAAACCAAAAATGGCTTTTTCAATGATCATTTTATATGGTATACGGGTCATTCCATATGAAAAAGCCAAATGTGTAAGTTGAATAGTTTCCGATTTTGATAAAAAATTTCAGAATGTTCTTATGGGTAAACAATACTAAAAACCGTAGTAATTTTTTTAGTTGCCTAACATGGGATCGGCACCAATTCGAAGTCCGAAATTGAGTGATTTTCATAGTCTCCTAAAGAAGGCCGCCACTTTTTTCTATAACATATATAATTATCATTGTGATTTTATTTGCTCCTTAGAAGATGCGCTTCTTATAAAAAAAATTTATTATCTCATCTTTACAACTAACCATTGAATGGTAAATCATTGAAAATTTGATAAAATTTGTTAATTTTTGAGATATTGCATTAAGTCTTGTGACCACACTTTTAGTTCGGGATCGGTAATTTTTATCAGCTATGTAGTACTTGTGGTCTTAATTAGGAATGCATAGTTTCAAGTTTCTGGACCAATATATTCTTAAAGAAAAAGACCATTGAAAATTTACCTGCTTTGACCACTAAAACGAGCATGTCGGAAAAGATCTGAAATTTTGACAAAATATTGTCCCAACCTTAGTCTTAACATGCTTCTTAATTTGGTTCTGTTATTTTGACTTTTCATAAAGATACGATTTTTTAAAATCTAGCTTTTTGAGATATTTGAAAGTTCTACTTGAGGCACAAATTTTAATTTTTATTTAATGATCTTTCTACAATATCATACAGTCAATGGGCCTCCACAAATCGGTGCCACTTACTTACTGTCGTTAAGCCAATAACAGGAATTATTATCGATTTAAAAGAGCAGTCATTGCAAATGAAACCACATCATTTTATAACTAAAAAACAATCTCCCATACAAATTGTTTATATAAATATTCTAAAGTAAAAATTTAAAACGTTTTATACGATCAAAAAATCAAGTCTAACTATTGTATAATAAAAATTTAAGATTTTTTGTTGTTTATGTGTATTCATTTTGCATTTTTTGTAATTTTTTTTTGCATAAAAAATAATGGTGTAGTTAAAGAATCATGACAATTTATCAACTCGTTTTTGAGTTATACTCTCAAATACCCTCAAATACTCTCAAATACCCCTTTAAAGACTGCAGCAACAACAGCGCAACCTACCGGGTCAAACTTTAGATTTAAATCATCTACAGACCCAGCCACACACACCAAATTTCATCAAAATCAGTCCAGCTGTTTAGGAGGAGTTCAGTGACAAAGCAATGTACTGAAGAATTTTACGTTGTCCTGCCACCGCCTCACTGCCATATACGAATTTTCATGCTAATCGGAGAAAAATATTTTATATTTTCACCATTTTTAGTATAGTTGTGAACGTAACTATGTAAACTGTAAAAACCAAATTACCTATAAATTAACTATGTGAACTAAATTACCAAATTTTAGTCTAATACAACAAAAACGTTCCAAAATATACATTGCATTTTTGTTGATTCGTAGGTGATAAAAGAGGGTGTTTCAAAATATTAAACCATCTAGAACTCAAAACAAATCGAGTGCCAAAATTTGAGTGTAATTTAGTTTGTAGTACAAACTTCGTACCTATCGAAATTTGCTTATCCACTTCTTGCTTCTCCCCTGAAAAAGGGGCGGAAACGTAGTAAGGTCACGTCCATTTTTAGTACAGTTGCTGAAAGTAACCACACGAACTATTTAACCAAATTTTAATTTTAAACGACCAAAACCGGCTGAAATATAACATTTTTATTGAAGTGTGGGCGGTAAAAGGAGGCGTGGAAGCTCAATTTAAGTAAAATTTCCCACAGTAAGCCTACAAACTAAATGAAAAAATTTTACCCTAATACGACCAAAGGCTTCTGAAATATAGCATTTTAATTAATTTGTGGGCCAAAACCCATTCCGACAGTTTCCGACAGTAAAAATACAAAATAAATTCCCAAGTTTTAGTCTTATAAGACCAAAACTGTCTTAAATATACAGTTTTTATTGATTTGTGGGCGTTGAAAGGGGGTGTGGCCAAAATGTTCTCTTTTACAGACCTTGTCCTTGTAATTACAAACACAACAAAAAATCCCGAAGCAAATCGGACGCTTGGTACTTGAGATATGGAATTAGTAACACATTTCATGACTTTGTTTTATATATGTACTGCCGTCTAAGGAAGAGTGGCAGGAAGTGGAAGGAAGAGCGGCATCTAGCATGAAAATCAAAATTAGTTTTATTGTTTTTTCTTAATCGTCTTTCTTCCGTCTTTAAGAAAATTAAATAAAAATTGCTAATTTTTTGCTCAACTGCTTAATATCAAAAGCAATCATTCAAACAAAAAACGCAGTATCTATATAAAAAGAGCTAAAAAAGCGGTATCTACAGGCATATACTGCGTTTGCCCTTTGTATTTATAGTTAATGTTTTATAAAATTTTTTTTACTTCTTAATTTTTGTGATAAAAAATCTTATTAATATTGATTTTAAATTTTAATTTTAATTTTAAATATCCTTGTACAAAGTATGATGGTTTTAAAATAAATCATTTAAATATCATAAATATAAAAACAAAAAAGCTTCTTACGATATAAAACGCACATTTGATGTAGTTACGACTTTTTGAACTTATTTAAATTCATCGAACAAATAATAAAAAAAGCAGCAGCTACAGTGTTGGTTCTACAGTTTTGGCAATTTTCATAAAATTTAAAAAACTGAATTAATATTAACGGAAAACTGGATTTCACTATCCTGAAGAACCAAATACTTATAACCATCCAAACCCTAATCAGTGAATTTTTGATAAATTACTGTAAGTTCTTTATGTCAGAATATTGAAATATGTAGATGCCGCACTCTTTCTTATGATATATACCTGTAGCTATATTAGTGTAAAAAATAATCAAGAATAAAAAAAAACATTCCCAGTTTGTAGTATTCCAACTTGAATTTTTGTAAGATAAAGGTTCTTCTTTAAAAAAATATTGTTGAGGAAATGGGGTACATCCGAAACACTCCCTTAAAAGCAAGCAACCACTACACTCCTGAAATTTTTCATCATAATTTTAAATTTCTCAACTTTAACCCTCATCGGTCCCCTGTATACAATTTTGATCTTAAACCTTGAATAAAATAAAAACGGTTCAGCGGAATGACCTTGTATTTTGCAAAGTAGAATTATTTTGCCTGAACAACCAAAAAAAACCCGTTTTTGAATTTGTACCGTTACTGTATTTGCCTGTGCAGTTATAGTTACGAATCGGTCCCTGTGTAAGTGCGCGCTAGAGTGACCGCAACTTATATGGGGCAAAAAAAAAGTCGGAATCTTGTTCGTCTTAACCCCACAAAACGAATCCCCTTTCCAGATATTGGGATAGCCAAAATTTGAGCCCGATTAAACGACGGTAACACGTGCCGCTCGTCGCTCAAAATTTGAAAAAAACGAATTTTTTGGCCAAAAAGTTGACGTATTGAGCCATAACTCGAGAACGGTAGATAATAAAAACACGCAGGATATCACAAAAGATAGCTTATTTTGTTCTTCAAAATTTATGTTATGAACAAAATTGTTGTAACTCTGAGTCAAACCGAGTTACGGCAGCCTTTAGCTCCGAAAACGTGACCTGGTGCCACCAGGAGCATACTTCACATATTATGTTATTATGTGATAAATTTTTAATTTTTTTGGTATATTTTTGAGTTTAAAGTAGAAATGTAATAAAAAACACAAGTAATACAGTTAAATTCAAGAACATTTTTATTTTAATATATAAAAATCAGGGATATATTCGATAATATTACATAGTTATCCAATTTATTATAGAGCATTTGTTAAAGTACTTTTTGAAACGTCGGGATACAATGCTCGGCATTTGCTTACAACTTGCAGGACATATTGCTTTTGTTCTTCATCTTTTGTAAGAAGGTCGTTGAAGTCAGTTATTAATTTAATACCACGCTCAGCCATATCATTTACTACTTTTAATGTTTTGACAATTTTCAATCCTTCTTGGAAGTTATTATTTTGAGGCCAGGTGTTTGGATTTTGTCTAAGAAAATCTATTTTTATATTAAATCGGTCAAAAAAATTAAACGTTTCTTTGGAAAGTAAATTAATTAATCCTCCATCAACCAACTCTTTTAACTTTTCTTTCCTAACTTTTGGATTTACAACCCTAGCTTGCTCTGATGGTTCATCTGTGCTACTGAGCAATTTATTAGCCACTAATAACTTTTCATCGAGTGTAATGGTGGGATCAAAGAACGACAATCCAACCAACTCTGTATTCAAATACCACAAATGATTCGAAAATTTAGTGAGTGCTATTTCTGCGATGTCGTTGTCACATTCTTTGTAGTCTAATAGACTACGCAAAATCTTGCTTTGGCGCTAGATGAGCTTTTGGAGCATTGAACCAAGCTTTACAGTAAATTTTAACTAGAAAAACAGCAATAGCACTTACAGAACTTTCTTCTCCTCTAGACATCTTAAATTGGCGCCGAAAAATAAATATTTTAAAGCAGTAAATAACCTTTGCCATCCATCTGGCGTGATGAATGGCGCCTGGAGTTCTAAAACCCACAACATTGCCGTCTAGTGATCCTACAAATACGAGAACCAACTGCAACAGCTCCTTGTAGTCATCTCTTGGATGGTTCTCAGTTAATTTCTTTTTGAATTCAGCAGTAACATGTGCAATTAATTCTGGAGATAGCTGCTTTTGTATTAGATTGTCACTAATACCTGTGTCATATTTTTGTTTGTCTATCTTGGGCCACGCAAGGAGAAATCTTTTGAAAATGTCTGGATGAGGTCCCGTGGTTGAACCCATTTTTGTGTCGAATACGCCTCTTAACATAATTTCCAAGATATGGTGACGGCAAGCTAGGTGCAGTAATTCTCTTCCTAACATTTGCTGCAATATGACGCATGCTCCTTTAAATCTTCCAGTGTTGGATGCTGTAGTATCAAAGCACATCGCCTTGACGGTGTTGGGAAGACCCCATTGCTGTAGGCATTCATATACGGCAAGTGCTTGCTCCTCTCCTGAGCTGTTTTCTGTTACAGGAACTCCCAGCAGTTGTTCCTTACCGCCGTATGAAATAGCAATAGCTATTCGCTCACATTGCTCATTTTTTAAAACGCCCGGTAAAAGTTTACCATCCCAATGGACAACCACGGCCTCTTTTTCTGGAATGTTTACTTTATCTAAAATATTTTTAGTATACTGTTCTCTGAAAATTTTCCTTCTAGTATGTAAGAAAGTTTTGGAGACTTTGTACTTAAGAGGGTCAAGGTTAAGTGCCTCTAGTGTAGCTATTAAAATTCTCGTGGCATTTCTGTCGGATTCCTTACACCGATCTAACAAAATTGACAATTTCATGTTTAAAATCTCGTGAACGCCTCTTGCATATGAAACTTTCATCCTTTTTCTATCAGATGGACCTAGATCTTCTGCAGCTTCTTCCGGGATGTCCATTGCCTCCAAGTTTTCAAGCTCCTGGTAGATGATGTCCTCTTGAGTATCTTCTTCTTCTCCGAAATTGTACTCATCATCCGTCCCTAAGAAGCATCAAGAAAATAATAATAATAAATTGGAATAATAATATAAAAAACTCACCAATATCAAAATATTCTTCTTGGATTTGTCGGTTAATTCTTTCAAGTTCCTTTTGCGCCTTGATTTCTTCAGCTCTAGATAACTTGCGATCTACTCCAGACATGCAACCTGGACGGCTCTTCTGCCTCTGTTTCACGAAAAAAGCCTTATCTACTTCCGATTTCATCAGAGTCAAGGCATCTTGATGAGCAATATCAAAAAGATCGTCTAACTTTTCAAGAAACTGTTTAAATTTGTTTTTGATCGTTTCCGATGTTTTCTTCCTGTCTTTTTGAAGAATTTTCCACTCGACGTGAAGTTTTTCAAGCTTTCATATTGCATTTTGCTCATCTTTAGCCGGGATTCGAGCTTTCTGCCAAAAAATTAACACCTCTTGTATAGTAAGTTTTGCTGATTCTCTTAGAGATAATTTTACAGTACGTAAATTATAAAATAAAGCACACAAAACTTATCGATTTGAGGGTAGTTTACAACCTGTGATCTGGGAAAGCCAACAAGAAATATTTTATCCTTGGACCGGCTTTGTACACCTGATGTGGATGCCATTTTAGAGTCTAGGTAAATTGATTTCTATATATTTAAATAAAAATAAAAATAAAATAAAAATTAAATAAATTAATTAAAAATAAAAATTAAATAAAAATTAAATAAATTAATTAAAATTAAAAATTTATCACATAATAACATAATATATGAAGTATGCTCCTGGTGGCACCAGGTCACGTTTTCGGAGCTAAAGGCTGCCGTAACTCGGTTTGACTCAGAGTTACAACAATTTTGTTCATAACATAAATTTTGAAGAACAAAATAAGCTATCTTTTGTGATATCCTGCGTGTTTTTATTATTTACCGTTCTCGAGTTATGGCTTAATACGTCAACTTTTTGGCCAAAAAATTCGTTTTTTTCAAATTTTGAGCGACGAGCGGCACGTGTTACCGTCGTTTAATCGGGCTCAAATTTTGGCTATCCCAATATCTGGAAAGGGGATTCGTTTTGTGGGGTTAAGACGAACAAGATTTCGACATTGATTTTTTTGCGGTCACTCTAGTGCGCGCATACACATAAGCAGGTACCTGGAATTGCCGCTTATTTTTGTGTGTGGATTTATAGCACGCTTTTATTTTTTGTTCTGGAACACACAGAAGTGAAGTTTGTTTGCGCATTTATTTGAATTTTGGTTGTGTTTCGAAGTATTTGATAAAAATGGATAGAGTTTTACGTGAAAGAAGGCAACGAGATGAACTAGAAATGGATTTTGATTTGGAAAGCGAAGCAGGCGAATTTCCGTGGAATAGTGACGATAATTTTGCATTATCAGACGAGGAGAATGATGAAAGTGAAGTTAGCGTGCATTCGGATGAAGACGACATTGAGCCACTTGAGCAAAATTTAGCAGAAGAAAATGCAGCAAATCCTGAAATTAAATATTTTTCAAAAAACAAGAAAATTGAATATTCATCGCAACCATTTGAAATAAATCAAAGAAATTCATTTCGACGTGCAGAAAATTTCACTTCAGGTAAAAACCTACCCTCTTTGTTATGGGTTCATGTTCATTATATGTTTCATTTTTGTTATAATTCAGGTCCAAAAGCATTAGCAGCTGCTACTATAGTTGATGTTTCGTTTGCATTTCACATGTTCCTTGAACCGGATGAGATATTATTTTGAACATGACGAATTTATATGGTGTGCGAAAGTACAAAGACGATTGGGAGAACATTGATTTGGACACTCTACACGCATACTTTGGATTGTTGCTGCTTTCTGGTGTGTATTGGTCATACGGGGAATGTGTCACTAAACTGTGGAATGACGAAACTGGTCGGCAAAGACTTAGAGCAACAATGTCTTTGAAAATGTTCAAGCGTATAGATGGTTGCATTCGATTTAATAACCGCGAACAACGTATGGCCAACACTGCATCTACAAGTACTTCAGTACGTGACAAATTGGCACCGATTCGAAATGTATACGATAGATGGAATCATAATTTGAAAGTTGTATACACACTAGGAAAAAACATTACCGTAGATGAACAGTTAGTTCCGTATAGTGGGCGATGTCCGTTTCGTCAGTATATTCCATCCAAGCCAGCGAAATATGGCATCAACATTTGGGTGCTATGCGACTCAAAAAGGTGGTATGCATACAACACACAAATTTATGTTGGTCGGAATCGTAATGCCACTCCTGAACATAATCTCGGACGGCGTGTTGTTTTGGATTTGGTGGAAGGACTTTCTGACAAATGTAACGTGTGACAACTTTTTCACTTCGTTTGAATTGGCAGAAGATTTACATAAGAATCGCATGCCTATTTTGCGAACAATAAGGAAAAATAGGACTGAAATTCCTTCAGTTCTACTCGACATGCGTCAAAAGCCAATTTATCATACAGAAGTTGTATATGAACATAAATTGCAAGCAGTTATGTTGTCATATGTACCTCGCCGGTACCGATTTGTGACATTGCTCAGTACATACCACAATGTTGTAAGCATAAATGAGAATAGTGAAAAGAAGAAACCTTACATAATTGAAGACTACAACAAAACCAAGAGTGGAGTTGATACTATGGATCAAATGGTGGCTAAGTACACATGCAAACGAAAAGTCAATCGGTGGCCAATGGCAGTATTTTGTAACATGCTTGATGTTAGAGCGTTGAATGCATTCGTGACGTTCATTGCAATGTTCCCGAATTGGAAAAATTCTAAAACGAACCATAATATTCGTCGTCGCCTTTTTATCGAGGAGCTTGGATTAAATCTCGTTGAAAAATAGATCACTAAACGTAAAAAACAGCCTCAAATTAATGATGCTTCCAGTATTATTCAAAGAATTCGGGAGATTCGCCATTTACCAAGTACATCAAAACGAGGCCGATGCTACATCTGCACATATAAAAATAACAAAAATCTTTTTGCTACACGCTGTGAAAAGTGTAAAAATTTCATTTGTGCTGAACATAATTTCGATTTATGCGAAAAATGTACAAATAATTGACAAAAGTTAAAAATTTAATTTTTTTTCTAATATATGTAATATTCTAATTAATTTCATTCTAAATCAAACTTTATGAAGTTCAAATATATTAATATGATAGTAAACAATGTAATAAACATAAAAAATCACAAAACATAAATGGTTGTTAATTTTTTTAGCTTTTTTACAATTAAAAATATATGTGTATGCGCGCGCATACAATGGGACCGATTAGATGTATTTCTGGAGGGACCGATCAGGGTTAAAACACAAACTTGTATTTGAACTACACTTATTTTTGTCAATCAGCTGTCAACAGCAACTGTTCTGCTCAAAACTTGCGTAAATCGTTTCCGTACTTTTTTACATATTCTCACAGTTTGACAGATAATTGAGCTACTCTCGCAGAGTGAACTTTACTCGAAATTTACTTGAAGTTAGTACGGAAGCAGACCTAATGTATGTTGCTCTTTGAACACATCTTCATTGTCACTGAGTTGATCTTCAATATAATTGCTTTAAACGTCATGATCTTTCGACGATTAAGATCCGTTGAAATATATCTTCGTTTTCATTGTATGGTTAACAATTACACTGGCTTACAGCCAGAATGTACAATGAATTCCACTATCCATTGTTAATGTAAAATGGGTCGGTGCTTCCGAAAATTTCATTATTTTTTTTTGTCCTCTGTTTTCGAGATATTGCCACTGTAGTTTTTTTTCCAAAAAGTTGGCTCCACTTAATAGCATATATCTCCAGAACCAACTTAAAAAATCAAACAAATAACATATCAAGTAAAGGTTATAAAATTTCCTACAAACAATGCCTACACTGATTCAACTGTTAGTTTCGGCGAAATTAATTCAATTTTTGAGGATTTTTCATGTCTTTCAGAAAATTTTACAAAAAAAAAAGAACTAAATCCAAATTTTATAAAGAAATCAATTAGAGTATACACTTCACTTCGTAATTTTCCGAAATCGCAAATTTACGAAAATTTCAGTGAAATTGTTATTGTTCTGGTTTTCCGAAGATTGCTTAAATTTAATCATCTATTGAGTTGATGAAAAATAATCGTCGGAAATTTACGAAGAAAAGATGAGTTCAGTGCGCACAAGCAACTGTGTTTCTTGAGAAAAAAAAAAACAACATCCTGGAAGGTCTTCTTCAAAAATATTTCATATGATTTAGTTTTTCACTTATTTTCTTCATTTTTCACAACTAAACGGCAACAACAAATGTTACAATAAATTAACAATTTGCGCGTTGTCAGTTTGACAAATATTTTGGAAAAAAATTGAAAAGCAGTCGCTCACTTCAACTCTTCGTAAGTTTGCGATTTCGGAAAATTACGAAGTGAAGTGTATACCCTAAATATATTTTGTTAGTTTTGATATTTTTTGATAAAACCTGTACTTTTCCAAAAAAAATTAGATATTGTGAAGAAAATCTATTGAGAAATGGAAAAGTTGTGTTTAATTGAACGAAAGAATCCAAATTGAGTGATTGTCTATTTATGCATTTTGCATTATTTTATTGGTATATAAATACATAACAACTAAGGGTTGTTGTAGGTAAATAATATTTTTTTAAAATGTTATTGTTCATAAGGCATAAGTGTCAAATCAGGTGTTTTGAGGAAGAACACAAAAAATACAAATAAACATGCTACAATTAAACCAGGCTCATGACTTAGAGCGTGACTACCGAAACGGAATACATTAGTTTAGTCTTGGGAGAGTGCAACCGCCAATACTGTCAAAACGAAACGGACTAAATTAGTTTGCATGATACAATGAAACCAATATGGGCTCATGACTGAAAGTGCAGCCGCCGATACTCTCAAAACTAAACAGAATCCATTTGCTTGCATGCTACAGTAGGTCTGTTTCCGTACTCACACTGTGTGACTTGTGAGTCGCTATTTTCTGTTTTCGTACTTTTTGTGTAAGAAATGGGAGAAGAAAAACAAGCATAAAGTCGCTCTCTCGAGCACAGAATGTGCACAGAGCGTGCTAGAACTCAAGACTTTGAGTAAATTAAGAACAAGCATCAAGAAGAATATGCAAATGTCAAATGTTTGCTTATATTTTCTACAAATATTCACAAATTGTGCAGTTAAAAATAAAGTTATAAAGTGCAGTTTCTTTTGGAATTCCATTTTTAACTATAAATAAATTATTTAAAGTAATTTCATAACTTAAAACCATGGTATAAGTAAATAATTAAAAAAAAAAAAAAGGCAATTTCAATTGGCGCTATTTACGTTTGACTCGTCTGCTGTCAGAATTAGCTGTTTTGTGCTCGAAACTTGCTAGAAGCTGTTTCCGTACTTTTTCCAATATTCTCAAATTTAATTTTTATTCTCTCAGTTCGAGCTTACCAGAAGTTTCTGTCTGACCAGAATCATGTCGTTGTCGTGTCGGTGAGAGAGAATTGCTAAGAGTTGGCCCAGAATTGTAGCGTTGGCTTTATCGTGTTGCTTTTATTCAATCTGCCATTGTTGATTTTCTTGAGTTTGATTCAGTTTTCTCATCGTGCTCCGATTGAACTAATAATTACTCCACTTCCATTTATTTCACTACTTTTTGTAATACTCTTCATATAAATTTACTGCATTTTCAACTGATGGCTACTCCTATCATTATTAGAGCAAATAGGAACACTGTTTAATAATAAGGTTTGCATTGTCTCTGTCAACGCTCTGCCTGCCGACACGACAATGACATGATTCTGGTCAGACAGCTACACAAATCTTACACAGTGTAGAGTACGGAAACACACCTAGTAAAAACAGGTAAGCTCACGAATGAGACCGCGACTACCGAAACCGTTAAAGCGAAATTACTTACTTTTTACACTAATGACTATGAAAAGAAGAGCACAGTCAGTCGTAAGCCTACCTGGTTTTATTGTACCATGACTGAAATCCAGGCGAATTTTATTAAAGAAATTGAAGCAAAAACATTCTAGCAAAAAACGTGGCAAACAAAAGAAGCGCACAATTTGTAACGAAAGAAAGAAAATAATAAAAATTAAAATAAACTACAAAATAAAATGAGTAAAAGACTACGAGAACTCCAGATGATCCAAATATTTTCTGCTACGTGTGCGGTGAATTTACTTTCGAAAAGAATCGACTAAATTTTACGAATTTACTGCAAAAGTCATATCATCATTATTTTAGTATTGC
Source organism: Dichetophora obliterata (assembly GCA_963920525.1). Taxonomy (NCBI): domain Eukaryota; kingdom Metazoa; phylum Arthropoda; class Insecta; order Diptera; family Sciomyzidae; genus Dichetophora; species Dichetophora obliterata. Next base: position 123,827,134 of record OY986439.1, read on the forward strand.
GGATGAGAATTTTTGTGAACCATGGTCGCCAAGTATTTTGTGTCAATTGTGCAAATTAATATTGTCTGAATGGAGCTCAGGCAAAAAAAGGCACATGAAATTTATGATGATATGGAGACGACCGTTTTGTCACCTAAGCGATTGCTAGTTTTGTCTGGCCAAAGAAATTGGCGTTGGAAGACACAAACGAGTGATATACGCCACTGTCAATACCGTTTCATTGCCAGTTCCTCATTCTGATGATGTTCTATATACTTGTCCCGATTTAAGACGTGAAAACAATCAAATCTTTCGAATCAGTGGAGTCGGGAAGAACCACTGTAAAAACAATGTAAATCGTTAAAATAACAATAAAAAAGAAAGAATAACGAAAAAATAAAAAATACATATACAATGTAAAAAACATTGATGTAAATGATGAAAAGAAGAAAATTATTAAAAATTAAAAAACATTATATTACAGCAACCTTGGCTTATTATTTATTTATATGAAAATGCATAAATAGACAATCACTCAATTTGGGTGCTCTCGTTCAATTAAACACAACTTTTCCTTTTCTCAATAGATTTTCTTCAACAATGTCTTATTTTTTTTTTTGGAAAAAGACAGGCTTTAAGTAAAAAATATCAAAACTATTAAAATATTTTAATTTCTTTGCTATTTTTGCAATTAGATTGGTTTCTTTTTTGTAAATTTTTTTGAAAAACGTGAAAAATTGTTAAAACTTAAATTTTTGTTTGCTTATATCTGTGGCAATACTTTCGATTGCTTTCACCTTTTACACTAAATATAGTACTACGAAAGGGCTATTAAAAATCAAAACAGGACAAAAAGTTTCAATTTCTCCTTGTTTTTTTGAATGCTACGAACGTTACGTGCGCGACCATGGAAATGCCAATATACAGATAAGCAGCTTTAAAAAGCGCATATGGAACAAAAAATATATTTTTTTTGTATTCCTTTAACCTAAAGTTACTAAAATTCTTGAAATTAATAACATTTTGTAATTTATACAACGTAATTTATATAAATTTATTTATCACTGCAGTGAACTTTCTCCTTAACATAAGTAATTTAAAAAATTTTTGTTATATATTTCATATTAATGTTTTTCCATAACTTTCAAATAAAATAATTGTTTTGTTAAGAATATTTTTATTTATTTAAGTTTAGATGGAATAAAATTCAAACTTTGCTCAATTGTGGCTTTTATGTGGTAGTTTGAGCGCCTAAAATGCTTCATTTATCTAAGTGAAATTGCTTTATTTGTATTAATATTGTTTGCAAAGTCATTGTATTTAGAAGATAAATCTGAGTTGTTTTTTTTATTCAAAGATATAAGTGCGCCCGAATTTATTACACGATACAACCTTGGTCAAATCAAAGTACTTTGACTGTTCATGTTATAAAGAATGTATTACGTTCTTAACTTCAAAAACATTTTATCTCAACCAAGAGCAAATCATGACAAATTATTCCCTGGCCTAATAAAGGAGCTTTTTATCTAGCATTAAATGTACCCTTAAGTGTATTTATTGAGTTATAAGGCCTAACTTTTAGCTGCTCTCATTCCATTGCTTCAGCAATATCCACAGCATCCAGACGCCAACCCGCAAACAGAATCCATGCTATAAAGGACCATTTGTAAACAATCCAAATAAATAAAATATTAAAAAATAAGCTGAGCGCCAAAATGAAATTAAAAATTTATAAGATTATAGCATTAAAAGAACACATAGAAAGTTCTTTCCGCTGAACCTGTATTAAATATTCTCCTAAAAGCCACCCACAATATTATCGTCATAAAGAAATCGATAATAATAAAATGGTGGAGGAAGTAAAGTGAAATGTGCCAAAAAAACGTTTGCCCTCATTGAAGATTACTGAATATGTATATTTGTGTGTGTGTGTGTATACATAATTGTGTTTTTGTCTGTCGATATAGTGAGGATGAGACATCTCCCTCCACCTACTTTCACGCCTACAGCTTTTTTTAATTTTTTTATTTTCAACTTGAGTGGTAACTGCGGACAGGTTTGTTTGTAGCTACGTTAGCTAATATTTTCACAAACTTTGAGCTCGTTGCACAGGTGTAAGACTCTTTCATAGTATTAAGTCACGTTTTTCTGCCAAATCGTTTTGTTCAAATTATAAAGCCATTCTTGTACAATTATATATTGGCACAATTGATTTGACCTAAACAAACACGTCAAAAGTAATTCTTCCAAGAACCAACTTTGGTCCTATCGCTTATCGTAAATTCAGTGATGAAGAGTGGCGGCAAATCAAGTTGAATTCTTAAGACTTTGATAAGAGTTTTAAAAATTTTGTGTTTTTAAGAGAGATTAGTGATAATCTTATGTGCAAATACAGAATAAAAGTGTGTGCTCCAGCTATAAAAAAATCGACTTTTTAAACACAACAACGAGCTTAACAATTTTTATAACTTCAAAAATCAATATTTAAAAATTGAGGAATATACTTTCAAAGTTTAAGCATGAAATTTGTCTGTCTTGTTTAATCGCTGATTGTCTTAACTTTTAACCCTCCGTGTGGCTAGTGTAACGGTATTGTCACCCTACTTTTTACGACATAGCTGTATCTCAGACATGTGCAATGGGCGATGGTTGGTATCTCCTCCTAAAAAAACTTTGAACCTTTGTATGAACAGCTGATAAGCAGCGTCAGTTTTGGTTAAGCCGTTTGTCCGTACTGAGTGCAAGTTTGGACCGACTACGAAACCGAACGTTGTTATTTTTGCGCCAAATGAAGTAATTTCGTCATATTTTTTATATTTTTTACTGAAAACGCCTTTACAACGTGAGGAAAGGCCAGAAAAGGCATTTTTGCAGTTGCTGCCCTCCAACTAATAAAAAGAGAACTGTTTACTGCTGTTCTTTTTGTGAAAGAGCAGCATGTGATGATCACCGAGTGCATACTTGTTTCAAATGCAGAACTTAAAATATTTTTAATTTTTGTACAATAATATTTGTTATTTTGAATAACTATATTTCTTGTAAAAATAATAAATAAAAACTAATAAACGTGTAAAAAATAATTTTTTCAAAATTTTAAAACTTTTTTGAACATTAATTGCCCCTAGGGGGATGTTTATTTAATAAAACCTTCAATTTCTTTGAAATTTTTTTACTTGAAAAAAAGCCGATTTTCAGGTTGCAAAATAATTATGGTTTTTGGAACGGAGCCAAATCTGGGTAGGTTTTTTTTTAAGACATATATATGAAGCTACAATATTTTTCCTTAATATCAATTAGTTTTAGACTAAAAATTGAAAAAAATGCTCGTTTTCGACTATTTCGAAATTTTTGGCGCAAAACTGAGTGGACATTTCGGCCAAAACACTTTTTTCCCTTCAACAGGAATGTTTATATAAAACCTTATAAAATTTTGGCCAGAAACTAGTTTTGAAGGGGTTAAAAAATGGCTTTGACGATATCGTTACACTAGCCACAGCGCGTAGGCAAATACTACCTAGCCACACGAAGGGTTAAATATATTTAATTTAAATAAGTTTTTGCTATTCAGGAGTCCAATAAAGAGACTTTACTAAAATAATGTCTTCATCATGTTTTGTAATATTTCCACCCACTCTTTTAACGCATTTTATTACCCTAGTGACAATATTATTTCTATTATTTTCTAATATTGCCACGTCCCTTTGTCCAATAACGCCCACTTGTCCAATAACGCCCACTTGTTATACTGCCATAATAATTTGTAATAATGGTGCCTAATAGGCCGGGTCGATTTGTGGGGAGGCAAAAAAATCGCCTATTGCTCAGTGAAAATCGTATTCTAGGGATCAAAATAACAAATTTTGCCCGAGGAACTATACCTCTATGGGCCGATCCACCCATGCCAGTGGCACACCCCCTGGAACCCCTCTGGTCAAATTTTGAAAAATCCCTCTTTGACCCATTTAGAGTGCCACAATCCAGTCAAAATGCATGACTGACACCCACTAACTTTGGAGGGTCGATCCACCCATGCCAGTGGCACACCCCCTGGAACCCCCGGGGGGTTCCCCATACAAACATTTCAAAAAATCACCATTTCAAATCGAAACCCACAGGGGGTTCCAGGGGGTGTGCCACTGGCATGGGTGGATCGGCCCTCTAAAGTAAGTGGGGGTCAGTCATGCATTTGGACTCGATTGGGGCACTCTAAATGGGTCAAAGAGGGATTTTTCAAAATTTGACCCTACGGAGAAGTTGGGGCATTAGAATTCGTTTTAAAGGTATAGTTCCTCGGGCAAAGTTTCTTATTTTGATCCCTGGAATACGATTTTCACTGAGCAATGGGCGATTTTTAAATCGACCCGCCCTAGTGCCTACCCCTGTACTCAATCACAGTACCCTAGTGTCAATATAATTCGAAATACAGTGGTTTTCTAATGTTGGCATGCCCCTTTGTCGAATGAAGCCCACTTTCCTATTTGTAATAATTGTGCCTACCCCTGTACTAAATTTCAGTAACCTTATGTCTATATTATTCAAGATACAGTGTTTTTATAATATTGACACGCCTCTTTATTGAATAACGACTTCTTTCTTAGCCTTAATTTGTAATAATTGCACCCATCTCTTACCTAAATGTAAGCACCCTAGTGTCTATATTATTCGAGATACAGTGATTTATAATACTGACACCCCCTTTTGTCGAATATAGCCCACTTTATTTGCCGTAATTTGTAATAATAGTGCTAACCCCTGAATAGGGCTGCCAGGTCACGAGTTCCACGAGGGTTGTCCCGATTTTCGGCCTAAAAATGTGAGTTCCGCGAAGACCTTAAGCGGGACGCCACATGTCCCGATTTTCCGAAATACAATTAAATTTTTTATTGTTTTGATTACTTTTTAAAAATATTTCCTACGTTTTTATTTCTACATCACTAAATTTCTACAGATATTCTTTTTACTTACAGTTTGTACGTGTCCATTTGACTTAGAAAATTGCTGAACAGAATTGCTAAATTTAGTCTGAAGAGCAGCCAGAGGCAGTTCAAGTGCTGTCAATAAAACTTGAAAAACGTACTGTTTGGTGTGGTTTTATTTCATTGGGTAATAAAATATATTTTTTATTCAAAGAAGTTTACTCAAAGAAATCGATTTTCAGTAAAACTATTTTAAGGTTTTTTATTCTCAGCTTCCCAGCGAAAAAAGTGCTTCCAAAAGAAGCTCAAGAGGAAGGGAACCCATCCTTGAATTCAATCCCTTCCACTTTTATACCCAGAAGGCATTCTTTTAACATATGCAAGTCATTGGGAGGAATGCTTTCCTTAGTCTTCTCTAGAAGTGCTTCTAGGACTTTTTCAATGGAAGATTTCTTTCAGCCCTTCATTCGAAGGATTCTAGTAGGTGTTTTTCAGGAGAACTTTAAAAAGGCATTAAATGGACTGGAATGGTTTTTGTGGTTTGGGGGTAAAAAAATACCTGTGAAAATATCCCTTTTCTCGACATTCAAGACTAGTGATTTTGATGTTGGAAATGAAAAGAATCCTTTTTCCCGATTTTCAAAGCTTTTTGGTGTTGTAAGTAGTATGTTGTTGGGTTTCATTGGGGGTTTAAAAAATCCCACGGAAAATATGTAAAACATATATTATATATATATACATATATTAATATAATTTTTGTACTTTAATTGAATTTAAATGCCATTTGAATCTCTTCCAGAAGGATTTTATAAAAATGCCACTTGAAAGATCTTTTTTATAATGCTAAAAAGAAGCACAGTTTGATATATAGAATATCTTCTGGAAGACATAAGAATGCATGTCACATGCATAAAAAATTTGCTGTGGTATCGAACTATTGAGCAACACATTTTCCTCTATCGCTAAAAGTAAATAAGATATCGTTATCGTTCACACAATTAAAATTGATCTATGACAAGTATTTCTATGTACTTAACTAAGATATTGAATTTTTTGAGTTGTGACGTTATTGAAAAAAAAAACGAGCGACATGCATACATCTATTGTGTATGCCCGATTTATTTTCAGTAAAATCCCGATTTTTTTAAAATAAAACCTGGCAGCCCTACCCTTGAACTAAATTTCAGTACCCTAGTGTCATATTATTCGAGATGCAGTGTTTTAATAATATTGACACAACCACTTGTCTAATAACGGCCACTTTCTTTACAGTATTTTATTATAATTGTGCCTACCTTTGTCGAATAATGCCCAATTTTTAACTGGGCACCTCCGAAGAAAAAACAGGGAGCTGCGCACTCGCCTACTCGTTTGAAAGTCGCACGCACACACACAGCGCACTCTTCTGCTACCCATCAAACATTAAGACTCTTTTTAGACTCTTATTTATGAGGCTTTTTCATCATTATGCTCTCAAAAAAAAGACTCTTTTTTTAATCCTTTTTCCTAGGTTGAGGGCACCCCGATATGACTCCTTTTAGTGATTCTTTTCTGACACAAAAAAAAGACTCATTTATGACTCTAATTAAATACTCTTGGGAGACTCATATTAAAGACTATTTTATGACCCTTAAAAACCCTCATTAAAACCTCACATTATATACCCTTTTATGACTCATGTTAGTGACTCTTTTAGGACTCATATTAAAAACTCTTTTAAAACTACTATTAAGGACTCTTTTAAGACTACTATTAAATACTCTTTTAAGACTACTATTAAAGACTCTTTTAAGACTCATAATAAAGACTATTTTATGTTTCTTAAAAATCCTCATTAAATTTTTTGTTTATTAAGCATCCATGATACTGTAAAAGAACTTAGTTCTTATTTGTATTCATTTTCTCTATAATAATTAAATAAATAAACCCTCACAATCTTTTATGACTCATATAAATGATTCTTTTAGAACTCATATTAAAAACTCTTTTAAGAATACTATTAAAGACTCTTTTAAGACTACTATTAAAGACTCTTTTAAGACTCATATAAAATACTATATTGTAAGCCTTCATAGAAATATTATAGACTCTTTTATAACATAAATAATTACTCTGTTTAACACTTTCAAAATAAAGACCCTTATATTTATGACTATTTATCACGATTTTTTGCTTAAATGCAAAGTGGGACTTGAGCGTAATGGCATTCGATTTGGCACATCAAAATACATTTCTGCCCAAAAATGCAAAATGGAACCTTTTAATTTTACATAATTTTTCGGGTTTAAAAAAAAAAATTTTACCTTAACTAAGGTTTTTAGTTCGATAGATATAAAGCCGTAGATATGAAGGACGATTGATAGCAATTTGGAGAAGAGGTGACAAATTTATCAAGTTAATGTACATTTTTGCTAAAAAGTGTATGTGCAACTCAAATTTGTAACTGCGGCGAATTCAATATTTAGATATGATTTGCGGCGAATTCGGCAAAAACTTAGGCTGAAGATTTTGGTCTATCTTCACAAAAGTCAAATAATGTGTTGCCCCGTGAAATTAAAATAAAAAATATTTTTGTTTGCAATAAAGACCACCCAAATGACTATGACTCATTAAGGTTTTATATTAAAGTCTTTTTTTTTAAAATTTAATTTATTTAACCTTTGAAATTATTTTTTTGGTAAAATATTTTTTATAAAATAATAAAATATATAATATAACATATTATAATGATATACAAAAATTAATAAATTAAAATGTTTCAATCAATAAAAATTAAAAAGGTTTTCATAATTTTATAAAAAAAATAAATAAAACTTAATTTAAAAGTTAAAAGAATTTTCATTAGGTATAATTTTATTTTTTAACATACTTTATGCAATAATTTACAGTTTGCAACCACATTTATTACCTATTTATTTATCCATTGTAATTTTTTTTTTGTAATTTTGTAATTGTAATTTATATATATATAAAAGAAAAGGAACACTGTACCACATTTTTACACAGTTAGTTAAGTTTTTATACATTTATAAACATTTTTAATGATTTTAATTACTTCGAATGACTGATGTAACAGCAAACTTGTTTAATAAGCCTTTTCCATAGTGCCCGCACAAATGTAACTGGGTCTTAAATTATTGTGTTGTACATTTCCTCCTCCTAAAAGTTAGTTTTTAGTTAGTTAGACATAAATTATTATAACTATTATTTTTATTTAATGTTAATTACCAGATCCTCCGATCTTTAAAGTTCTTTTTCAAATTTCTGAAAATCAGAGAGTTCAGAAAACGGTGATCTTGGAAGCACAATAGAATTTTGATCGGGCTTAGATTGTTGGTTTTTTCTTATAGATGTTATTTATGTAAGAATTCTTGTGGACATTTTTTGGTTTTCTTCTTTTGAAATTTTTAATTCTTCTCTGACATATTTAAGTTCATGTTTGAGATCTAATGAAGTAAAAGGAATTTGTTTATTATATTTGTAACCACAGGCCAAGATACTAAAAATATAATTTTTGAGCTTACTTTTGTATTCTTTATATATTTTGCTGACATTCAAATTAGTTTCTCGGGTTGTTTTAATAAGTTTTTTAAGTAATTATAAAAGAATAACGAACACGTTTATCTTAAAAGTATATTGAATGTTAAAATTCAGTACCTTCTGAATTAAAATCAATATTTTCATTGAAATTTAGATCCATTGTATGTAGTGTTGAACAATCAGGTATTTCTTTTAGGAAGTTTGCTGATAGTATTGTGAAAATTGAGACATGCGGTATGTGGTGTATGAGATGTAGAGAAAAATATATGTTTGCGGAGTAAGTAAAATATAATGATATGCAATTTAAAAAAATTGTTTGCTAATTTATGTTGTGGATAAGAGGTATAGTAAAAAATGATTTATTCAAATAATTTGTGAAAAATAATGACTTTTGTGCTATTTGTGAAAAATTATGACTTGTTAAATTGTTATGAAATATGAGTTCCCCTGTGTATTTTATGCCTACTAAATTTGATTTTAAAAGGGTATTGAAGAAATCTATGAAAGTCAAAACTTCATTTAAATTCACAGTAAAAATGTTGTTTTTGTAAAGGAATCAATTTTATATATCTTTGATTCGGCAACATAATAATTATCAGGATATTTTGTGGATAAAACAATAATCATAGTTCAAACAGATACTGTTTTTCCTTTCACATTATTTTTTTAAATAATCTCTTAAGAATTATTATTTGGGTTATCGGTTTTAGGCTATGCTCAACTAAGCGATTTACCATTTGCTTTACTTAGTAAAGATGACTCTCAAATTTAAATGCACTGAAAGTATCTGAATTTCCTTTAAAATTTATTGTGTCGTCGGCTAAATGAATTGAACAGTGAACATTGTACCTTAACCCTTTCGGGACTACTGGGACTATACGTCCCACCAATAGTTAAACTTCCGTATTTTCTCTATTTTCAACGCAATTGCTTATGTAAATAGTCCCGAAAACAGATTTAAGTGTCCATTATGAAATGTAAACAAAAACATAACGGTACATGTCAGCGTACTCACACCAGCTGACAATGAATTTCACAACATCGGTGAAATTTGAGCAGTTGTGATCGATAATTAGCTGAAAGCTGTTGCTAAAGAATATTAATTTCATAGAATTGTGTTGTTTTGTATAAAAAAAGTGTTTGTTTTTTAAACTTACTTGGTTGGTGGTGTTTTATGACAATATAAGGTAAGTTATAGCTGATTTCGTAAAATTGGGATATATAGTCCCAATGCGTTTTTTACGTGGGATATATAGTCCCAATACGTTTTTTTTGTGGGTTTAATTGTCCCAATACACATTTTAGATGGCAAAAAAGAAGCAAACCCTTGAGGAACTTGTGCGTATTGTATGCGAAGAGTCGGATTCTGATGTTGATTTTGATGATTCTGGAAGTGAATATTTGACTGAGAACTCCGATGACACCGAATCTGCCGAAGCTGACGATAATCCCAATGTGCCCTGTGAACACGACGAAAAAGATGACGAGTCACAGCCAGTTGTCCAGTGGGTAAATTTTACCGCCGATGGCCGTCAGGATTTCAATCCAAAATACGAATTCCCTACTGAACGAGATTGCAAAATACTTCTTCATCTCACTGATGAGTGCAACGAGTATAAGGTGTTTTCCAATAATATAAAATAAATAAATAATATAAATAACTAGCTGAACCCGGTGTGCTTCGCTACCCCCTCGTTTAAAATAAAATTAAAAGTATTTATGTATTTACAAAAATTTATTTATTTAATTTAATTATTGCAATGCTTCGCCTCTTTTTTTGTTGTAAACCAATTAGAATTCAGCGCTGAATCGCATGTAATTTGCTTCATGCTCCCCCTTTTTATTTTTAGACCAATCAAAAAGCAGCAATTACACAATCAGCTGTTTCGCAGTCTGTTGTGGGAGAATGAGAATGGGGTTACCCCACTCTCTATTTTAATTAACACGTATTATAAAATCAGCTGTTTTGAAGACAGTGGTAGAAGAAAGAGAATTGAGCTACCCCACTATTTTAATTAATATGTATTTTAATGATTTTAATGACATGATTTGTGGTATAGCCGTTAATAAACGTAGTAAAAAAGTAGGTGCAGAAGTGTGCATGGTCGAAAAATATTATCATGTAATAAGTATTCCTGAGTCAAAGCTGAACGCTGTGAAAATTTAAGATCGGTTATCAGGTCCAGCCTCCAATATATCGCAAACAAAGGGGCGTGCTCCGCCCACTTTTCTTTTGGTACGTATTTCTATTCATGCTAATACCATATATAGCAAATACTGCCGCCGTTGGTCAAAAAATGCCCAAGATATGACGATTTTAAAATTTGGGTTATATGGGCGAGGCCACGCCCCTTCGTCCACTCACAACTTTATATAGTCAAGAATTTAGTATTTCGTAAGAATATCCTATTGTGAAAATTTAATGATGATCGGTACAGTAGTTAAGACTATATTGCGATTTTTAATTTTCCTAAAAAGGGGCGTGGTCCCACCCACTTTTCTCCTGGTACGTATTCCTAACTATGCCAATACCATATGTACCAAATAGCATCAACGTAGGTCAAAAAATGCCCAAAATATGGCGATTTAAATTTTTAGGTTATATGGGCAGTGCCACGCCCCTTTGTCAAATAAAAACTTCATATAGCCTTTTATTCTTTCCAGATTCATAGTAAAATGCTGTGAAAGTTTCAGGAAGATCTGTCAAAGGGTTTGGCCTCCTATAAAGCACAAACAAACAAACAAACAGACAGAAATTCATTTTTATATATATAGATTGAAAGCAGATTTATTATAATTAAAGTAAAATGGGGCGAAAAAGGGGGATTTGGTAATAAAAAATCTATGGCTACCTTACCTGTAGATAAAAAGTATATAAAACTTTAGGTAAATACATATTACAAAAAAAGTATTTTGTATAGCAAACATTGTTAGTGGTATAAGTAAGTATCTGAATTAAAAAAGTGGGCGTAAAAGTGGGCGCGGTCGAAAAAGTACCCTATTAATCATGCCAGAGTCCCAGTTAAATGCTGTGAAATTTTCAGGAAGATCGGTCCAGAGGTTTGGTCTCCTATAAGCTACAAACAAACAAATAAACAAACACACATTCCATTTTATATATAGATAGCTTAAACCCGGCGCGTTGCTGCCGCGGCCCCGTTGCCAAACGCGAATAAAATGTTATCAGTGAAACTGTATATGTAAATTGTGGTCGAATACTCAATTCCATGGCTGTGCGACCTATAACTCAAAAGCTGTAGAATTTCTCAAATTTTGGTTGCATGGGAGGTGACACGCCCCCTTGTCCAACGCCATACAAAGTTATCAGTAAAACTGCATGTGTAAATTGAGTTCGAATGCTGAATTCCGAGGCTTTGTTTGCTTTGTTTGATTGACTCAAAAGCTATTCGATATCGCATATTTGGGTTGTATAAGAGGTGCCACGCCCCTTTTTCCAACTCCCATAAAATTTTATCAGTAAAACGCCACGTGTAAATTGTGGTCGAATTTCGAATTCCAATGATGTGCGGCCTATAACTCCAAAGCTATTCGATATCGCAAATTTGGGTTGTATGGGAGGTGCCACGCCCCCTTGTCCAACTCTCACAAAATTTTATCTGCGAAGCGGCACGTGTAAATTGTCGAATACCGAATCCCGAGGCTAAGCGGCTTATAACTCCAAAGATATTCGATATCGCAAATTTGGGTTGTATGGGAGGTGCCACGCCCACTGTTAGTAGGAGGTTGAAATATACTTTACGACCTATTCTCATACCTACAAAATATACATACAAAATTTCATGAAAATCGGTCGAGCCGTTTCGAAGGAGTTCGATTACGTACCCCGTGACAGAAGAATTTTATATATTAGATATAATATAAAATAATATAATATAAAATAATAATATAAAATAATATAAAATATACAATAATATAAAACAATAAATAAAACAAATAAAAATGAATTTCCATTGAAATGTACTAATATTGTAATACTTTGGTTATTTTTTTATTATTATTGGGATCATATGTCCCACGGAAAATGCTTATTGGGATCATATGTCCCACGAAAAATGCTTATTGGGATTATATGTCCCAGGATAAAAGGGCGATTTCAGGATTTCTGAGTATGCAGAACATATTTTTTTTGACATATCTGTTAGAATATGCAAAAACTTCCACGAAAAATATCACAGTTTTCAAAATAAAACTCCGTCCCGAAAGGGTTAAAGAGTTTCATCATACAAAGTTGGCATACTTAACACAAAGTCATTTCTAAGCATTTTGGCACAATTGTTATTTTGTAACTGTTTTCATCTAATAGTATGTGAATAGTTATACTTAATTGCATAAAGTGCTCGTATCGACTTTGTGTCAATATGTTTCTTAAAATAAATGGACCAGTCTAAAGTAAAAACTGTCTTAGTTCTACAGCCCTCCACCTATCTAATTCTGAAAGTTTTCCAGGTTTTCTAGAAAATTCTTTACTTATTCCGCATTTGCATGACAATAGTTCTTTTTCAAACAAAATAATCTTATTTTTGGGTAAAGAATAGTCTTTGCCTTTGATATTAATCCATGAATTAAGCATATTTTTAACTACTCCCAAACATACAACATGCATATAATCTAATTCGAATTGATTTACTTTCTAAACTGCTCATCTGTTCTGATTGGATTATCTTCAAATCGAAATATTCTTCTTTTTAGAATATTTTTGCCACGTTGGTGGCATTTTATGCAACTATAATATGCTGTATGATATTTTACTCCAAGCACAAATGCTCTTGCGGGAGCTTCGCATATAAAAGACCTAATATTAACTGTGTAATGTTTAGATTTATAAATAAATCCCTCTTCAATAAGTTTTAAAACTTCCAAAACAAATTCATACAAATATTCATTTACATTATTGGGTTTACTCTCACTAGCAAAAATACCTGCTACCAATACGGTGGAAGTGTTATTAACGTTTATTAATATAGGCCAAGTTTGCAACTTGAAGCTTTTCGTTAATGGTAACCCGTCAATATTAATATTAATATTAATACTAAAATTACTTTCAAAAAATTTATTTTTTTCTAGAAAGTCAGTCAGACAATCTGAACCCCATAGTGAGCATATTCACCTCCACTTAATGGAACGGCAATAACATCTTTTGGTGTTTCCTTTAAAGTTCTTGCGTCTTTGGGCAAGTAACCTTTTCGGGTGCAAGAAATGCATTTAAGGCAGAAGAATAAACTTTATAAGTTACTGCCCATGTCGCTACTTATTTTCTAATGTTCTTTTTTTCTTTACTGCTCAATAAAAGCTGCATGGTTACCGGAAAATTATTATCTGGAGTTCGATAAGTTAAAACTTCATCATTTGCTTCCTCATATTCTTTAAAATTTTCTCCCAACTCCACCTCTAAACGAATTTTTTTATTTTTTAAAAAGTTAGTTATGTCCAAAGATTCTTTTTTTACACTGTTTTCTTGACATTATTATTCGTGGCAGTGAAAAATTTATAAGAGCTTACTTGACTTATTATTATTGATTATCTTTATATTAATAGTAACAAATTAAATCACTTTCACGCACTCCGACGTTTAAACTCACAATGAATATTTCAAATTTTTTTAAAGTACTTGCTGCGCAGTAAAAAAGTAATTCTAGGCTCCATTTTATGAACGCTCATAAAGCATGCATAAAAAGGATTCTTGTACAAATCCTTTCTATGACTACTTATAAAACAGGCATAAAAGGATTCTTTTATGAATCTTTTTTATGAACACTCATAAAACATGCATTAAATGATTTTTTTATGAGCCCTTCTTATGAGCACTCATAAAACACTCTTGAAAAGTATTCTTTTGTGATTCTATTTTATGAACACTCATAAAACATCCATAAAAAGGATTCTCTCACGAGTCTTTTTTATGAACACGCATAAAACACTCATAAAAAGAATTCATTTATGAGTCTTTTTTATGAACACTCTTAAAACACGCATAAAAAAGATTCTTTTATGAGTCCTATTTATGAACACTCAAAAAACTCACATAAAAAGGATTATTTTAAGAGTCTTTTTTATGAACACTCATAAAACACGCATAAAAAGGATTATTTTATGACTCATTTTTATGAACACTCGAAAAACCCTCACATAAATGACGCATTTTAGAGACTTATTTTATGAAGGCTCATAAAATGTTTGCTGGGTAGTTTGTATGCTGCTCGATACTCATTCAAACAGAATCACACGGTTACGTGATTTTTTCTACCGAATCGCACTACCTGCAAGCTGCATAAAGGAACTTTGTTCCAAAAAGAGTAAATTGATCCGTATTGTAAAAATATTGTAAAAATCAAATATCGGTCATCTATTAAGTTTCTCGTTAACCAGCCAAGTTACACGTTCAAGTTACTGTTCAAATTTTCTTTCAAGTTAAACTAACTTGCATTCATAATGATGCAAAATAAGCGAAACCTTGTTAACAACTGGGTTGGACGAGTGGATAAGGTGTTGGACCAGCACATCAGAGATCGTGTGTTCAAATCATGAAATAGTCAGAGTAATTTTTTTATTTTTTTTGGATTAAAAAATTTTAAAATTTTCCTTGGATTAATAAGTAATCTGTTTTTGGTGTTGTCGTATATATAACCCAAAAAAGTTTAAAATTTAGTCCAAGATTTTTAGCCGTGCACCATGGGAATGTTGTAGGTTAATAATTTTAAATACAGAAGATGATTGTCACAACGTGAGTGCTTCTAGTGTTAAGTGTGAGCCTCATTTAGTAAAAATTAAAGGAATGTAGAATTCTTCCTAAAACTTCGTTTCCCATTTGAAACAAGCTGTTAACAAACTGTCATCCACATATTTAAGCTTAGAAAGTCTTAGAACGACGAGTTTTCAATTTCTTATCACCTAACGTATTTGAACTCGAGGTAACAAGTACTTTTTTCTTTATAGACAACTTCTTAAATTCAAACTTAAATTCAATTAAAGCTTCTGAAATATTTTCTGACACAACGCAAGGTTGTCTATCTAAATATTGCGCTATAAGAAAAATTTTGTAAAATTCAATACAACAATACCATCATTGGCATCACTCTTTTCTTTTATGATACTATGCTCAATCTTCCACGTTCTCATAAAATATCGGACGGAACGTTTGAAAAAAAGAGTAATTCTTTAATCAAACTTAAGCCATATTGTTAAGAATTCAAACTCTAAAGAAAACCTACTTGTTTTCAAATACAAATAAAATTTATTTATAAATTAATTCAAAATTTTTGAATAATGAATTAAAATAACGAATAAAATATATTTATTCATCATTTGGAAATAAAAATTAAATCAAATACTTGTTATTCAAACTCTTTAATAATTTAAATTTATTTGCTATTTTTTATTTTTGGTTTCTGATTTTGGTTTTACACTGCCCAGCAAACCAAAGTTTCCGAATTCGTAACGAATTCGTTACGAATTTTTCGAAATTATTCCGAGTTCGGCATCCGAATTCGTTCCGATTTCGTTACGACAATCGTATGGAGGGGTTGACACGAATTCGTAACGAAACGTCGTAACGAATTCGGAAGGAATTTTAGTAACGAATTCGTAACAAATTCGTAAAGAATTGGAGTATCGTATTCGTAACGAGTTCGTAATAAATTCGTAAAGAATTGACGTATCCGATTTCGTAACAAATTCGTAAACAATTGAATTATCGTTTTCGTAAGGAATTCTTTACAATTTCTTAACGAATTCTAGCACCGAATTCGTAACGAAATGAAGCATCAAATTTGCAACGATCTCTTAATGATTTTTGTACCGTATATAATAAAAAAATAAATAACAATTTCGAATCAAAGTTTAGTTAGGGCTTAAGATGCCCTAGACTATAAGTTTCGTACAAATGACATGCCAAAAATTACAGATCCGTTGCAACTACTTTTATGGAACATATGTAAATGTGAATCAGACATGTCGTTTGTATTTGCATCTGTAAAAATTTAAAATAGAACCATATCTAGTATCATCTGTTTTAAAGAAAAAGTTGTTTAAAATTAAATTATTTTACAAATGGAAAATTATTTAAAATGCCGTTAGGCTCATGACCTTCCAATTTTTTTCAACTCGAAATATTTAAAACACCTCACAATTTAAATTTGAAATTTGAAATTTCGAAATTTGGAACACTTTCGAATTATTCGGAAATGTTCCGAAATTAGTGTTGCGAAATTGTTACGAATTCGTTAAGAATTCTCGAAATAGTTACGAACTTATCGGAATTCAGACAAATTCGGAATCTTTGGTTTGCAGGGTGTTTTCTGATCTCTTGCATGTATTAAAAAAAGAAGTGCATAACGTAAAAGATGATGCATTTCTTTTACTTAATTTATTTACTTTTTTATATATTGCAAAAACTTATCTTTGTTGAAATCTTTAGACTGACTTTAGCAAAGCTTTTGATAAGTTACCACATAATCTAATTTTATTTAAACTAAAATGAATGGGATTTCCGCAATAGTTTGTAAGCTGGATAAAATCGTATTTGATAGAGCGATTTTATCAATAACGGTTCCGAGGCGTGTTGTCCTCTGAATTTGTTGTAAAATTGGGTGCTCGTCAAGAAAGCCATCTGCGTCCACTTCTGTTTATTTTGGTAATTAATGACGTTACTCACATCATCAAACATTCTGATTTGCTTGTTTATGCAGATGATATGAAAATATACAGAACAATTGAATCTAATAACGATTAATATATAATATTAAATGTTACCAAAAATAATGTGTTTTTAAATCCAGATAAATGTCAAACTATGACCTTTTCGCGTAAGAGGAACAATTTTATTTTTGATTACAAAATTAAAGTTACTGCTTTAAGTCGTGTAACTGCCGTCAAGGACCATGGAATATTCATGGATTCTAAGTTGTCGTTTAACATATATATTGATAAAATTTTTAAAAAAGCATCTTCTATGTTTGGTTTTATAAAACGATGGAGCAAAGAGTTGGAGCAATTGTGCGTCCTTACTTAGAGGATTACTTAGAGGATAACCTTACGTAAGTTAAGTATGGTCCCCACATTACAAAGTGCATGTTGATCGAATGTTTGTTCGGTTTGCTCTGAGACGCTCAAGTGCAACTGACACATTTAACCATCCTCCATACGAAAGGAGAAAGGTTAAATATGCTTAAAATTATTTAAAACGCAATCTCTAAGGGCCAATTTTTCAGTGTGTGTTTAAAGTCTAGTCAAATTAAACCGAGCTTTACTCACCAAAATTGGACGTTTAAACTCGCCTTAGGCAAAAAAGAAACACCCCTGCAGTGAAAAATCGTACTAGTTATGAATTTAACTTGTTCACTCACTAGTTAAAATAAAACTAGTCAAAAAAATACTAAATGTTATACCAGGACCGCAGCCAGGATTTACACAAAGGGGGGTTTTGATAAAAAAAATTGATAGTTTTTGACATCGATAGATCAAAAGGTATTTTTTATGTATATTAATAGCCCTATTCTGGCAAATTAACAAATTGTTAACCGGTATTTAGAATATTTCTATATGTTTTTTGTAATTTTTTTATTTCAAAACAATATTTGGAGCTCAAAAATAAAAAATTTTGATAAAAATTGTCAACTGCTCTTCAGTTATAGACAATTTCATGAAAAAATTTTGTGTTTTGAGCTTTAAATTTTGTATTGAAAACAACAAACTCATAGAAATATTCAAATTAATGGTTAACAATTTGTTAATTTGCCAGAATAGGGCTGTAAATGTTTGCTTCCTCATACATCAAATTGTTGACGCCATAGATTAAAAATAGTCTATTTGATATAAAAATAAGATCTATAAAGTTTCGTGCCGATTGAAAGACTTTTAAAACTAGCTCAATAGACCAATAAATGGAGAAGCGTTTTAAAAGCTTCCAAAACATCTCTTGAAGTAATTTTTTGAAAAAAACAGGTATGCATTCCGTTTTTAATGTAATTGTTCTTTAAAATGAGGTAACAAACATAAAAATCGGATTAAAAGTACTAGAGTTGTGATATTTTACTTTTTGAAAAATGTTATTTTATTTCTGTTTTTTTCGCACATTCACGTTCAGATTTGTATATTATTGTATTGCTATGAATGTAAAAAATATTTTAATATATGTTTTCTTCTATTTAGTTTTAACTATTCTTTTACTTAAGCATTTTTTGTCATATTATTCGACTTAAATAAACTATGTTAAATATTATGGTAACCGTTTTTTACAATGAAAGTACAATCTTTTGCGAGTATACTGTAAAAATTGAGATTAATATTTAAAATATTAACGAAGTTATAGTACATAGTCGAAAGCGCCTCATAACTGCGTTCTCTATGTTATTAAAACTTTAAAAACGTTTTTTTTGACACAAAAATGTGTTTTAAAAATTCTATCAAGCCGATTGAACTGAAATTTGAATACGCTGTTATATACGCCAAAGGATCTCGCGGGTGGTAGAATTGAACATTTTAATTAATTTTTTGCTCATTTTCCCTTGATTTTCCACAAAAAAGACGCGATTTTTTAAAAATTCTCTTTAGATGTCTGCCATTTTGTTATTTTTCAATGAAAATGTTTAAATCAACGACCTGCCAGAATGACAAGTCAATAAAACAATAATCATTTTAATTTTTTCATTTTCATTCTTGTAGTGAAAACTTCTTTAGGCGCGTTGAACGATTTTGGTAGAGGGTAAATCATTGGTTTGCATCATCGTATTTTTCCAAGGAAATCGTCACCAATACAGACAGCAAAGATAACAAGATAGGAAAATTACAAAAAATAACCTCAAAAATGTTTTTATGTATTTGTGCATAAAAAAATCAACAGTGATCGTCACTCTTGTTCTTAATCGGCAGCAAGCTCACAAAGAAATCACTTGGCAACTCCTGAAATTAATGCATATAATCTGTTTGTTAGTATATAAATACTTAAGTTAGGTTGCAATAAGATATTTGGAACCAAAACTTATTATTAATTCGGTTTATATTGGTATATATATGCCTTTAAAGTTTGGCAATTTCTTCAGTTGTTGCATTTGTCAACATTTTTGAAAAATTTGCTTTTACTCAAACAGCTGCTATTCATGGTGAGATTAAAGAGTAGTAAAGAGTTGTCAGTTCTGCACAGTTGCGTTTGTGCAGCTATTTCTCATGATACAAAGAACTACAGATAAAGTATTGCGCATGTCTGCCATCTTTGCTGTGACTTGCAAGGTGCTCCTTGGTTGAAACGTAGTCACAATTTATTCATAGGGTGTAAAGATTTTAAAATGCCTAAATTTTCTTATCAAATCATGTTTTACTGAAATGAAATAAATATTGTTAAATAAAGCACATGTCCAAAATTAAGTAAATATATTTTTTAGTACTGTTTGTGAAAAAATTTGCATATTTTGTAAGGGTGCTTTTTCCCCTAATAACCGATTTACACAAAAAGCGGCTACGTTGCTTGATGTGCTTGACAGAATTTTGACTGTTTGTTCGTTTTCATTTTGCTATCTTCGTCACTTTTCTACATTTTCTTTTGAATGTATTCATCAAGTGTCACATTTGACGGGCACCAATGACGAGGTGCGCAGTTAATTTTGTTTATTGCTTTACCTGTAGCTTTTTGTATCATGGCTATTTCTGGTCAGCGGACATTGGGCGAAAGTGGATGTGAAGGAAGGCGATAAGAATGAAATTTGTCAAGAAGCTTTGTGGTTCCGCCGCTTAGTGAAGAATGAGCTGTATGAGTGCGAAGAAATAGAAAATAGAAAGCGTGTGATGAAGCGAAAAGAAAATAGTTTGCTATTGTTTCTTTTCGCTTTGGTATGATTTTTTTTTTGTTTCCTATAAGAACCTTGCACTCATGATTATTTACATTTTTTTAGCTAGATTAGGATTTGGTAAATTGAATGAATTTACCAATTTCAATCCTTTCAAATTATGAGAACATTTTTATGCCCCCCTTTACCTATAAATTTATTTTAATTCTTGCAGTTAGGAAATTTTTTAATTTGAAGCTACTTTTTTTACCAATTTGCAGGTATTATGAATTCAGGAAATTTTTTTATTTGAAGCTAAATTTTTTACCAATTTCCAGGTACTATGAATTTAGAAATTTTTTTAATTTAAAGCAAAATTTTTTAACTAGATTGGATTTGGTAAATTAAATGAATTTGCCAATTTCAAGCTATTTTAATTATGATAATATTTTTATATGACCTATAAATTTCTTTTAGTTCTTGCAGGTACAATGTATTTAAGAAATTTTTTAATTTAAAGCTAAATTTTTAAGCTACATTGCATTTGGCAAATTAAATGAATTTACCAATTTCCAGCTATTTAAATTATGATAAATTGATTTACATGATTTCAATTTTAATTTTTAGCTACATTGGATTAAGTAAATTAAATGAATCTATTATAAATTGATTTAAATGATTTTTAAGCTACATAGTATATACACATATATGAGATGTATATACTTTCTTTATGTAAAAATATATACACAAATTTCTGTCAATTGTTGCAGGTATTTAGAAAATTTTTTCATTTTAAACAAACTCGAATGTGTACGAAAGTGTTTAAAATATTAAATCCATCGAAAAGTTTGAAACATTAAAATTTAATTATTTTGTAGTGTTTTCAAATCCAAAATATAAAACTTATTGTGTTTGTTTAATAATCCAAGAATGGTATTAATATTTAAAGATATTTTTTTTTCATTTTAATTACCTTCTTTAAACAGTAATTGTTATGGTGACATAAAGTTCTTTGTGTTTTTTTGTATTTTGGGATTTTATTAAAATTTTGTATAAAATCTATTTGCTGAAGGTATTTAAAAAGTTTTTAATTTTAGCAAACAGATTTTTTAATAAATTAATAAAATTAATCAATTAATAAAGGAAGCAATAAATTCATCCTTTTATGAATTATGAGATTATTTATGGATTTTTTAATAAATTAATAAAATTAATCAATTAATAAAGAAAGCAATATATTCATCTTTTATTCATTTTAAAGCAAAATTATGTCTTACTTACATATGAATTTATTTTGCAGTTTCGGTTTTGAATTGTTGGTGTTTTAAAACTTACCTCATTTTATTCTTCTAATTCAATAAAAAATTAAAAAAATTTTTAAACTTGCTCTTATTATTTAATATAAAACGGTGCTTATTATATAATATAATATCTTAAAACCTAGAATAAAATCTTACTACATAATGTAATAATTTAAAACTAAATGAAAATCTTATTACATAATGTAATAATTTAAACCTAAATAAAAATGTTATTAGAGAATGTAATAACTTAAAACTAAATTGAAAACTTATCACATAATGTTATAAATTATCAAGTAAGGCAAATACTTTGAATGGATTTAACTAACCTAAGTAATATAATAAAGTAAATATGTACAATTTAAAACTAGGAAAGTAAAAGTATTAAATGTACTTCCAATATTTACAGTATTTACATATTTACAGATATGTAAATAAGGTAATTTAATAAACGGTTATTGCAACCTCAAAAATTTATGTACAATATTTACATTATAAAATTTAATTTTTACAATATTTACAGTAAATATTTACATAAATGTATTTACAATATTTACAGTATATACAAAAAGCTTTTGTTGGTCCGGGGAAAAAAAAGACAAGTAAGAATTTGTTGTGTTTGAAAGAAGGAAAGAATTTAATAACCTGAAATAGTAGATAGAAAATTTTGAAAATTATAAAGGAGTCTACCGAGCCCAAAGCTGAAAACGGTCATTTTAATAAAAGAAAAAAGAATTTTGTAAGCGATGTCATAAGAAAGATTTCGACATTTTATGATCGAATTAGACTCGCATGGAACAGCAGCTAATGCAACTTATATAAGCGGCTAGTATACAGCAAAAAATCATGGTTATGCAAACCGTAGTCATTTTACTAATAACAAAATTTAATACTCGAAACTTTACGGAATACTAATATTTTATATATAGGTTTTCGCTTCGGTCTGCAGTCCTCTCACTGCTATACTTTTTTTCATTTATTAATCAATGGAATATTTTCCTTGCTGACTAGATATTAAATACAATTTTAATAATTTTATTTTTTTTTATACAATTTAGAATAATATATATATATGTGCTATAGTAATATGTTACAACTTTATAAATTGAAGATAATTGATTGAACAATATTGTCTTAGATACAGAAAAATCAAGGGAGTACAAAGTTAATAAAATATTAAACTCTCGCAAAGTTTTTGTGATCGGTGAGTTTGAAGCATAATTTGTTCGGTGAACTCGAATATGAAATGGGGCAGTACATCTTAAAATTCTGGATGGCACATTAAAGTTAATTTGTTCCAGAAGGTATGAGCAATCCGTTATGCCAGAAATAATATTGTAAATAAACAAGATTGAAACCATTGTTCTTCTATTTGCAAGTGATTTTAAATTAAAGAGATGAGTAAAGTTAAAAGAACGAAGTGCAAATATAAGAAATTTACGTTGGACGCGTTCCAAACGATTTATATGAGCATCATAGTACGGGTTCCAAATAAAGCTCGCATATTCTAATCTAAACCTCACCAGACTTGTGTAAAGAATTTTTAGCGTGTATGGATCAAAAAATTTATAACTATTGCGCTTAATAAAATCTAAAAGTGAATAAGCTTTTGGAATTATATAATTTAAGTGATAGACAAAAGTGAATTTGGAATCAAATATAACTCCCAGATCTTTAATTAATGGGACAGACTTCAAAGGTTGACTATTGAAGTTATATTGATTTTGAATTGAGGTATTTGATTTTGAAAAAGAAATTGTAAAACATTTTTCAATATTCAGTGATAAATGGTTTCGGGAACACCATTCATAAAGATTATTTATATCGGATTGCAAAGCAAGCATATCGGTAGTACTACCAACTCGTGAAAAGATTTTTAAGTCGTCAGCAAACATTAAAAACTTTGAGTTTATGAAACAATTACTAATGTCATTAATAAAAATAATAAAAAAGATTGGTCCTAGAATACTCCCTTGAGGAACGCCAGAGGAAGCAATAAATGGATCCGAGGTGACTCCTTCAATGGATACTACACATAGTCTATTACTTAGATATGACTTAACCCAATAATCTATCTAAATTGTTTCTTTTAAACTACTTCAAGTGCCGTTTTCACCCGGGCCAGCAAAACACCTTCTTTTTTTTTGTCCAGTTTGGACGT